>VDFB02373365.1:142308571-142322437 GCA_007258455.2 Sequoia sempervirens
GTGAGGAGATTCATGTGTATACTATTTTGAGAGAAAGTGGAGGATGAGACGTTTGAAAAGATGGAACATATAGTTCATGAGGAAGTAGGAAAGATCGAGGAAAGGCTCGAGAAATTGGAAAAGAATTTTTGGAAAAGTGAGAGGAAAGTGGTGAAGAGGAGTGAGATGAAGAAATAGGACAACGAAAAAGAGTATTGCAGCCTGAGTTGGATGGAGAAAGATGAGAGAAAAACACCTACTGATGCAAATGATGAAGTTGTAGTGAAGACATGCCATGAGGAAGGCATGAAGAAAGAAGAAGCAAAAATTGAGCAAGAGGAAGAAAGTGTAGAAATAGTGATCGAAGATGGTAAAACAATGGAATATCAAGAAATTGTGAGAGATTTCGTAGCAAAGGATGATGTTGCAGCCGAGGAGGACAAGGTAGAAAGTATTGTATTTTGTGATGATGTTGATTTCCAAGTTTTTTTTTTCTATCGACGAATATGGAGAAGAGTGCATGAAAATATTTAATTTCCATAAAGTAGTAGATGCAGATTTTGGGGAGGATGTTGGTGATAGTGATATGGATAGTGTAGAATTTTGGTGGAGGAGGTTGATCTATGATAGGTTGAATCCCATGAGTAAGGAGAAAAGAGGAGGAATAATTTGGCGGAGGAGGACAATTCATGGTGGACATGAGTCCACAAGGGGGAGACAAAAGATAATATATTGTTGTTGGAGGAAGGTGGTGCGTGTTCCAACGCCATAGTGGAAGAGGAGGAAAAAGGGATAACTTGGTGCACTTTTTATAATGATGGAGTTCATTGTAGATTGTTTGCAATCTCAAAGGGTGATTCTATCACTCAACTCCACCATTGTGAGTCTATGCTCATAATCTTTCTACCTGGCACATCTGATGTAGGAGCATTTGGGTGGACAGGTGATTGACATCAACAAAAAAAGTAATTTAGTTTGTTTTTTTCAATTTTGGTTTGTTTTGATCATATTTGGCATCTCTCAGCATAAGGAACTCAACTCTATAGTCAAATTGTGAATTTAAAGTTTTTTTTTTTCAAAATGTCATTTGAAGGGCTCTATAAGCAGTTTTCAAAAATTATTTTTGGAACTCGTATGGACTTAAGTAAAATCCTTTTGCAAGGGAATTCTTGGAGGTACCATGTGAAATATGCAAAAATAATTGAAGTCATATCTTTCCCAATTTGGAATATTTTAAATTTAAAAGTTTGTTAAAAATGTCAGTAGTTTACAAAAAGTATAAAAATCTCAAGATTCTAGAGGGATGGAGTGAAATCATTTTGCAGGGAACCTAGAGACATCATTTTGAGCATACTCGCCAAATTTCATGCAATTTGGAGAAGGTTGAATTTTTTGCCTACCAGTGAGTAGAGATTTGGGGATTTCAATTTGAGTATGGGAAATAAACAAAAAAAGGCAAGGCATTAATTTATCGTAGATTGGAGTAAGGGTGTGTTTTTGGAAGAAGTTTAAGGTCATGAAGTCCCAATTGATTTGTAATTCGTAATTGAATAAATAAAATTAATATTAGCTTGCAACTTTTTTTTATTGAGTTGTTGAATTGCTACTTGAGATTTCATTTTGTGGTTTATGAATTGGTTGGTTGAGAGAGGGGAGTTTTCCTCTTGCATCAATTGGTATCAGAGTGGGTAGTCCTGAGAGTGGAGAGGATCCACCAAGACTTGCAGGTGTTGTGTGGACAAATCGTCAATTGGGAGACAGTTCGCATTTAGAAGGAAGTGTGTGAAGCAGTAGAGAAGAAGCTTGTGAGGGTTGTTGTAGGTAGAGGAGTCTTGAGCAACATAGAGCTTGAAAATGTGAAGGAATTCATTTTGCAAATTAAGAGTGATGGCAGATTGTATGAGTTGAGATTGTAGTGGACAAGATGGTTTGGGTTGTGAGGAGACCCTTGTGAATATTGTTTTGGGAGTAGTATTGGGAGAAAGTGGAGGATGAGATGATTGAAAAGATGAGACAAATAGTTCATGAGGAAGTAGGAAAGATCGAGGCAAGGCTCAAGAAATTGGAAAAGAATTTTTGGAAAAGTGAGGAAAGTAGTGAAGATGAGTGAGACGAAGAAAGAGGACAACGAAAAAGAGTATTGCAGCTTGAGTTGTATGGAGAAAGATGAGAGAGCAGCCCCTACTGATGCAAATGATGAAGTCACAGTGAAGACATGCCATGAGGAAAGCATGAAGAAAGAACAAGGAAAGATTGAGCAAGAGGAAGAAAGTGCAAAAATAATGATTGAAGATGATAAAGCAATGAAATGTGAAGAGATAGTGAGAGATATCACAACAAAGGATGATGTTGCAGCCGAGGAGGACAAGGTAAAAAGTATTGTATTTTTTGATAATGTTGATTTCCAAGTTTTGTTTTCTATTGACAAATATGGAGAAGAGTGCATGGAAATATTTAATTTCCATAAAGTAGTAGATGCAGATTTTGGGGAGGATGTTGGTGATAGTGATATGGAAAGTATAGAATTTTGGTGGAGGAGGTCGATCTACGGTGGGTTGAATCCCATGAGTGAGGAGAAAAGAGGAGGAATAATTTGGCAGAGGACGGTTCATGGTGGGCATGAATCCACGAGGGGGAGAAAGAAGATAATGCAGTGTTATTGGAGGAAGGTGGTGCGTGTTCCAGCACCATGTTGGAAGAGGAGGAAAAAGGGATAACTTGGTGCACTTGTTACAGTGATGGAGTTCACTTCAGATTGTCCACAATCTCAAAGGGTGATTCTACCACTAAACTCCACCATTGTGAGCCTATGCTCACAATCTTTCCACCTGACATGTTTGATGCAAGAGCATCCAGACATATAGGTGATCAACATCAACCAAAAAAAATAGTTTGTTTCTTTCAATTTTTATTTGTTTCGATCATATTTGACATCTCTTAGCATAAGGAACTCAACTCTATAGTCAAATTGTGAATTTGAAGTTTTTTTCAAAATGTCATTTTAAGGCTCCATAAGTAGTTTTCAAAAATTATTTTTGGAAAATCTGTAAGGACTTGAGTAAAATCCTTTTGCAAACGAATTCTTGGAGGTACCATGTCAAATATGCAAAAAGAATTGAAGTCGTATCTTTCCCAGTTTGGAATATTTTAAATTTAAAAGTTTGTTAAAAATGTTAGCAGTTTATGAAAATTTTAAAAATCTCAAGATTCTAGAGGGATGGAGTGAAATCATTTTGTAGGGAACGTGAAGACATCATTTTGAGCCTACTTGCCAAATTTCATGCAATTTGGAGAAGTTTGAATTTTTCGTCTTTCGTGTCCAATTCCGCACTCCTCGCACAACAATGAAGTCACAAAATAAAATTTCTTCTCCAAATTGATTATGTGCTTCACAAGGAAATAAAGTAATTAAAATTAATTCCCATATCCATGCCAAAATGGTGAAAGGTCGCAGATGTGGAGGAGAAATAAAAAAAGAAAAGAATAGAAGCTAAATAAAATGTAAATGGGGAGATTTATGAAGGGACGTGGCTAAGGATTGGAGAGCATATTTTAAAAAGATTTAAAATGAAATTGAAAAATAATTAAAAGACCATTCGTAGGAGATTATGTGTGTATGGGGAGAAATTAAAAAATAAATCAATGCAAGTGGAAGACTAAGGGAATTTTCAGTTTAAAATTGAATTCAAATGCATAGTGGAAGTTGAAAAGATGCGTCATAGGAAAAGGAGATTGGTGTGAGTAGAGATTTGGGGATTTCAATTTGAATGCTGGAAATAAACAAAAAAAGGCAAGGCATTAATTTATTGTAGAGTAGGGGAAGGGGCTACATAGTGAATTGAGAAGGAATATCGTGCATATTGGAGGATGAGGGAAGGCTACAAAGAGGATCATGGGACTTTGGAAAGGAGAGATGTGCCATGTTAATGGATACTTACCATTAAATCAACAAAGGAAAATTGTGGAGTAATGGTGTGTTTTTGGAAAAAGTTTGAGGTCATGAAGGTCAATTGATTTGTAATTCGTAATTGAATAAATAAAATTAATGTTAGCTTGAAACTATTTTTGATTGAGTTGTTGAATTGGTACATTATTCTAGTGCAATTGGGAGTTTAATGTATGCTATGTTTTGTATAAAACTAGACATTTCCAAAGTAGTGGGAGTCGTTATATGTTTTACGGCTAATCTTGGATGAGTACATTAGGATACAGTAAATATTGTCTTTAGATATTTGTGAGGTACCTATGAGTACTCCATTTTTTTATCATGGTAAATCTACAATGGAATAGCACTCAGTGACTATTCATGGATTTTTGGAATTTGATTTGGTTGGAGATGTTGACAACAATAAATCCACTACGGATATGTTTTCACTGTGTTTGGTAGTGCTACCAATTTAAAGAGAAAGAGATAGGTTGTGGCCTCTTTTTCCACTATAGAAGTAAATTACATGAATACTATTCATGATTGTGAGGAATCCATTTGGCTTAAGTGATTGTGTTCATGTGTGGGGTTGATTTAGGAGATATTATAGTTGTATTTGGTCATCAAAGTATCATGTCTATCAAATATCCTGACCTTTCATGCAAGGAAAAAGAATATTGATATCTAGTACCATATTTTTTGTGATATGTAGAGAATGAGGGTGATTTTTGAGAGATTTTCAACACTTTATAAAGTATTGTTAATGCATTGGTAAAGCTACTGAGCACATACAAGTTTAGGTGGTGCTATGATTCTATGGACCTCTCCACCTCTAGAAATTAATCCATGTGTTAATACTCCTTTTCTTTTTCAAGGTGTTCAAAAACTGGGAGAGTTTTAGTAAAGGTATCTCAAATTTTCTCATTATTTTGAGTATAAGAATAATCTTTTTTTATTGTGAAACATAAAAACTCAATTTATAGGCTATAGTCTTTGTTTTGGGCAAAAATAAAAATTATATGCTATTTTCCATCTCTTATAGAGAGGCATTTTGTGTAGATCTTCTTTATCTCTATATATTTTTTAAAAAGGGCCCCGATAGCCTCTTGGATCAAAATTTATAGCCTTCAAAAGTTGGGTCTCCTACATTAGAAATGTAAAAGCATCTGAGACGGAAAAAGAGTTGTAAGGAGTTACACATGTTGACCAACTTATGATATTTGTTACAACATATAATAAGGAATATGTAAATAGATATAATAAAGCCAAAATGGAATACATAGGTTGGTAAGTGATTTATAACACACTTATGGTGGGTGGAAGGATTATTCTATTTTTAGCCTATGAACACATCTTGGGATTTGGGTGTTAGTTTTCTAACTAGATATTCAAATGCCACTTTTTTGGGTTGTTTTAGCTCATGGTTTTATAATTACCATTTAATTGTTTCATGTACTAATTCTCTTGTTTTTAGGGTTCTTGAGAGGAAGGTTTTGATTGTGATATTGTAGGTATTGTTATACTATGGGAATTACTCTAGATTTATGTTTGGTGATACTCCTATAAATCCTTACTCTACAATTGTATTATAAATGTGTAGATTACTAAATAATACATTAGGTGGACTTGTAATGTGTTTTTTTCTCTTTTTCACCATATACACCTATATTATATGATTTTGTTTATGTTTTATGTGTTTCACTTTTTATAATTTTAAAGATATTAAATTTTCACAATACTCTCCTCCAAGATCAATTTAGGAAGTGTTTATACATACCTTGCTTCATTTCAAAACCAATTTTTTGAGAAATATAAGATAAATTCTAAAATGGTGTGTCCATATAGATAAGCCATCCAAAACTTGGATTAAACTTCTATATGCAAGATAGACCTAGAAGGTAAAATCAACTAGTGGATTCCATGACCATCTCATTTGCCATGTTCACACTTCACACACAATTACAAAATTCAAAATTTATTGTCACAATATGAGGCAAGAAATTACCAGAGATAAAAACATATCATGCATACTTGACTATTCCAAGAATGGAGTAGAAACATCTACACAAGATTAAAAAAAAATGACAGGTAATTTAGAATATATACACACATATGATAGTTTCCACGAGATTACCATTAAAAAGAGTATACTCTTTTTCCCCATATTAGTGATTATTTCAAATGAGAACTAAATATTTTATAAATTGAGGAAACCCCATATATGATATCTAACCCTTAAAATATTGAAGGTCATCCACCCCTGGTAGGAGATGCAATAGACCTCAATGTAAGAACCCCCCCAAATTTTTTTTCAAAAGTTAGATGTCAAATTAAAAAGTGAGGAAGTAGAGGAATATATAGAGTTTCCCATATATTTGGTAGATTTAATTGCATGGGCATATTCAAGAAATGGTAAAAGAGGAACTAATGAAACTTCTAGATGTGGGTTTTATCAATTCAATGAATTAGATAGAGTGGATACCAAATATATTCATAGTGCTCAAAAATAATGAGAAAGTTAGGATATACATTAAATTCAAGGAAATTAATAAATCATGTTCAAAGGATGAAGTATCCCTTTCATCTATGGATAAAACCATAGATTCTAACATTGAATTGATATGTTATCCTTGGTGGATGGGTTGTCAAGTTATAATCAAATTCATATCACAAAATCCAACCAAAGATTACATTCACCACCCCCTAGGGTTTTGTTACATTTTGATGCCCTTCTTGAAAAATGTAGGGGCCACATATCAAATGGCCATGATCCATACCCTCCATGATCTAATTCATCAAATAGTGGAATCTTACATGCATGATTTACTTGTAAAATTTAAAAAGATAAAATCATATAGAATACCCACGTCTAATTTTTAATAGAGGTTGTGTGAGTCTAAGGTTAATCTAAACCTTGAAAAGTGTTTTTCATATTCATAACCAAAAAATTATTTGGCTTCATCATCTCTCTTTATAGAAAAGATTTAGATCTTGTTAAGTAAAATATTATTCTAGATGCAAATCCTTCAGCCATTGAATCCACAATTAGAGATTTCCTAGGCCAATTAGGGGTAATAAATTGTATCATACTAAACCTTACATTTAAAATACACCCAATTATCAAGTTATCAAGTAAAAATTCTTATATAATATAAAAAATTTATTATTAGGCTATCTTCAATTAGGTGAAGAAGATTCTTATTAGACCTCCCATTCTCATTCCACCTAAACAATATCACATGTTTATCATATACTTCTTTAGATATATTAAATTCTTAGTTGCATGCATGCTAGCACAAGAAGATAATTATGGAAAGGAATGGGTCATTAACTTTATTAACCATACCTTGAATATGAAACCTATACTCGAGCGAATAAATAATGTTTGGCCATAATTTTCACCATGGAGTGACTTCACCATTACATGCTAAATTAAGAGATACAAGATAATTTTTTCATAACCCTTGTGTACCTTGCTCACACAACTAATGTTATTAAGGAGTTTGGGATGTTTATTGGCATTTTTTAGTGAGTTTAAATTGGCATACATCAATCAGTTCTATTAAAGGGAAATTAATCAATTATGGGATTGGAAATAATCATGTTTCCCAAAAAAGAGTTGATTGACAAAGACTTCCTTGATGAAGGTACATGATTTGTAGAAATCATTAGATACACAATATATCCTTTTTATGTATATATAGTTAGGTATCTCAAAACCATAACATATTTTGAGGATCAAACCCCTTGAAAAGAGAAGAAAATATATCTTAGCATTGAAATACATCATGATCGATAATAGTTTACATCAAAGGGATCTTGATGGATCTTGCTAAGAAATGTAGATAAAGATGGAGAAAAGAAAAATATTATAAGAATATCATAGTGGAATATATGGACAATTTTATGGATAGGACACAATAAGGAAAATTTATCTTTTGGGCTACTTTTGGCCTAATCTCAAAGGAGACATGATTAAATTAATAAAAAAGTTATCTAAATTTTGATATAAAAAACATGTTTAAAACACCTTGAATTAAGATCTTCAACCCATCATTACACCATGGACATTCTCCACATGGAGGTTAAATGATGAAGTAAGAAACTAACCCTCATTCACATAGTCACACAAATCTAAAAATTCAACTTAGAAATTGTTTAAATCAACACCAAAAATCTGCAAGGTCTCATGTTTCTCATTCAAAAACTCATGAATTGATACAATAACAAAGCATAACTGAAGTACATTATTTGCAGCAACACGGGCGGATGAAAACCATTACAAATCTAAATTAAATCTTCTGTATAACAACAAAGATCAAATGTACAATGATCTCCTTAAAACTATCCTCTTTCACCCAATTCTAGCTCCTTCAGCCTACAATCATCATTAGAAACCACTGCTACAAACAAACCATGAAATCATCAACTTTCTTGCTGTTGTAGCACACCTCCAAACCTAGAAAAAAAAAATATTCTTGGTTTATTTCAACCTTATTTCTATTGAATCTCTCAAGCTCCCTTCAAATAGACTTCACTAGCTCACTATCTCTCGAAATGTGGAGCTCCCTAGCTCCCAAAACGGGCCTCTATACAAATATAAATCTGCAACACTGGAGTATTCAAATTAGCTCTTCAATCTCACAGCATATCCCCATATCACCTACAAAAAATCCCAAATCCATCTTTCCAAATGACAAGGCATCATAATATAGATGTTTTAGAATGAGAAAACCACTAAGGTTTTTCCAAAACCACAAGAAAAATACCTCCTTGGAAAACCAATGCCCCATTCAGAGAAATAATCATAAAATAAATAAAACTACTCAATGCTCACATGGCCTTCACATAGGCACCTAAACCATGGCCAATCAAATTTGGTCAATTATGACACCTTCTTTGATCTTTGACGGCCTCGACGACTCCAAATATGAACATGCACCAACATGCAAAGCTTGTGGCACAAACATGCAAATACATGAAAGCTATTCAATTGAACATGCAAGCACATGCACCCCAAGTGGTCCCCACCTTGAAATGGGATGCCCAAGAAGAATATTTTCCTAGTTATTCCTTAGAAACATGTACCGTTGCATAATTTCCACCAAAATTATAATTACAATTTTCCACAAAGGAAATTACATAGTTGCAAATTAATTAATTTATTCTTTTCAAACCCCTAAGCCCTTATTGAAAATGAACAAAATGAAATAACAATATTTTTGGTGATGCAAGATTGTTAGTACCCCTAGATGCTCTTGCATCAGACACTCGAGGTAGGAAATTTTTTGTGAATATGGATTCACAAAATGGATTTGAGTGACCTAGTACCACCCTTTCGGATTGCAAGCAATCCTTAGAAAACTCCATCACTGAATTTGGTATTTGCAATACAATCTTCTTTCTCCTCTTCTAACACTTAGCCAGAACAAGCAACCTCCTCCCTTGACAACTCTGCACTCCATTCTTTTTTCCTCTCGTGGACTTGTATCCACCATGCATCATCCTCCTAATACCATAGATTCTCCTCTCTTCTCTTGTGGGATTCAACCCACCACAAATTGACCACCTCCACCAAGTTTCACCTACAACATCCTCTAAAATTCTACATCCAAATATGTATTATCCAAAAAACAATCAAAATCTATTGTATCCTTATATAAATATGTAATTACTACTCCATGGAAATTAAAAATTTCCCTATGTATGCTCTCTTCTTGCTTGACATCCTCTTCTAATCTCATCAAATAAGGTATAGAATAATCACAACTAAATTCAAAATTAAAATTTACCTCATTCTTGTTCGCTGTCCCAACATCTTTTTCCTCATTCTTCACTGCAACATCCATCTTCTCACCTCCAATGACAAGTTTTTAAAACTCCTGTTCGTGTTTTTCCATCAATTCTCCTTCCAACAACTTGTTGATTCGTTCGATCTCTTCTTTCAACAAGAAATCATCTTCATCTTCACCAAATTGTTCATCAAATTTAGGACCATTCATGTTCACAATCTCTTATTGCAAATCTTGTTTCTTTGCCTCACACAATGCACTCCATTCACATGCTATCACAAAAACTTGTGCCTCGTTATCTTCTCCATTTGTGTGGGTTGTCCCCACATATTCTTCCTTACATTCAACTCCTACCAAAGGGCTGCAACACTCTTTCTTTTTGATCTTCTCTTCACTGTCCTCTTTCATAAAAACATTCATCTTCCCATATCTCTCATCCCACATTCTCACTTCATCTTTAATCTTCCTTTCCAATATATTTACTTCAACTTGGAGCTTTTCAAATTCTTCATGGTGCTTCCTATTTTCCACTTCTTCCCAATATTGTTCCTAGAACAAATTATTATGGGCCTCCTCATGACCCATCCCATCATCTCTGGTATAGACTGCCTCACGTTCGATGATCTTTCTACACGCAAATCACACACACACAACCATAGGTCCTAGTGCAAACTACCTCACATTGACGCTTTTTCCTGCACGCTCAGGAACTCTTGATTTGATACCACTAATGAAGTAAGAAACCAACCCTCATTCACATACTCATAATAATCTAAAAATTCAACTTAGAAATTGTTTAAATCAACACCAAAATTTGTAAGAAGTGTTCTTCTTTGTTTATTCAAAATATCTTGGAAATTCAAGAATTACATAACATAAATAAAATTAATGGATGTATAGCCATATGGAATAATGAAAATTATTGCAAATCTGAAATATGACTGATACAAAATAGCAAAGATCAATCATAAATTGATCTCCTTCAATCTAACTTCTTTCACAAGATTCTAGCTCCTTCAGTTTGCAATCATCATTAGAAATCGTTGCTGCAAAAAAACCTTGAAATCATCAATCTTCTTGCTGTTGTAGCACACCTCCAAACCTGTAACAAAAATTTATTCTTGGTCTCTTTCAACCTTCTTTCTATTTAAACTCTCAAGCTCCCTTCAAATTGACTTCACTAGCTCACTATCTCTCAAAATGTGGAGCTCACTAGCTCCCAAAAACATGGGCTTCTATGCAAATATAAGTCTGCGACAATGGAGTCTTCAAATCCACTCTTCAATCTGCCAGTATCTCCCCATCTCACCTACAAAAAATCCCAAAGCCATCTTCCCAAATGACAAGGCATCATAATATAGATGCTTTAGAATGAGAAAACCACTACGGTTTTTCCAAAACCATAAGAAAAACACCTCCTTGGAAAAAATGTAATACCCCTCATGTTGTTTGGACTTGATACTATGGTTTTGATTGATACTTTGAGACTTTGGTAGTTACTGTTTGTTGGTTGGATTGGTGGATTGGATAGTTTTATTTGCCGCTACTTTATTTGCTACATTATGATATGACATTATGGTTACATTTGGTTTGGTGATGTTTAATTTGTTTTCAGTAATACATTGTGATGCAGTGGTTTAGTAATTATTTATGATGTGATCAGTTAGTTAGCAATGTTACTTTACATCTAATGTTGTATTTGTTAGTATAGCTTTGGTGAGAGGACAGTGTAGCACCACTCGTTTACGAGTGCCCTGCTACGCTGCAATTCCTTCTCACGATATGATGTTTTTGATTATATATATATATGTTACTTGACATTTTTTGTATGCAGGAATTGTAGGAATAAAGTCTCGATTCCACCTGCTTCGGTAGGACAGGGCAAGCATTAAATTAACCCAACAGGTACAATGTTGAAAAAGGGAGTTGATAAGGAAGTGTCCCCGTCCCAAGTCCGTCATCCCATAGTGAGTTTTGTTGTGTCATGATTTAGATTTTGTCCTTGTCTTTGTATTGTTTGATTTTTTATTATTTATTTTATTTATGGTTAGTGGTTATTTAATTAATCTTATTTATAAGATTAATTAATGTTGTCTTGTTGCTTTAATTAATTGTGAGTTAGTAAAATGTTGAATTTAAAATATATTGTAAATTAAAAAAAGTTATTTAATAATTAAAAGTGTAAGTAATTAATTTAAATTAATAATGATGATGATAATTATATATTATCTTTTTCCTAATATTAAATTAGAAAAATCTGTAGAGAATATCTTGAGAAAATAATTAATTTTTAATTAAAAAATTGTGAGATAAGTGTGTGCTTTTAAAAGCAGGAAAAGAACCAATGAATGAAGAGGGATGAGGCTTTATTTATTTTGATTTATTTTTATTGTGGGAGAGTTTTTTTTACACACAGGGACATTACGGTTTTATACATAGAAAAGAAAAATAGTTTATCTTTGTGCTTCTAGTTGAATTATTTTGAAGAAAGATTGATTGGAGAGGAAAATTATGAGAAGAAACTCTGAGAGGATTCTACAGCTTCAGGCGAAGGACTTGGTTCAGTAGTATTGTTTTCTTCTTTTTGATTTTGTAAACAAAAATCTTGTCTACCATGTATTTGAAAATAAATTTCCCTATGTTTTGAAAAAGGTTTCTACGATTGAAATTTTTTGTTTATAATAAACCTTTGAATCCTCTATAGGAAATTATAGTGAAACCTTCAAAATTTCTTCAATAAAACTTAGTGGTGGAAATAATTGTTTTGAAAAGAAAATCCTTTTTATTATTGGCTAAATTTATATGTCCTGATTTGTATTGAGTCTGATATAAAAAAAAGAAATTGATTATATTATTTGTTTTGAATCTCTGGCTGATATATATATATATATACTGTTCTTATTATAAATTTTTTGGTTATGTAAATCATTATATGATTCAGATTTTGAAATTGCTTTATGGAATAAATTATGTTTTAAAAAAATGCGTTTCTTTTTCGAAGTCTGGGTTCTTTGTTTTTGTCTAAGAACGAAATTTGAAAAAAATAAAAAATATTAAAAATAAATTTAAATGTTATATTAGGGGGTGGGAATGGTCGGCCGAAGCCGTACCACCCCCACTGCCCCATGGTACTACTGCGCATAGTCACCATTGACTACGCACAACAACCTATGGTTGTTGTACACAGCCAGTGGGGACTACGGCCTCCCCATAGGGAGTACGCAATACCTACGTACTGCGGCCTCCCCACAGGGGGTACGCAATACCACTTGAACTGCGCGATTTTCCTTATTAAAGTTTTTTATTATTATTGTAAATTTAATTTAATTTAATTTGTTTTATTGACTTGTATATATTATATATATATAAATATAAATATATATTAATATATAAATAAATAAATAAATAAATATATATATATATGTATATGTATATATATAGTGGTAATTATAGTGAATTATTAGGTTAATTTTTATAATGTGATTTAAATAGATGATTTTAATATATGTTTTAGTATATATGTATATATGTATATATGTATATACACTTTTATGCTTATATATATATATATATATAAATATAAGTGGCTTTTTATATATGTTGTTTATGGAGAAAAAGTATATAATTTCATAGGTTATAATGTTGAAAAAATTGTATAAATTTGTATTATTATAGTGTAATTGTGAAAATTAGAGATAAACTATGTGTTAATTAATTGAATATTCTCAAGTAATTGATTTGTTTAATTGGAAAATTTATTGTGTATTGAAATGAGTTGTATAGCGTTGTGTTGTGTAAATTGCTTACTCTTGAGACTATTCATTGAGTCTATTTTGGTTTTCTTTTATTCGGGTTTATGTCTTGCGGGAAAACTCTAGAGTTAGCTTATCCTGTTATAGGAACTTAAGTTGTTTAGAACTTCCAGAGGTGGGGATACTGTTATTTATGTTTCGGTCTTGTAATTTGATGATTGTCCTTATGTTTTGGTTTTGGTGGTGATGTTAATGTACACTTGGATTGTACCATTTGTGAATGTTATACATATGATTTTGGGCAAGATGGTTGTGCCTCACAGATGATCCATTTGGTTGGTTCATTATTTCTTGTTAATACAATCCTTTTGTGTTGGAGATTTGTGTTTGAGTGTTTAGAGAGAGTGGCTCTAAGTGG
>VDFB02373365.1:142322537-142392171 GCA_007258455.2 Sequoia sempervirens
ATTTTGGTTATTCTGACAAGACTTTTGTATTTTTCCTTTATGAAAGAAATTGCCATTGTGCATTGCTTCTTCCTTGACCATGTAACTTAACCTAGATAAAGGTGATATACAAAGATCAATGTAAATATTCAATTATTTGTCTCTACAGTTAAACTATAGTAGAATTACTTGACAAAAATTACCTTTTTCCCCACAAGAGTATCATACCTCAAGGCGAGAGGGTTTTCTTAGATGCTTTTCAGTGACTGAAGATTTGGCATATAGGGGACATAATATCAGGAAGGGAAGGAAAATTTGATCCATTCCGAGTAAAAAATATAAGATTGCTTATGATGTGTACAAAGTAAAATTGACCTTTGAAGATGTACAACAAACAATAATCTTAATCAAGATTCAAAATTTACAATTGGAGGCTTACAATCTTTACAAAAAATCTCCCAAGTATACAATGTACTCAGCCAGAGACTCCCAAGGATACCCTCAGCTAGTTGCAAAATTTGAATAAGAAGTTATGTGAGAAGCACACGTGAGTTTTGTCAAAGCCTTCTTAAGTGTAGGTTGCACTCTAAGTGTTTTTGTTTGTAATGATAAAATCAATGTATAAACCATAAGGATAAGATCGTTGACATCTAGAATACATGGGTTTGGGTTGGGGCGGAAATGAGAAACAATTTTTAGTAAACTATCTTATGTTATTTCCTATGTTCTTGTTGTAACTTGTTGCACTAAAATTGTTTAATTTTAAAAACAAGAGAAGGAATGTTAGTTTATATATGAATGTATAATAACTCTCATAGACTAGGATTTTTTTTTAAGGTTAAAGGTTTGATGACAATAAACTTAATTTGAACTCAGACAATCTTCACTTAGACTCATGATAAGTGATAGGTCAAAGCTAGGTTAAATAATGAGATGGATTTAATATTCAATAACTTAATTCAGTTTGGTTTAAGTGTCAATCCGAGGCATAAACTTGCGAATGACATCGTGGTTATATGTGTAAGGGCTACAAATAGTGAGGTGAGTGTGGATGAAATGCAACTATTGTAATGAAAACAAAATCATTCTTTTAAAATTGTTACAAAAATTTAAAACAATTTTGTTACAAGAATTTTGTTAAAAACTATTGTAAAAATTGCAAAATCATTCTTTAAAAATTATTGCAAAAATTTAAAACAATTCTGTTACAAGAATTTTGTTAAAAACTATTGTAAAAATTGTGTAAGTTGTTACAATAACTGTGTAGATTGTTAAAACTGTACAATCTGCTATAGGAATTGTGTAGATTGTTAAAAAAGTATGCTATGAAAACCACTTGTTACCAAAAGCAATTTAACTTGATTTATCATAAAAATAAATGATTAAATAAATCTAAAATATGCTCTTCATGCATCTAAAATAAAAGGTACAATTTATAATTTAATCGCACAATCCTAAAGTAAAATGATAACATAAATATACAAAATAAAAAAAATAAAATAAAATATCATCATTATTTCTTGTGAGTGGGCCCTCCTCCCATTCTATGAGATGCCTGTACAAATGCTAATTACTCAAAACATTTGCTGCAAATATTATATTTTCATGAAAATTATTACATTATGTTTTGCACTATTGTATTGTTGCTGCACTATATTTGCACTATATTTCCAACATTATTCATACGTTATTCTCCACTCCATTATTACATTTTTATAACTCTATTTTATAACATTTTTTCCTATTCTCTTGCCATCTCTTATGACATTATTAATGGCTTGTGGACTGGAATAAAACTAGCCATAAATATAGGAGCTTGTTTTGCCATGAAAATAGTTATTTTCTTGATTTACATCCATCACAACTTTATTAGTTGTAACAACAAACAATTCATACTATTTCATATCATATAAGTACAAAATAAGTCACTATATGTTATAACAAGATAAATATGGGAAGTTTGTTTTCTCCTCCTCCAATAGCATGCTGCAATATTTATTTTGGAAGGCTAAAATGACAACAAAGGTTAGTAAATGCAATCTAATATTTTTTTTTCATATATTTTACCTAAAAACTATATTAATTATTACTTATTTATATTTAACCATATGCAAATAGAATTCTAAAAAAGTTTAGGATATGATATGTAAATCAAACATAAAAGTGGACATTATGATATAGGAAAATGAATAAAATATGAGATAAAATGGAACATAAATGTCTCTCATCATTCTCCCCCAACTTAGCAGCATGCCATACAATTTTTATTACTGAGAGGCTTTGGTTTGGACTTGTAGGCTTGAGATTTTATAACTTCTTCTTTCTTCATCCTTAACTTTTATAGCTCATGCTTCAATTTTTTCATCTCCTCTTCATAACAAGCTTACATGAATTTGCTTTATTTTTCAACTTACATTTTTCTTTTCATTTTCAATATTCATACCTTCCTCCAACTTTTTATTTTTTCATCATTTTTTCTCTATTTTTCATAATTTTCTTCTTTTTTCATTTTTAATTTTTTTTAAGTGCTATATATATGAAGCATCATAATGTTTTTATCTCCACATTCATGAGTTATGAAAAATGGGTGAAATGATAGGCAATATGAATGATTGTGAATGATTATGAAATGTAAAACAAGGGGTCCTTAGGCATACCTTGCCTTGGTTTCCATGGTTTGCGCTGAGTGATGTAAACACTTGGTCTTCTTCATCCCTTAGGGTGTGAAATTCTACCTTTTGCATTTGCAGTTGATCCTCTTTTGGTAGCAATGTGGACATCATTCTGTTAGGGCTGCCTCAACTTCTTCCTACTTTTTTTTGTGCAAGGTGTCCAATTGGATAGTCAAGTGGCTAATGATGTCCTCCTTCATATTGGATATGATATTACTGAGTTCCACCCTTGTTGAGAGAAGAGGTTTTGTCACCCCTAGTCTTCTTTATGAATGATCTAGAGTAGTTTCCGCACACCTTGCAAATCTCATCTAAAGACAATTGAGATATATCTCCTGATCTTATGAGATTTAGAGCATCCATATAATCTTCATGGAATCCCCTAAAAAATACCAATTTTTAGGATTCTTGAGAGAGTGTTTTGGGGTGATTTCTTTAGGCATAACTGAAATCTTTCCACATAATCCTCTAGCGGCTTATCTTCTCTTTGTGACATTCTAAATATGTCATCCCTCTTTCTTTCTTTTTCCTCTACAATAATCCTAATATTTCTCTAGGAATTTGGTCTTCATTTTTTCCCAATTGGGGATGGAATTTCTCTCCACTCTCATAAACCAATGTAGAGCAACATCCTTTAATGTGGCTGGAAACAATCTGAGCCGATGGGCATCTATAGTATAGTCATAACTTCAACACAGCACATCAAAATAAAAAAATAAATGTGTCTGGGTCTTCAGTAACTAGTCCATAGAAAATAGGTAATGCTGAAGGGGGTATGTTCTTAAGAGCAACAACCCTTATTTGGTTGGTTATAAGAAACTCAAACATCACATGCTCTTCCAGGTTGTCCACGACTTCATCACCCATGTCAAAGTGAGTTTTGGAAGTCTCCTATGTGTTTGGAGTAGCTACTGGTGTGAGGGATAGTTCTTGTTTGTTACTTCCCTCAATATATTCACTATTTGCACTAGTGACTTGAAATGCTTCATGAGTTGAGGGGAGAAATCTTCCCATAATGTCTCTCTACCTCTGCATACAATAGTTCTAGCTCTTTGAATTGGTGGTCCCTACACACTATTAGTAAATGATTTTTCTGTTGATTTTTAAATACCTATTGGTCCTAATGTTGAAATAAAACTTGCTATTCTATGAAAGCTTAGAAATTATTTAAAATACACATAAGAATCCTTAACTTAGCACCATCCTCGAAAATGGTGCAAAAAATGTAGAGCTTCCTCTAATGCCTAATTAAATGGTGCTAATGATTGTGCACATGGCTTAGTGGACTTGAAGATCCCTAGACTAAGTAGTTCATCTCTCAAGAGAAGGCTTCATTAAATCATCAACTAGGGAGTCATAAACTTCAGATAGTGTTGGAAATATACATGCATTCATGAATTCTAAACATCCTACATCGACTGAGTATAGGTGAATCAAACCCATATAAATGTAGTAAAACCTTTTAACTAGAATAAACTTCTATTTCTCAAAACAAAGTAAATGAATACAAACAACTGCCTTTTTTTGTAGTTACTTAATGCTTATAATTGTAGCCAAATAATTGTTATACTACAATATGTCCTAACCTAATTAACCTTCAGAGTACTAAACAAAGTATCAACTACAAATTCTAATTCAAAATTTATAATGCATCATTCATAATCACATGAACTGAAAAACTATCAATTAAACTTACAATGTATAATCTAATCTACCAATATAAATGAATGTGGTTCAACACTACCTCAAGTGGCCCTTGCTTGAGTTTTTGCATCCATAAAATCTCTTTAAACACTTAAAAAAATATGTTATCAAGGTATTTCTTCTTTATTGCATTTCAGTCATACACAAAATTGTTGAACAAAATTTAACAAGAAATCTTATTCAATATAACACACCTATTATCTAGATCTTCTCCTCGACAAGGTACCCCACTATATAGGGTTCGTGAGGGAGTCCAATTATTTGTGAATTGAAAACAAACTTAAAGCAGATGTCAATTCTTCCCCAAGAATAGGAAGAGGGCTGATTTTTTAAAACAAAAAATAATAACTATCATAACAAGAGTATAGAAATAAAACAAGGACTTTTTACTCAAAGGGATTAACCATTATAACAAAAAGTATGCCCAGGAAGAGCAATTTCTATTAGAATTCATATTTCTATTGGGAACATACTTCTTCTATTGCTTGTCTTATTAAAAGCTAAGAGTTATGAAGTATTTAATCTATTTCTTTCTCCCTTCACTTACTTTTAGATTGTGTTGTAATGTCAACATCATGTAAATGAATTATGTACTCCCTTTCAATGTCTAAAAAAATATCCTAAGGAGAAGGGCATGAAGTGTCGCTTGAATTTCTTACACATAGAGGTGGAGGTAACTTGCTTTTCATATTTTCAATATGAAACCCTTGAAACAATCTATCACCCTTGTGTGACCTTGGTGGTGAAGCAACTCACAATTGAGCAATCTATTCCTCAACTATTTCATTTCTACTGTTTTGATCATGCATTGTTTCATCATAATGGTCATCTTTATTTTTTCTACCAATAAGTGTATCATTTGTTATTATCTCTAACCTAAGTTGATGTGATTTTCTAACTATCTTCACCATGTTATGAGAAAAGTCATCTGAATTGTAATGATCTCTTTAATTATCAAAAGCATCATTTCTACCCAATTTACTAACATGTGCATAACCACGAGTATCAAGAGTAGGAAACTTACCTATGTTTTTAGCCTTTGATTAAGTGTGTTATTTCCTTGCATCATTGAAAATTCCTTCTTTTTTTGTGTCGATCTTTAGTTTTCTTCCTTTATCCATAGTACAACTTGGTGAATTAATTTTCTTTGGGTTTGATCTAATAGAATCACCACTCTATAATTAAAAGAGAAAATTTTGTCTTTTCAAGAATATTCTACTACAACCATGCACACCATATAACTAAAATTTCCTTGTTATTGGGGTTTCCAAAATTATTTTAAACTTTTGAAGTCCTCGATAGTGGAACCATTATGTTGGATCCCAAAATTGTTGCTCCATAATCCTAGAACTCATCCCAACTATCTAGGCTAGGGGTGTCTTCAAGATACCATAGTTAGGGTTCATCCATCAATTATGGAGGGTTAAAGGCTTGTTGGTGAGAGTGGGTAATCTTCCCTTCACTTTGGGATCATCTTAAACCAAGAGGGGTATTCCTAGAGGTATGCCTTAATAGACATTCAAACCAAACATAATGAATAATTAATGCAATTTATAGTAATTATATCCAAAAATGAGCTTAACCTCAATAACTATCACTAGACTAAGATCAACTAGTTGTAGTAAAACCTCTTTATTGTTAATAAATAATTTAAAAATGCATTTATAAGTAAAAAAATATTACAAACCTTTGAATTGGTTTCATTTATGTTTTGATAGGCATGTAAAAACTTATAAATATACTAAACATGACTCTTTGAATCACTTAACAATTAGGTTTTTCTTAAGGTTTTCCTTTTTTTTATATTGAATCATGAACAACATATATGGATCCTAAAATTAATTTCTATACTAACTGGTGATTGATTTTTATGATTTTAGTGTGAATGGATGGTTAAATCCTTCAATATCGATACCTTACTAGGTTGCATATTAGTAGTCAACCATCACAAGAAAATAACAATAAATAATAGTAAAGATATGATGCATACAAACATCTACATAATGATTATTTTCTGAACTCATTATAATTCATTTATAGCAGATAAAAGACTATTAGATCTAACATAATATAAATTATAGTATTACAAAACTCATCATACTTGATTATCACACCATCAACTTTGATGAAAAAAATTATAAAGAAGAGGGCCTATCACACCTCTATGCCTTGAAACTCCCTACAATTCCAACAACAAGCCAAGGAGGCATGCAATTACATACACATTCTACAATAGCTATCTCTTTGCAACTTAGAGAGTATATCCAATGGTGAATACACTTAAAGAAGTTGAAACCCTAAATATTATTACACTACAATAGGTTGAAAACTCCAAATACTCACACCCAAAAATAATTAAAAATATAACTTAAACAACTCCATAGACCATATCAAAAATAAATCCAATCAACAATAGGAGAGGGACATCAAGATCGATACCCAACAAGGCATGACTGGGAAAGAGTAGGAATAGATCTCCCAAAATTTATGGCATAAATCACACTAAATAAAGATCTCAAAGGCCGATTGGTACCGAAGGAATAATTTATAAATGCATGATCATCCTAAAGAGTATCTTTAGTATAGAAAATTGAAGGTAAGGGTGATGATATTTGAGAGGAATGAGTGAAACATGACATACCATTAAATGAAATCGGTGCCCCAACTATTTCATCATACACACTAATGCAAAATATTATTTCATCCATACAAATTAGTCATGCCCATGTCAAATCTATTCTTAGCTCAACTAGATATTGTTGAATACTCAACTCTAGTAGTTGAAGTAGTTTAAAGTTTCATTAATGAAATTATACCTGAGTAATTTTGGGAAGATTCTTGATTGGTATGAAAGAAAATGACTCCAAAGGGCATTTATAAAGTGAAGTAAAAATGTAGTAAGGCAGTGAATTTCTACAAGGGGGTACAGTAGGATGGTAAAATATTTCAATAGGAAGGTTGTCGAGAAATAGAGGTGAATTGAACTTGTGTGGGAAGATAAAGGTTAATTGCACCTAGCAGATACAAATATACATAAAAATCATGCAAAAGGAGAAAACACCAAAAAAAAACCCAAAAAACCAATAAACTTAGGATTTTAGAGATCCCAACAAAATTTAACACATGAAGGGAAATGAAAACATATTAGGTACAATAACTCATGGAAGTCCATAAGAAATATGTTAGATCAATATATGCAATAGGAAAAATGAAACCCAAGTGCACCAAGGGAAAAGGACTCAAGAAAAAAAAGGGAAAAGTAGTGATGAGTCCAAATACCTTCCACCTTATTTCAAGATATTTGATTCCTTCACCTAGGAAACATGTATATCACTAAGGGAGAGCCAAATCCATTCAAAATGCTAGAGGTAGATACAAATAAAACAAGATCTATATAGAAATTAACTATGATATTTCCACTAACAAGGGTATAATACATGAATCCACACTCAATCCATACAAGTGAAGAAAAAGGGATAATAATCAAAACTCATTAGGGAGCAAGGAACTAATAAATTTGCAAAGGAAGAAAGGTTCAACCAAGTCTCAACCATCTCTATGAAACTAACTATTAGAATTGTGAAAAACATGAGCCACAGGATCAAACAACGAACAAAGACACCTTCTATGCAAGAGATTTGCAAACAATATATGCAATATTCGTCAACAAGAAAAAGCTACAAAGAACCTTAAGAAACTTCAAGGAAAACAAGAGTCCTCAAAGGTTGAGGGTTCGAGAGAGTAGAAGAGTAAATCTCAGAGTTAATACAATAAGGGTTGAGTGCTATATAGGAGAAACCCTAAATGGTAAAGGGATTAGATAAGAACAAGTGTCAACATCACATGCAATGAGATAGAATGATCTAATAATAGCCCACTTCAGTTAACATAGAAAGCACTTCTAGTTAACTGAATAAAGAATTCCTAAGTTTAGCTTAAGTGCATGAGTTTAAATTAGACTAATAATTAATTCAAGATTAATTAATCATTAGCTAATGCATGATTACTCTATCACTCCCCCTTAAGATGAATTTAGGGAGTAGCTAAAAGTTCCCTAAAAAGAGAATGCATTATGGGTCCCAACAAACAAAGCTTGGCGAGGTACCCATGTACACATAAAGATCTCTCAGAATTGGAGAAAAAAGAGAAAACCACTATGGGAGAAAACTCCTACCCAAAAGAGAGAAAGGAAAATGAAGGACTGGAAAAGACTCCAAATCAAGGTGTGAAGGACTAAGAAGCCTCAAACTGAAACAATGTCCCAAAAAAGAGAGGAACATGTAGAACATCACTGAAGCACAAAGAAGTTGTAGACTACGGTTGAATGATGACTAATATGGTGTTGAAATGAATTACCTCCAAAAACAAATAATGATCAAGATCAAGATAACAAGAATTTGCATGAGTGCCCACAATGAAACTATCAAATCAAATGAAAAACAAAGGAAAACATTTGGAACTCGAAGATACAAATGTAGGATCAAGAAGACAATAATTTGAATGAGTGTCCCCAATGAAACTACTCGAATCAGATCGAAAACAAGGAAAAACATCTGAAAGTCAAAGATACAAATGGTACATGAATCTGCACAAGTCACCCCAACGACACTACTCAACATGCAGGATGCAAGTCAAAAATATAGGTACCAAATAGTTTGAAGAACATTGATCAAGAGAGAGACAATAATCTGCGCGAGTGTCCCCAATGGCACTACTCAAGTCAGATGGAAAACAAAGGAAAATGTCCGGAACTCAAGGATACAAATGACACATGAATCTGCATGAGTGACCCTAATGACACTACTCAACATGCAAGATGCAAGTTGAAAATACAAGTACCTAGTAGTCTCTAATCAAATGAAAATGGAAGGTCGCCTCTAGAAATAGGAATGTAAGAATGTCCATATGGTAAATGCTTCAACTCACTGAAATGAATGTAACCAGCCATTGATGTATGCTACATCCAAAAGTACATAGGAACAAGAACTAGATACGTAGATCACTCAAACCATGAAACCAAGGAAGCATTAGCACCAACAATTTAAATCCCCCATAATGCTAAAAAAGGGAGAGTCAAGATAGGTACACTGAAACTATGTGAAACCAAGAAGTGCATGTAGGAGAAACAACCTGCAAAGAAAAGGGTGTGCAAACTAAGGCACACACGCATGAGGCAAGAATCACCAGGATTCACTGCTGTTGTGGAAGGGACACTCACTTGAAAAAGGTGTGATGGAAAACCAAAGGAAAACATCAACCCCTCCATGGCACTTTATATCATAGTGCGAGTACAAAAGGCACAACAGGATGTGCAAAATCCCTAAAAAGATATGCACCAGA
The DNA here is from genome assembly GCA_007258455.2 of Sequoia sempervirens. Taxonomy (NCBI): domain Eukaryota; kingdom Viridiplantae; phylum Streptophyta; class Pinopsida; order Cupressales; family Cupressaceae; genus Sequoia; species Sequoia sempervirens. The sequence continues at coordinate 142,332,233 of VDFB02373365.1, forward strand.
ATGACACTTTATCTCAGTGCGTCTACAAAAGAGAATGTGCATGAAAATATGTTTACAATGCCTAAATAGGATAGAATACTGAAAATACATATAGAACAACCAAAAACAAGTTATCCCACGAAAACATAAAGTTTCCAAGAGCTAAGATGTCCAAGTAATTCACCAGAGTGTGAAAACAAAAAAACCAAAATTAAATGTGCCTAAAGAGAAATCTAGAAAAAGTGCAGGATGGTTGTGAAGAGCTATGAAAGCCGGTCCCAACATCGTTGGAATCATGAAAAATAAAGAAACTAGTCAAAAGTTACGAGCTCGAGACTGAAAACATCATTTTTGACTTCAACAGGTTGTAGAATGCACCAACAACAAAAATAGATGATGAGACCCACACCACTAGAAATTTAATGGAACCAACTTTTCGACAATATCTTGTTTGCCCGATTTCAACTCCATATGCCCAAGTTATGTCAAAAGGAAAAAAACATGCTCTTAGCTAAGGCCAAATGAAGGGCTAGGAGGGGGCAAGGGGTTGTCCGTACGATTGACGTAAGAAAATATTCCTTGGAATATTCTCCACTGGCTGAAAAAAATTATGGTCCTCGAAAAACAAAAAAGTGTTGAAATATTCCCTGAGATGCCACCGAGGAAAAATTCGCCGTTGTAAAAAAATGGGTATTGAGGACATCGATAAAATTTGGACGTCACCAAAATTTTTCAAAAAAATAGCGAAAAAGTGTTGTGGAATGCTGATAGGTTTCACGGGTCAAAATTGAAGACAAAAGGTTGGAATTTTATAAATCGCCGGTGGACCTATGGGGCCCGCAGGGCCTGCTCATGTAGTACTTGTGGGTACCTTGAAAAAAAAGTCTCCCAGTCAAAAATTAATGTGTTGCTTGAAAATTCAAACACTGCCCAAAAACTCTTAAACCAACATTTTAATATATATATTTTAAATTTCAAAAAAATAGAAATTTATTAAAAAATATGTCGACCTTCCTTTTTTGATTTTTTTCAAACTTTGCGCACACAAATTCATACATGGGTAGTACGAGCCGTTGTATAAATTTTTTTTGCCTCCAAAGCTCTTGACATCAAAATAAGGAAAATTTATAGTCAAAATTTATTGAATTGACCTCTTGAATCCAACGGCGAGGTCCTTTTCGTGCCAAAATGCATCAAAATCGCAACTACCCTTCAGATCTGGAAAAAAAGCAACTGTTCGAAACCCTCGTAAATCTAACCTTAGGAGTCCAAATCAGGCCAAATAAAAGCCAAAATTGACTTTCTCAACAACTCTGAATCCAATGGTGAGGTCCTTTTTGCACCAAAATGCACCTAAAAATTGCCCACCTCCAAAATTAGCAAAAAAAACAAAGGGGATGCCAGATTTGAAGCCTGTAACCCTTGTTGAAGAAAAAAACCTCATAAATTGAAAAGGGGTTCATTAAATCAAGGCTCTAATACCATGTTAAAATTTTAAAAAACACAAGCTGCAGTATCAAACAACGAACAAAGACACCTTCCACACAAAAGATCTACAAACAATATATGTAATATTTCTCAACAAGAAAAAGCTACAAAAGAAGCTCAAGAAACTTCAAGGAAAACAAGAGTCCTCAAAGGTTGAGAGTTCGAGAGAGCAGAAGAGTAAATCTTAGAGTTAATACAATGAGGGTTGAGTGCTATATAAGAGCAACCCTAAATGGTAAAGGGATTAGATCATAACAAGTGTCAACATCACATGCGATGAGACAAAATGATCTAATAATAGCTCACTTCAGTTAACATAGAAAAACACTTAGTTAACTGAATAAAGAACTCCTAAGTTTAACTTAAGTGCATGGAATGAAATTAGACTAATAATTAATTAAATATTAATTAATCATTAGCTAATGCATGTTTACTCTAACACTAACTACCAAAACAATTGAACCTTCTAAAGGGTATGAATTTAGTAAATTATCATATGATTCACATTTGATATGATCCTATGCTCCTTTAATTTGGTAGCAACCCCATTCAAGGAAGACACCAACATATATACCATTACATTAGCAAAATAAATTGAGAAAGATGATACCTAATTTTATATGGTCAAACTCATCCCTAAAGAGGAAAACAAAGAATTCCAACCTATTCCAAACTAGAGGTAAGATCACAAATTATTCCAACACCAAAAAATATCTTGATACTACATTTTGATGGAGTTAGATGCATGATAGGAGATAGCGTTGGGTGGTCTTGATCTTATTTTATCAGATAATATTTCCCTTTTCATTTTATTTATACTTTCCTAGCACATATAAAATCACTATGAATCCCTTTCTATGGGACTTATGCTAGTGTTAAAATTGGGAGCTTTTAATATGGTTATCCTTGGATATTCCTAGTTAGTGATTAACCTATTAAGAATTGCTTCTCAACCTTGCTCATAATGTTGAGTATAAGAAGAATGTAATTTTTAAACTATGAAACATAAAAACCCAATTTTTAAGCTACAAAATTTGATTTTAGGAAAAATAAAAAAATGGGTTGTCCAACATTACTTTCAAGATGCTTGTTGTGTAGATATTTTTTAGATCTAAATTTTTTAAAAATGGTCCCTAACGGCCTCCCATATCAAAATTTATGGCCTCCAAAAGTTGGAGCTCTTGCATTGGAAATGTAAGAACATCCAAGGCAAAAAAACAAATGCAAGAGGTAAAAAAACATGTTGACTAATTTATGATGTATCTTACAACACATCATAATGAATATTTGAATGAAGATAATGAAGCTAAAATATAATTCTTGAGTTAGTGAGTGATTTATGACACACTTATGACACGTGGAAGAAATATGCTATTTTTATCCTATGAACTCATCTTGAGACTTGGATGCTTTTTTTAACTAGGTATTTGAGTACCACTTTTTTTTGGTGGCTTTATCCCATGGTTTTTTAATCACTATTTGATTTTTTGTGTATTATTATTTATAGGGTGCTTGAGATGGAGTTATTGATAGTGATTTTGTATGTATTGTTATGTTGCTAGAATTACTCTAAATCTCTAGTCGGTGATACTCCTTTAAAGCCTTAGTTTTCAATTATACTGTAATTAAGTTAAGATTATTGAATAATACAATGGGTTACTTTGGAGTGTAGATTTTTTCTGTAGAAAGGGTTTTTCCTACCTACACTTACGTTGTGGTATAATTTTGTTTATGCTTTATATGTGTTTCTCCTTTTCATAGGTGTAAAGATTTAAAATTTACATAATACTCTCCTATAATTTTATTTGAGGAAGAATTTATATGTACCTTTCTTAATTTCATTTGGTATTAGATTCGTATCACCTTTAACTATAGGTGTTAGGTTGAGGGTTTTTTATGTTAATCCTCGTTTAAGTAGGAGATTGTAAAAATATTTTATCTTATTACAATAAGTGGTGGTAATCACATATAGAATATAAATAGAGAATTCATCAAGTACAAAATTTGAAATTTGGAAGCTTAAGATGGATTATATTCTCATGGACAAAGATCTATGGGCTATAGTATCTAGAACCAAACCTACCACTATGTCATAAGAAAGTTGGTATAAATGGATATAAAATCTAAGAGTCTCATTAGATTTTGTTTGAATGATTTAGTGTATCAAAATATGCACAAAGAGATCATTGTAGCACTTATTTATAAGAAACTAAGATATTTGTATCAAGATAAATATCTAGTTAACAAATTCTTTTTGAGAAACAAGTTATATACCCCTAGGATGGAGGATGGTGGCTTTGTGGCTAAACACTTGAATGTATTCAACATGGTTTTTACCTAGTTGCACTCCAATAGAATAAAAATGGGGGGGGGATCATTGCATAAATTTGTTATGCTCTTTATTAGATTTATGGGACCATCTTGTTATGGATATTAGGAGCACTACCACCAAGTTGAAAATGAGTGAGGTGGCAAAATCATTACTTTCTAAAGAAATATGATGAAAGACTTCCAAATATACCAAGAAGGCCCTAGCTATTCATGGTAGACATAAATAAAAAAGGTAAGAAGAATTACAAGAAGCAAGACAAGTATAAACATAAATCTCCTAGTAAGTCTAAGGAAAAATGTTGGAATTGTATTATGACAAGCCATTTCAAGATAGGCTATAAGGATGGTGATAGACTCTCTCTCTCTCTCTATATATATATATGTATGAAAAATTTGATCATTCCTCCCAGAATGATGGTGATGTCTTTTTTGTAGCCTTGGTTGCACATACATTGTAAGGTATGCAGTTTATTGACTATGGTATATATTTTCACATGACTTCACATTAGGGTTTTTTTTATAAAATATGAAGAGTATGATGGTGGGAAACTATTCATTAAAGATGATTCTCATCTATTTATTTTTGGTTGTGGTATCTTGATTCAATTCTTTAATGAACAAGTGAAGGAGATCAATGGTGTACTACATATCCTTGGTTTGGCATGAAACCTACCTTTTGTAAATAAATTGAATTATTTAGATTATTTTCTTGAGTGGAGGGTGAAAGATGATATGTGACACCCCTTCAATTTGTTATGTTTTCTTTGACAGTCCAAATACTTTGTTAGACCTTATTTTATGTTATTGTTATTCTATTGCTGACAATGGAGTGATGATAAACTATATGGATGTGATGATACATTATATGCATGGTGATTATGTTTAATATGCTTTATGTTTGCATAGATGCTTAGTTGTGATGACATTGCTATATATGCTCATTGTAGTTTAATTGATATATTATCTCGTCAGTTGATGTGACATTGTATTGGTGAAGAGAATGGTATTGCATCACTCGCTTGCGAGTGCCCTGTGATTTTCGCAATTCTCTCTTCACGGTGTGTATGAATTATTATCTAGATACATGTACAATATTTTCTTTGGTTGTAGGTTTGCAGGTACAGGACAATGACTTCACTTGGTTTCAGAGGTCTGACCGTGTCCACTACTCAACAATAATGTTGATTGGGAGATAGTAATTTGTTAACCTGGTCAAACCTCTACCCTAGTACAGTGTGTCGTCAATTCGTGTTTTGGTCATGTTCTTTATCCATGTTGGTCTTGGTATTTTATTTATCGTGCAAGTTTAAATTGTAAGGATTAAATTATAAGTGTGATTAAGTATTTAATTAATATGGAGACCTTATTATAAATAAATAAATAAATTTAATTTAAGTTATTATAAAGTAATTTTCATTATTAGATTAAATGTGGATTTAAATAAATAAGTGTTTTAAATGTGATTAAAATAAATTGTTTTAATTTTAATGCATATTTGGGAAAAGATCTTAGAAATATCTTGGTTGTTAAAGGAAAAAAGATATTTGTTGGGTTAACTGGAAGTTAGAAGGTTTTGTTTTCTAATTGTCTTAAAATTGATTCCAGAGAGATTGATTGAAATTTGTGAGAAAAGAGGAAGTTGTTTTCACGGGAAAAAAAGAAAGAGGCTTTTGGAAAAGGGGAGAATTATTTTGTGGTTTGAAGAAATTGTAAATCTGAGAAGCTCTCTGATAATTTTAGGAATCTAGCTTGTTGTATTCTAGGCTGTGGATTATTTTTGTTCTCTTGGGAAGTGGCAATTCTTTTGGAGGAAGCTTTGGCAGCTCTGGCAATTGAAGATTAAAGGGAAGCTCGACATCAATCTCTGAATCGTCCAATCTTTTGGAACAGGTTCTTTATTACTTTGTTAATTTTAATTTGAAAGAGAAAAGTTAAATTATTATTGTATAGCAAATTAGAAAAGTTTAGAAGAGGATTTCTTTCATGTTAGAAGTTTTTTTTTTGAAAGAAATTGCCGTGATTGTTATAGCCTCTGTAGAAAAATAATTTAGATCCTCTATGTAAATTGATTATTGAAATAGTTTTATACAAAAGGAAATTATAGTGGAATTATAGAACCTCTGTTGAATATAAATCAAAGTTTGGAAAACATCTTTCTGAAAAATTGAATTTATTCCTCTGTAGGAAAACTTCTTCTATGAAAATTGAAAATATTTGATGATTTAGGGAAACCTCTGTAAATTTGTCTACTTATTTTCCTGTAGAAAATTTAGTTTTAAAATTGACCTCTGAGCAATTGGTTTTGTTGGATTCTACATATTTATAAATATATAAATATATATATATATATTGTATATATATATATATACATATATATAAATATGTATATACATATATATAAATATGTATATATTGGTATTAACAAATGTTTTTACATTTTAAAAGTTCTTGTAGAAAATTATTTTAAAAAATATATTATTTTTGTTTTGAAATTGCCATACGATGAGATATATAGGAGAAGTTTTTATTAAAAAAAAATGTATTAAGAAATGTGGAGGCTGGTGCTACCACAGCCGCCCCATAGAGGGACGCGGATTGTGGGCAGCGCTGCTCACAGGTCGCGACCCTGTGGGGAAGGCTGCGTAGCAACCCAACCCCCACACATAGGGTTAAACCTTTGTTGGCAGGCTAGGCTTGCAATTTCATTATTGTTGTGTTGTTTTAATGTATATATATATATATATATATATAATATGTTATATATTTTATATATAATGTATATTGTATATATTATATATATATTTTGCATGGTTGTAATTATAATTTATTTTTATATATTAAATAGTATATTTATTATATATATAATTGTATGTATATAAATATATATATATATATATTTATATATTTAAATATATATATTTAAATTGATGTTATTATTAAAGATGTTTTTTTAGAAGGCAAGTAGATGATTTTTAAATGAATAATGGAATAGAATAATTTGATTATATAATTGGATAATATATATATATATATATATATTTATTTTAAAGAATGTTTATTTAGGTGCATGCAAGCATGAGTAGTTAAATTGAAATGATTAATTATTTTAATTGTGAAATTGAGTTAGATATTATGTGTGGTTGTGAAATTGTAGTTAAACTTTTAATATAATTTCGTTGTTGATTATTAATTGGAATTGTGTTTTGAATAATGTATTTTAGTGTGAGATATTGACCTATTGGATTTAGGAAATCCGAATAGTAGTGCTTTTAATTACATGAGATTGTTTATTTTAATTTCTAGTATTTCTGTAATTGGGTACTGTGGGGGATATTTGTTGTAGAGAAAATATAAGTCTTCCAGATTGTAATTGTGAAAAGGTTGTCATTTTTGTTATTCACCCTTGTGATTTCCTTGGGTAGTGCACGTAGTTGGATTCAATATTGGACATCCCTAGGGATGTGTTATCTCTTGTGTTATGCTATTATCAATTTGTGCACCATCTACCCTTGGGTTGTAGAATGAGTTAATGTGTTGTCGATAGGGGAGTGGATTTCAATGGGGGCCGGGACACAAAGTGGTCCCAGGGCAACTCATGTGAGAGTCAATGTAATCAGTGGAAATTAAATAACCTACATTAGGGGAATGGGTAGTTAACACATTTAACTTGATAATTAGCCTCGCTCATTGGCTCAAGGGCTTGTGTTAGACTTGAGATGAGTTGGGAAGGCCTAGAATGGCAAGATTGTTATCTTGTCTTCTCAAAAGATAATTTATTTTGCACTGGTGTGCATGTGGGGCTAGAGTTCGTGAGAGGTTACCAGGATAACCCAAGATGGGGGCCGAGACCTAAGAAGATCTCCTTAGGATAACCAATGCAACCTTTGTGATGACACTCCTCCTATGACAACAATCAGTTTGTATTGTACAGTGGTTGTTCTTGATTCAGTGATTTTGGAAGCAATGTAACCCTATGTTTTTGTATTTACTAGTACAGTGTGGTTTTGTACTTTTCTTGTGTCTAGAGGTAGTAGGTTAGTCTTGGCTACCTGTTACTATCTCCTAGCATAGGGGTTGGTCCTACGGGTACCACATGGCTGGGTGGTGTGCACCTTACACTGTTGGGTTTTCTCTCCATGTTCGTGATGGCAGGATCTTCTAGTTCAAAGAGCTCATGTGTTTATATGGATTTTTACTTCTCTTATATTCATTGTAATAGTGGGGCACTATATATTGTATTCCTTATTTGTAATCAGGGAGGATTCCTTATGTTGTAATTGTAATATTATGTCTGATCTATTCATCGTTGGATTAAATGATATATATTGTTTATATGGTGTTGTATCTGTGGAAATATGTTCATTACATTTCCGTGTTTAATTATTATGCAATGGGTTAATGCTTTGTTATATGTTGTTATCATGAGTTAATTTCATATGCTATGTTTTAGAATAACTTTGTAAGTTTTTTGAAATTCACATGTAGATGCATGGTGTGGCCTAAAGGATGTATGTGTTAGAGTAGTTTACTTCACTCGTCATCGTTACTCTTTTTAAGGAAAAAAATTAGTTGTGCTTCTGTAGTGTTGCATCATCCTCTAGGTTGTAGGACGAGGTCTTACATGATAACAAAAGCTATGGTTCTTGCTAAGTGTGTTTAGATAGGAAACATGTTTTAGCTAAATGCGTGCACAATTCAGTATATTATTTCTTCTATTTTTATAGTGAATAGATCTACATAATCTTCACCTTCACCATTGGAACCAATAGTAAATAGGATTATTGCATCCATTTTTTATGGTGATAATCTCTAGGTGCCTAAGGGTGCTCATGATTTGGATACTAGAAGATTACTGCAAAGATAACTATGTTATAGCACCAAAGGTGGGTCACATAGGTGATAATAGTCAAAGGACGTTTTAAAAAATCCTTGTTGAGGGGATAAATTATTGTAACCTTGAATTCATTTTTTGTGAATATGGTGTTTATGAAAAATAAAAATATGCTTAGTTTTATTCAATATCTATTAAATTTGTTGAGGTATTAGACTTGATAAATTCTATTTATTTTTCCTTGTTAATTTTCCTTCGATTTCAAAATATATTTATCGAATTTGATTCATTAATGATTATAGTAGGACATAAGTATATTTCCTTAGGAGTAAATCTGAATTCTTTAGTCAGTTTAAAAAGTCTAAGGCTCTTGTCAAGAATCAAATTGGTAAAAATAATGAAATTTTGAGGATTGATAATGTTAATGATTTTTATTTAGAAAATTTTGATACGTTCTCCAATGATTATGGAATAGAAATACATAAGACAACTCCATAAACCCCTTAGCAAAATGGACTCGTAGAAAGAATAAACATGACATTGGTAGAGAGGGATAGGAGTATGCTTAGTGAGGCTAGCTTGGAATAAAGGTTTTAGGTTGAAGTGGCTTCTATGACTTGTTACCTTTAAATGTGTCTCCATTATTATTTATTATTGAAAAGGCACCTATGGAGGTGTGCTCAAATAAAATTCCTTCATTAAGACATCTTAGAATTTTTGGTTGTGAGGAATATTCTCATGTTCCTTGGGAGAAGAGGTTAAATTTTGATAACAATGCTATTACTTGTATATTCTTCATCACTTATAATATTGGTTTGAAAGGGTAAAAAATTTGGCATATTGTGGCTACAAATTTTTTATATAGAAAAAGTGTTATCTTTAGAGAAGTTATTCCCCTTCCATTGTATTGCAACCAAGAAAGGATAACAAGAAAGATATCATTCAACTACCACACCAAAAAAGTTGAACTAGAAGCCCATAAAGGATGTGAAGAGGAGGGAGCTCAAATAGTTTATAAATTTATAGAGGAGGTAGAATCTTCACCTCATTCATTGAACATGTCCACTTGGAAAAGATAACAATTGGATAGATGTTACCCTCTTTATTGGACATGTATTTTTGTTTTTGTTACTAACATTCATTAGCTTGGGATTGTAAAGGAGGATAATGCTATCAATGATGGAGCCATAGAAAGTGTCCATACATGAGGAGATAGTTACATTCAATAAAAATAACACATAGTACCTAGTGTATTTTCCTAATGGATGTAAATCTATTGGATTTAAATGGGTATTCAAAAATAAAATTGGTTCAAATGGTAATGTTGAAAAGTACAAGGTGAGATTGGTTTCAAAGCGATATTCATAGATTGAGGTAGTTGATCATGGTGATATTTTATTCCTAGTTTCTAAGCTAACATCCATTTGGTTTCTATTATCTAATGTAAAATTATTTGATCTTGAGGTTGAGAAAATGGATGTGAAGGTGAATTTTCTAAACATGGTGATTTGGAGGAAGAAATTTATATCACAACTAGAGCACTGTACTAAAAAAGGTAAATAACATTTGGTTTGTAAGTCAATTTTTTATAGTCTCCATAAATCTCCTAGAATGGAGTACCAAAATTTTGATACATTTGTGTTAGTATTGATGTTTCTAAAGTCCAAATTGATTCCTTCCTTATTATTACATTATATGTTTATGATATGTTGTTTTCAATAACACAAATAATATGATTTGTGAATTAGAATCTTAGATTTCAAAAAAATGAGATAGAATTATGGGAAGCTAGGTTCATCATGATGATTAAGATTAGAAGAGATAGATGTAAAAAATCCTTTGGTTGGGCCAAAGTAATTATGCAAACTCAATTTTAGAGAGATTCAACATGTTAACTTGCAACCTGATGCAGGAGCATTTAGGAAGATAGGTGATCAACATAAAAAAAAATCAATTTGTTTCTTTCAATTTTGGTTTGTTTCGATCATATTTGACATCTCTTAGCATAAAGAACTCAACTCTATAGTTAAATTGAGAATTTGAAGTTTTTTCCATTAGTAGTTTTCAAAAAATATTTTTGGAAAACCCGTAAAGACTTGAGTAAAATATTTTTGTAAGGGAATTCTTGGAGGTACGATGTGAAATATGCAAAAAAAATTGAAGCCATATCTTTCCCAGTTTGGAATATTTTAAATTTAAAAGTTTGTTAAAAATGTCACCAGTTTACAAAAAGTTTAAAAATCTCAAGGTTCTAGAGGGATGGAGTGAAATCATTTTGCAGAGAACCTAGAGACATCATTTTGAGCATACTCGCCAAATTTCATGCAATTTGGAGAAGTTTGAATTTTTTCGCTTGCTAGTGTCCAATTTTGCACTCGCACAACGATGAAGTCACAAAATAAAATTTCTTCTCCAAATTGATTATGTTCTTCAAAAGGAAATAAAATAATTAAAATTAATTTCCATATCCATGCCAAAATGGTGAAGGATCGTAGACATGGAGGAGACAAATAAAAAAGAAAGAAAAGAATATAAGCTAAATAAAATGTGAATGGGGAGATTTATGAAGGGATGTGGCCAAGGATTCGAGAGCAGATTTTAAAAAGATTTAAAATAAAATTTAAAAATAATTAAAAGACCATTTGCAAGATATTATGTGTGTATGGGGAGAAAATAAAAAAATAAATCAATGCAAATGGAAGATTAAGGAAATTTTCAGTTTAAAATTGAATTAAATTGCATAGTGGAAGCTGGAAAGATGTGTCATAGGGAAAAGGAGATTGGTGTGAGCAAAGATTTGGGGATTTCAATTTGAGTGCTGGAAATAAACAAAAAAGCCAAGGCATTAATTTATTGCAAAGTAGTCCAGAAGAGGCTACATAGTGAATTGAGAAGGATACACTGTGTAGATTGGAGGATGAGGGAAGGATGCAAAGAGGATCATGGGACTTTGGAAAGGAGAGATGTGCCATGTTAATGGCTACTTAACATTAAATCAACAAGGGAAAATTTTGGAGTAAGGGTGTGTTTTTGGAAGAAGTTTGAGGTCATGAAGTCCAATTGATTTGTAATTCGTAATTGAATAAATAAATTAATGTTAGCTTATAACTATTTTTGATTGAGTTGAGTTGTTGAATTGCTACTATGAGACTTCATTTTTTGGTTTTTGAATTGGTTGGTTGAGAGAGGGGAGTTTTCATCTTGCATCAATTGGTATCAGAGTGGGTAGTCCTGAGAGTGGAGAGGGTCCACCAGGACCTGCGGGTGTTGTTAAAGGTAGAGGAGTCTTGACCAACGAACAACTTTAAACCATGAAGGAATTCATTTTGTAGATTGAGAGTGATGGCAAATTGCATGAGGTGAGATTGCAATAGGAAAGATGGGTTGAGTCGTGAGGAGATTCATGTGTATACTATTTTGAGAGAAAGTGGAGGATGAGACGTTTGAAAAGATGGAACATATAGTTCATGAGGAAGTAGGAAAGATCGAGGAAAGGCTCGAGAAATTGGAAAAGAATTTTTGGAAAAGTGAGAGGAAAGTGGTGAAGAGGAGTGAGATGAAGAAATAGGACAACGAAAAAGAGTATTGCAGCCTGAGTTGGATGGAGAAAGATGAGAGAAAAACACCTACTGATGCAAATGATGAAGTTGTAGTTAAGACATGCCATGAGGAAGGCATGAAGAAAGAAGAAGCAAAAATTGAGCAAGAGGAAGAAAGTGTAGAAATAGTGATCGAAGATGGTAAAACAATGGAATATCAAGAAATTGTGAGAGATTTCGTAGCAAAGGATGATGTTGCAGCCGAGGAGGACAAGGTAGAAAGTATTGTATTTTGTGATGATGTTGATTTCCAAGTTTTTTTTTTCTATTGACGAATATGGAGAAGAGTGCATGAAAATATTTAATTTCCATAAAGTAGTAGATGCAGATTTTGGGGAGGATGTTGGTGATAGTGATATGGATAGTGTAGAATTTTGGTGGAGGAGGTTGATCTATGATAGATTGAATCCCATGAGTAAGGAGAAAAGAGGAGGAATAATTTGGCGGAGGAGGACAATTCATGGTGGACATGAGTCCACAAGGGGGAGACAAAAGATAATATATTGTTGTTGGAGGAAGGTGGTGCGTGTTCCAACGCCATAGTGGAAGAGGAGGAAAAAGGGATAACTTGGTGCACTTTTTATAATGATGGAGTTCATTGTAGATTGTTTGCAATCTCAAAGGGTGATTCTATCACTCAGCTCCACCATTGTGAGTCTATGCTCATAATCTTTCTACCTGGCACATCTGATGTAGGAGCATTTGGGTGGACAGGTGATTGACATCAACAAAAAAAATAATTTAGTTTGTTTTTTTCAATTTTGGTTTGTTTTGATCATATTTGGCATCTCTCAGCATAAGGAACTCAACTCTATAGTCAAATTGTGAATTTAAAGTTTTTTTTTTTCAAAATGTCATTTGAAGGGCTCTATAAGCAGTTTTCAAAAATTATTTTTGGAACTCGTATGGACTTAAGTAAAATCCTTTTGCAAGGGAATTCTTGGAGGTACCATGTGAAATATGCAAAAATAATTGAAGTCATATCTTTCCCAATTTGGAATATTTTAAATTTAAAAGTTTGTTAAAAATGTCAGTAGTTTACAAAAAGTATAAAAATCTCAAGATTCTAGAGGGATGGAGTGAAATCATTTTGCAGGGAACCTAGAGACATCATTTTGAGCATACTCGCCAAATTTCATGCAATTTGGAGAAGGTTGAATTTTTTGCCTACCAGTGAGTAGAGATTTGGGGATTTCAATTTGAGTATGGGAAATAAACAAAAAAAGGCAAGGCATTAATTTATCGTAGATTGGAGTAAGGGTGTGTTTTTGGAAGAAGTTTAAGGTCATGAAGTCCCAATTGATTTGTAATTCGTAATTGAATAAATAAAATTAATATTAGCTTGCAACTTTTTTTTATTGAGTTGTTGAATTGCTACTTGAGATTTCATTTTGTGGTTTATGAATTGGTTGGTTGAGAGAGGGGAGTTTTCCTCTTGCATCAATTGGTATCAGAGTGGGTAGTCCTGAGAGTGGAGAGGATCCACCAAGACTTGCAGGTGTTGTGTGGACAAATCGTCAATTGGGAGACAGTTCGCATTTAGAAGGAAGTGTGTGAAGCAGTAGAGAAGAAGCTTGTGAGGGTTGTTGTAGGTAGAGGAGTCTTGAGCAACATAGAGCTTGAAAATGTGAAGGAATTCATTTTGCAAATTAAGAGTGATGGCAGATTGTATGAGTTGAGATTGTAGTGGACAAGATGGTTTGGGTTGTGAGGAGACCCTTGTGAATATTGTTTTGGGAGTAGTATTGGGAGAAAGTGGAGGATGAGATGATTGAAAAGATGAGACAAATAGTTCATGAGGAAGTAGGAAAGATCGAGGCAAGGCTCAAGAAATTGGAAAAGAATTTTTGGAAAAGTGAGGAAAGTAGTGAAGATGAGTGAGACGAAGAAAGAGGACAACGAAAAAGAGTATTGCAGCTTGAGTTGTATGGAGAAAGATGAGAGAGCAGCCCCTACTGATGCAAATGATGAAGTCACAGTGAAGACATGCCATGAGGAAAGCATGAAGAAAGAACAAGGAAAGATTGAGCAAGAGGAAGAAAGTGCAAAAATAATGATTGAAGATGATAAAGCAATGAAATGTGAAGAGATAGTGAGAGATATCACAACAAAGGATGATGTTGCAGCCGAGGAGGACAAGGTAAAAAGTATTGTATTTTTTGATAATGTTGATTTCCAAGTTTTGTTTTCTATTGACAAATATGGAGAAGAGTGCATGGAAATATTTAATTTCCATAAAGTAGTAGATGCAGATTTTGGGGAGGATGTTGGTGATAGTGATATGGAAAGTATAGAATTTTGGTGGAGGAGGTCGATCTACGGTGGGTTGAATCCCATGAGTGAGGAGAAAAGAGGAGGAATAATTTGGCAGAGGACGGTTCATGGTGGGCATGAATCCACGAGGGGGAGAAAGAAGATAATGCAGTGTTATTGGAGGAAGGTGGTGCGTGTTCCAGCACCATGTTGGAAGAGGAGGAAAAAGGGATAACTTGGTGCACTTGTTACAGTGATGGAGTTCACTTCAGATTGTCCACAATCTCAAAGGGTGATTCTACCACTAAACTCCACCATTGTGAGCCTATGCTCACAATCTTTCCACCTGACATGTTTGATGCAAGAGCATCCAGACATATAGGTGATCAACATCAACCAAAAAAAATAGTTTGTTTCTTTCAATTTTTATTTGTTTCGATCATATTTGACATCTCTTAGCATAAGGAACTCAACTCTATAGTCAAATTGTGAATTTGAAGTTTTTTTCAAAATGTCATTTTAAGGCTCCATAAGTAGTTTTCAAAAATTATTTTTGGAAAATCTGTAAGGACTTGAGTAAAATCCTTTTGCAAACGAATTCTTGGAGGTACCATGTCAAATATGCAAAAAGAATTGAAGTCGTATCTTTCCCAGTTTGGAATATTTTAAATTTAAAAGTTTGTTAAAAATGTTAGCAGTTTATGAAAATTTTAAAAATCTCAAGATTCTAGAGGGATGGAGTGAAATCATTTTGTAGGGAACGTGAAGACATCATTTTGAGCCTACTTGCCAAATTTCATGCAATTTGGAGAAGTTTGAATTTTTCGTCTTTCGTGTCCAATTCCGCACTCCTCGCACAACAATGAAGTCACAAAATAAAATTTCTTCTCCAAATTGATTATGTGCTTCACAAGGAAATAAAGTAATTAAAATTAATTCCCATATCCATGCCAAAATGGTGAAAGGTCGCAGATGTGGAGGAGAAATAAAAAAAGAAAAGAATAGAAGCTAAATAAAATGTAAATGGGGAGATTTATGAAGGGACGTGGCTAAGGATTGGAGAGCATATTTTAAAAAGATTTAAAATGAAATTGAAAAATAATTAAAAGACCATTCGTAGGAGATTATGTGTGTATGGGGAGAAATTAAAAAATAAATCAATGCAAGTGGAAGACTAAGGGAATTTTCAGTTTAAAATTGAATTCAAATGCATAGTGGAAGTTGAAAAGATGCGTCATAGGAAAAGGAGATTGGTGTGAGTAGAGATTTGGGGATTTCAATTTGAATGCTGGAAATAAACAAAAAAAGGCAAGGCATTAATTTATTGTAGAGTAGGGGAAGGGGCTACATAGTGAATTGAGAAGGAATATCGTGCATATTGGAGGATGAGGGAAGGCTACAAAGAGGATCATGGGACTTTGGAAAGGAGAGATGTGCCATGTTAATGGATACTTACCATTAAATCAACAAAGGAAAATTGTGGAGTAATGGTGTGTTTTTGGAAAAAGTTTGAGGTCATGAAGGTCAATTGATTTGTAATTCGTAATTGAATAAATAAAATTAATGTTAGCTTGAAACTATTTTTGATTGAGTTGTTGAATTGGTACATTATTCTAGTGCAATTGGGAGTTTAATGTATGCTATGTTTTGTATAAAACTAGACATTTCCAAAGTAGTGGGAGTCGTTATATGTTTTACGGCTAATCTTGGATGAGTACATTAGGATACAGTAAATATTGTCTTTAGATATTTGTGAGGTACCTATGAGTACTCCATTTTTTTATCATGGTAAATCTACAATGGAATAGCACTCAGTGACTATTCATGGATTTTTGGAATTTGATTTGGTTGGAGATGTTGACAACAATAAATCCACTACGGATATGTTTTCACTGTGTTTGGTAGTGCTACCAATTTAAAGAGAAAGAGATAGGTTGTGGCCTCTTTTTCCACTATAGAAGTAAATTACATGAATACTATTCATGATTGTGAGGAATCCATTTGGCTTAAGTGATTGCGTTCATGTGTGGGGTTGATTTAGGAGATATTATAGTTGTATTTGGTCATCAAAGTATCATGTCTATCAAATATCCTGACCTTTCATGCAAGGAAAAAGAATATTGATATCTAGTACCATATTTTTTGTGATATGTAGAGAATGAGGGTGATTTTTGAGAGATTTTCAACACTTTATAAAGTATTGTTAATGCATTGGTAAAGCTACTGAGCACATACAAGTTTAGGTGGTGCTATGATTCTATGGACCTCTCCACCTCTAGAAATTAATCCATGTGTTAATACTCCTTTTCTTTTTCAAGGTGTTCAAAAACTGGGAGAGTTTAAGTAAAGGTATCTCAAATTTTCTCATTATTTTGAGTATAAGAATAATCTTTTTTTATTGTGAAACATAAAAACTCAATTTATAGGCTATAGTCTTTGTTTTGGGAAAAAATAAAAATTATATGCTATTTTCCATCTCTTATAGAGAGGCATTTTGTGTAGATCTTCTTTATCTCTATATATTTTTTAAAAAGGGCCCCGATAGCCTCTTGGATCAAAATTTATAGCCTTCAAAAGTTGGGTCTCCTACATTAGAAATGTAAAAGCATCTGAGACGGAAAAAGAGTTGTAAGGAGTTACACATGTTGACCAACTTATGATATTTGTTACAACATATAATAAGGAATATGTAAATAGATATAATAAAGCCAAAATGGAATACATAGGTTGGTAAGTGATTTATAACACACTTATGGTGGGTGGAAGGATTATTCTATTTTTAGCCTATGAACACATCTTGGGATTTGGGTGTTAGTTTTCTAACTAGATATTCAAATGCCACTTTTTTGGGTTGTTTTAGCTCATGGTTTTATAATTACCATTTAATTGTTTCATGTACTAATTCTCTTGTTTTTAGGGTTCTTGAGAGGAAGGTTTTGATTGTGATATTGTAGGTATTGTTATACTATGGGAATGACTCTAGATTTATGTTTGGTGATACTCCTATAAATCCTTACTCTACAATTGTATTATAAATGTGTAGATTACTAAATAATACATTAGGTGGACTTGTAATGTGTTTTTTTCTCTTTTTCACCATATACACCTATATTATATGATTTTGTTTATGTTTTATGTGTTTCACTTTTTATAATTTTAAAGATATTAAATTTTCACAATACTCTCCTCCAAGATCAATTTAGGAAGTGTTTATACATACCTTGCTTCATTTCAAAACCAATTTTTTGAGAAATATAAGATAAATTCTAAAATGGTGTGTCCATATAGATAAGCCATCCAAAACTTGGATTAAACTTCTATATGCAAGATAGACCTAGAAGGTAAAATCAACTAGTGGATTCCATGACCATCTCATTTGCCATGTTCACACTTCACACACAATTACAAAATTCAAAATTTATTGTCACAATATGAGGCAAGAAATTACCAGAGATAAAAACATATCATGCATACTTGACTATTCCAAGAATGGAGTAGAAACCTCTACACAAGATTAAAAAAAAATGACAGGTAATTTAGAATATATACACACATATGATAGTTTCCACGAGATTACCATTAAAGAGAGTATACTATTTTTCCCCATATTAGTGATTATTTCAAATGAGAACTAAATATTTTATAAATTGAGGAAACCCCATATATGATATCTAACCCTTAAAATATTGAAGGTCATCCACCCCTGGTAGGAGATGCAATAGACCTCAATGTAAGAACCCCCCCAAAAAAATAATTCAAAAGTTATATGTCAAATTAAAAAGTGAGGAAGTAGAGGAATATATAGAGTTTCCCATATATTTGGTAGATTTAATTGCATGGGCATATTCAAGAAATGGTAAAAGAGGAACTAATGAAACTTCTAGATGTGGGTTTTATCAATTCAATGAATTAGATAGAGTGGATACCAATTATATTCATAGTGCTCAAAAATAATGAGAAAGTTAGGATATACATTAAATTCAAGGAAATTAATAAATCATGTTCAAAGGATGAAGTATCCCTTTCATCTATGGATAAAACCATAGATTCTAACATTGAATTGATATGTTATCCTTGGTGGATGGGTTGTCAAGTTATAATCAAATTCATATCACAAAATCCAACCAAAGATTACATTTACCACCCCCTAGGGTTTTGTTACATTTTGATGCCCTTCTTGAAAAATGTAGGGGCCACATATCAAATGGCCATGATCCATACCCTCCATGATCTAATTCATCAAATAGTGGAATCTTGCATGCATGATTTACTTGTAAAATTTAAAAAGATAAAATCATATAGAATACCCACGTCTAATTTTTAATAGAGGTTGTGTGAGTCTAAGGTTAATCTAAACCTTGAAAAGTGTTTTTCATATTCATAACCAAAAAATTATTTGGCTTCATCATCTCTCTTTATAGAAAAGATTTAGATCTTGTTAAGTAAAATATTATTCTAGATGCAAATCCTTCAGCCATTGAATCCACAATTAGAGATTTCCTAGGCCAATTAGGGGTAATAAATTGTATCATACTAAACCTTACATTTAAAATACACCCAATTATCAAGTTATCAAGTAAAAATTCTTATATAATATAAAAAATTTATTATTAGGCTATCTTCAATTAGGTGAAGAAGATTCTTATTAGACCTCCCATTCTCATTCCACCTAAACAATATCACATGTTTATCATATACTTCTTTAGATATATTAAATTCTTAGTTGCATGCATGCTAGCACAAGAAGATAATTATGGAAAGGAATGGGTCATTAACTTTATTAACCATACCTTGAATATGAAACCTATACTCGAGCGAATAAATAATGTTTGGCCATAATTTTCACCATGGAGTGACTTCACCATTACATGCTAAATTAAGAGATACAAGATAATTTTTTCATAACCCTTGTGTACCTTGCTCACACAACTAATGTTATTAAGGAGTTTGGGATGTTTATTGGCATTTTTTAGTGAGTTTAAATTGGCATACATCAATCAGTTCTATTAAAGGGAAATTAATCAATTATGGGATTGGAAATAATCATGTTTCCCAAAAAAGAGTTGATTGACAAAGACTTCCTTGATGAAGGTACATGATTTGTAGAAATCATTAGATACACAATATATCCTTTTTATGTATATAAAGTTAGGTATCTCAAAACCATAACATATTTTGAGGATCAAACCCCTTGAAAAGAGAAGAAAATATGTCTTAGCATTGAAATACATCATGATCGATAATAGTTTACATCAAAGGGATCTTGATGTATCTTGCTAAGAAATGTAGATAAAGATGGAGAAAAGAAAAATATTATAAGAATATCATAGTGGAATATATGGAAAATTTTATGGATAGGACACAATAAGGAAAATTTATCTTTTGGGCTACTTTTGGCCTAATCTCAAAGGAGACATGATTAAATTAATAGAAAAGTTATCTAAATTTTGATATAAAAAACATGTTTAAAACACCTTGAATTAAGATCTTCAACCCATCATTACACCATGGACATTCTCCACATGGAGGTTAAATGATGAAGTAAGAAACTAACCCTCATTCACATAGTCACACAAATCTAAAAATTCAACTTAGAAATTGTTTAAATCAACACCAAAAATCTGCAAGGTCTCATGTTTCTCATTCAAAAACTCATGAATTGATACAATAACAAAGCATAACTGAAGTACATTATTTGCAGCAACACGGGCAGATGAAAACCATTACAAATCTAAATTAAATCTTCTGTATAACAACAAAGATCAAATGTACAATGATCTCCTTAAAACTATCCTCTTTCACCCAATTCTAGCTCCTTCAGCCTACAATCATCATTAGAAACCACTGCTACAAACAAACCATGAAATCATCAATTTTCTTGCTGTTGTAGCACACCTCCAAACCTAGAAAAAAAATTTATTCTTGGTTTATTTCAACTTTATTTCTATTGAATCTCTCAAGCTCCCTTCAAATAGACTTCACTAGCTCACTATCTCTCGAAATGTGGAGCTCCCTAGCTCCCAAAATGGGCCTCTATACAAATATAAATCTGCAACACTGGAGTATTCAAATCAGCTCTTCAATCTCGCAGCATATCCCCATATCACCTACAAAAAATCCCAAATCTATCTTTCCAAATGACAAGGCATCATAATATAGATGTTTTAGAATGAGAAAACCACTAAGGTTTTTCCAAAACCACAAGAAAAATACCTCCTTGGAAAACCAATGCCCCATTCAGAGAAATAATCATAAAATAAATAAAACTACTCAATGCTCACATGGCCTTCACATAGGTATCTAAACCATGGCCAATCAAATTTGGTCAATTATGACACTTTCTTTGATCTTTGACGGCCTCGACGACTCCAAATATGAACATGCACCAACATGCAAAGCTTGTGGCACAAACATGCAAATACACGAAAGCTATTCAATTGAACATGCAAGCACATGCACCCCAAGTGGTCCCCACCTTGAAATGGGATGCCCAAGAAGAATATTTTCCTAGTTATTCCTTAGAAACATGTACCGTTGCATAATTTCCACCAAAATTATAATTATAATTTTCCACAAAGGAAATTACATAGTTTGCAAATTAATTAATTTATTCTTTTCAAACCCCTAAGCCCTTATTGAAAATGAACAAAATGAAATAACAATATTTTTGGTGATGCAAGATTGTTAGTACCCCTAGATGCTCTTGCATTAGACACTCGAGGTAGGAAATTTTTTGTGAATATGGATTCACAAAATGGATTTGAGTGGCCTAGTACCACCCTTTCGGATTGCAAGCAATCCTTAGAAAACTCCATCACTGAATTTGGTATTTGCAATACAATCTTCTTTCTCCTCTTCTAACACTTAGCTAGAACAAGCAACCTCCTCCCTTGACAACTCTGCACTCCATTCTTTTTTCCTCTCGTGCACTTGTATCCACCATGCATCATCCTCCTAATACCATAGATTCTCCTCTCTTCTCTTGTGGGATTCAACCCACCACAAATTGACCACCTCCACCAAGTTTCACCTACAACATCCTCTAAAATTCTACATCCAAATATGTATTATCCAAAAAACAATCAAAATCTATTGTATCCTTATATAAATTTGTAATTACTACTCCATGGAAATTAAAAATTTCCCTATGTATGCTCTCTTCTTGCTTGAAATCCTCTTCTAATCTCATCAAATAAGGTATAGAATAATCACAACTAAATTCAAAATTAAAATTTACCTCATTCTTGTTCGCTGTCCCAACATCTTTTTCCTCATTCTTCACTGCAACATCCATCTTCTCACCTCCAATGACAAGTTTTTAAAATTCCTGTTCATGTTTTTCCATCAATTCTCCTTCCAACAACTTGTTGATTCATTCAATCTCTTCTTTCAACAAGAAATCATCTTCATCTTCACCAAATTGTTCATCAAATTTAGGATCATTCATGTTCACAATCTCTTATTGCAAATCTTGTTTCTCTGCCTCACACAATGCACTCCATTCACATGCTATCACAAAAACTTGTGCCTCGTTATCTTCTCCATTTGTGTGGGTTGTCCCCACATATTCTTCCTTACATTCAACTCCTACCAAAGGGCTGCAACACTCTTTCTTTTTGATCTTCTCTTCACTGTCCTCTTTCATAAAAACATTCATCTTCCCATATCTCTCATCCCACATTCTCACTTCATCTTTAATCTTCCTTTCCAATATATTTACTTCAACTTGGAGCTTTTCAAATTCTTCATGGTGCTTCCTATTTTCCACTTCTTCCCAATATTGTTCCTAGAACAAATTATTATGGGCCTCCTCATGACCCATCCCATCATCTCTGGTATAGACTGCCTCACGTCTGATGATCTTTCTACACGCAAATCACACACACACAACCATAGGTCCTAGTGCAAACTACCTCACATCGACGCTTTTTCCTGCACGCTCAGGAACTCTTGATTTGATACCACTAATGAAGTAAGAAACCAACCCTCATTCACATACTCAGAATAATCTAAAAATTCAACTTAGAAATTGTTTAAATCAACACCAAAATTTGTAAGAAGTGTTCTTCTTTGTTTATTCAAAATATCTTGGAAATTCAAGAATTACATAACATAAATAAAATTAATGGATGTATAGCCATATGGGATAATGAAAATTATTGCAAATCTGAAATATGACTGATACAAAATAGCAAAGATCAATCATAAATTGATCTCCTTCAATCTAACTTCTTTCACAAGATTCTAGCTCCTTCAGTTTGCAATCATCATTAGAAATCGTTGCTGCAAAAAAACCTTGAAATCATCAATCTTCTTGCTGTTGTAGCACACCTCCAAACCTGTAACAAAAATTTATTCTTGGTCTCTTTCAACCTTCTTTCTATTTAAACTCTCAAGCTCCCTTCAAATTGACTTCACTAGCTCACTATCTCTCAAAATGTGGAGCTCACTAGCTCCCAAAAACATGGGCTTCTATGCAAATATAAGTCTGCGACAATGGAGTCTTCAAATCCACTCTTCAATCTGCCAGTATCTCCCCATCTCACCTACAAAAAATCCCAAAGCCATCTTCCCAAATGACAAGGCATCATAATATAGATGCTTTAGAATGAGAAAACCACTACGGTTTTTCCAAAACCATAAGAAAAACACCTCCTTGGAAAAAACACGCCCCATTTGGAGAAATAATCATAAAATAAATAAAATTACTTAATGCTCACATGGCCTTCACATAGGCACCTAAACCATGTCCAATCAAATTTGGTCAATTATGACACTTTTGATCTCCAACGGCCCCAATGGCTCCAAATATGAACATGCACCAACATGCAAAGCTTGTGGCACAAACATGCAAATCCATGCAAGGTATGCAATTGAACATGCAAACACATGCACCCCAAGTGGTCCCCACCTTGAAATGGGACACCCGAGAAGAATATTTTCCCATTTATGCCTTAGAAACATGTATTGTTGCATAATTTCCACCAAAATTACAATTACAAAATTTTCCATAAAGGAAAGTACATAGTTGGAAATTATTTTATTTATTCTTTTCCAACCCCTAAGCCATTATTAAAAATGAAAAAATGAAAAAAATATTTTTGCTGATGCAAGATTGCTAGTACCCCTAAATGCTTCCGCATCATTAAACATTGTAGATAAGATAACATTGCCATAAAAAAAAGTTTCACTTTTATAAATATAGCCATGGATTGTTTCATAAAATAGGTAGAGCCCGCACCTTTAAGTAATATCTTAGGAATATTAATCACAAAGTTTGTTTTAAATCAAATTATTTATAAATTTATAATTATACAATTCATGGTAGCAAATAATCCCCCGTCCTTCAAAAACCTATAAATATAGGAGCTATGTGAATAATTTCACATCAATCACCATTTTGTGCCTATCCATTATCCTTTTGGGAATGGACACAAAAAGGTCATGAATAAAAAATTTAAGGCTATATTATTCAAAATCATTATAAACTAATAACACAAGAATTCAAACACCTACAAATTCAACTCCACATGCACTCACTTTTGGATAAAAAATAGTCCTAACGCTCAAAGTAGAAATACCCAACCTTTAGATATCCCTCCACGGACTCCTTGGCCATGAGGAGTATTGAGCCATAAAATTGGCAGAGATTAATATGCTTGACAAGGAATGATCAATTTTTTTGTAAAGGCATGAGAAATATTTATCCCATAAAATTAATAAATACAAAAAAAGGTCATTCTCAAACCCTTCGACATCAAAGATCTTATACTCAATATATACAATTTTATATACAAAAGAGTTGGTGAAGGATGAAAGTTTAGGAAAAATTGGGTTGGTCTAAATTTTATAAAGGAATATCTAAGAAATAGAGCCTACCTTTTGTGCATAATTAAAGGTGAATATTTTGGAAAAACTATCAATGATTTTCATATCAAAAATATTAAATTTAAGAATAAAAATATACATGCATGCATACCTTCAAAAAGAAAACATAAATTGTGTTTTTATTCATTACATCATATCAATTGTCAATGGTTCACTCTTTTCTAGTTTTTATCTTAATAGGGGTCTTTAATTGTGATTTTAAATATGATCTTTACCAAGTCATGGATCCCTAAAGCCATCTTCACCATTTACCTCTTACCTCCTTAAAAATTTAAATGAATCCACTTAAATATTTAAATTGATCATAGTCTTTGTTGTCATTAATTTTAGCTTAATATACAATAAAAATTTCAAGTTTATAATACTTAATAAAAGCTAATAGACAAGTCTCTTTAATTTCCTTGGTAAGGGGGAAGTTTTAGAAGCTACTTGTACCCATTTTGTTACATCTAGCCCCTTATTTGTCTTGTCTAAAATTTGATAATTAGTCCTCACTTCTTCCTAGTAGCATGAGGTTATGTCAAGGGAGACCAAAAATACAATTCAAAAATAAATAAGGAAAAAGAAAATAAGAAATATTTCATAATTTCCATATTCTTAAGTGGAGACTCCAATCAAAAATCAAAGATATAAAGGTGAAATTCATAAGAAAGTGAATTAAAAAGAAAAATGCACACATACACAATTTAGATGAAACAATCAAAGGTCTAGATCACCTTCAAAATACCATTCTTTATAAGGACACTTTCCTTTATCCTAGGCTTGATCTATTGGCAATCATTGATCTAATTTTATAAGGTATTTATAAAATTTATCACTTATTGTTGTTTGGTGCTAGTCCAAGTGGCTAGTTTGAATCAAGATTAATCTTTAATTATCTATAAATTTATTATAAAGTTTCTTATGTCATTTTTTACATTCCCATTTGACCCCTTAATTTTTTCATTCTATAAGCATAGTGAATTGTCCTATTCTAGTCAACCTACAATCTCCTAAGTCAAAATTCCCATAAACAAAAACCACCTTGTCAGTATCATATACATGTCATGCAATAAGTGTAGCATTGTAAATTGTTAGCCTTAATAATTTTACACTATGTTTGGCACCCTTGTAAGTGCATGTGCCTATAAATTACTTATTTGATTATTATTTTCAGGAAATTAATTTAAATTGAGGAAATTGAATTAAATATTTGTTTAACAGACTTAAGCAAAGATAAAAAGGGTTGGACTAGGGTGCCCACTTCCCTTATCCTACCTAATTATACTCAAATGTCAAAATGTTATTGTTGGCCTCAAATATTATTAAGAATCCAAAATCAATTGTTGGCTTGCCTTAAAGGTTAATGTGAAATATGTTGAAACTCATACAAATATAAGTCTTTCCCTCCATTTGAAAATCTAAATCTCTATCAGCAATTTGAATATCAATCTAGCATCCTAAAGGAATTTAATGTAATATCAAGAGTAGAATAAGAAAATATCTACATCACTATTATAGAAAAATACAAATTTGCAACACATCAACAAATCCATGTTCATGCATTGTAAGATGTTTCTTTTTTTATGTTTATCATTTTTATGAGCACTAACCTTTGCAAGATCTCCAAGAATCCTCCAATTTCTCCTTGTACATGATGAGTAAAATGACTTCAGTCCATCAAGGAATACAAATCTAAGTGGTGAGTTACAGTTGTGTTATTTATCATTCATTTATATTCATTTTCCTTTTCTCTTCATAGAGCACATGATTTATATCATTGTCATCATAGTGGTTTGTGGAGGTGGAAACACCAAAATAAGGTTTGACTAAAGCAAGACCCTATATAATACAAACTTTATCAACTTTTCCATCTTGGAAGTTATAGGTTTGAAGTGGATTAGAATGAATTAGAGATCTCAAGTCTTCAAAACCCTAGTTCAAATATTCATGTACCTTTCAAAATCAAATTAGGGAAAAGTTGATTATTTATAAACTATTAGACTTTGGATCTAGGATTTCCCAGTGGGAGACCTACAAACACTAATACACCTATACTAGATTTTAGATCATGAAATTCAACATCTCTAGACTAGGGCACCTAGCACCCATCTCCAACTAGTTATGTGCCAAATTTATATGCTTGATTCTTCTCTACCTGCACTTTCCAGTTCTGCTCTTTATTTTTGTCCTTCTATTCTGAGTTTTCCTTCAATTGTAACAGTTCACAATTTTAGTCTTAATTAATCTATTTTCATACCCCTTCCAATCAATCATCACATCTCTCATCAACCCCAACCAGAATGAAAGGGGGACCAAAACATTGACCAATTATTTGGCTCTCCCTTAAGGAAAACAACCAAATAGTTTATCTTGGTTGCTTTTGTGTCCATCAATATTTTATGGTAGAAAGAGTGATTTAGGTTAAGTGTTTTCCTTAGATTCCATTTCACCATATAACATTGTAGTGAACCTGACTTCTCCTACACTTACATTTTTTATGATTTCAAAACATATTCTATAATTTGAAGCTAAACATTAGGTTATTTGAATATCACGTTTCTTATATGCATTTATTTTAGGTTTAAATCTTGAAAATAATACATTATATCTCTGTGTTCACCAAATATTTAGCATGTTAGTGAACCCAATTTAGATAATTTTTAGATTTAAGAACATACTTTTATGTCTAATTTGTGTCATTAAGAAATTGTATTTATTGGAGATCTGATTTTCATGTACAAGAGTTGAATAATTACATTAGAAAGAATAACATTTGAATTTTTTCTATCCTTTGATTTGCAAAGCACAAAAATACCTAGAAAGTACATTATTCTAAAATTTAATTAGCATGTCCAATTTCCTTGTCAATTTTTTTTCTTCCCTCAAATCCTTGGTAGATGTTTCCTTTTGTTCCTTTGGTAACCTTCCTTCAAATGATGATGAGGCTCTGCATGCTTGTCCCTTTGCCAATATCTCTCCTACTAGTGAAGATATATTGGTGCAAGAGGAGGAAATCATTGATAGTTTTCTTAAAACCACTTTACCTACTCTTCATTCACTTGACCTTCCTCTTGGAAACATGAAAAGTATAAATGAAGAACCTAAATACACATCCCACTCACCAACTTAGACATAAATCATAATCCACTCCACACAACTTACACCCCCAATTCCCACAAAGAACCTTTAAAACCTATAACACCATTTCTCACCAATAGCATGTCTTCTTCCTCTAATACTGGGGGTTCTTTAACTTTGATTCCCCATCCATTGGTTATACCTAAAATTTATTCCCCTTTGCCTCACCTCTCAACACTTAAAAAGGATTTTCATTGTTACAAAAGAAGTGATCCTCATTTTCATACCAATGCATTACTTCTTCAAAAAAATCATTTAGAAAATATTGGTAATATAACCTTGCTCTCGTCTGATTTGGAGACACATTATGGGTTTGGTTTCAAAATACTTTCTAAGTATGGGTATAAAGGAAGCGATTTAGAGTGTATAAAACAAGAATTTAAAGTTCTTGTGGATCTTACACCATACTTTTCCACAAAAAGGTGTAGGTTACTAGCCTCGTATCCCTCCTCCCTTGTCTACAATACTTGTACCTTCCTCTTGTGTGCATTCAAAATTTCCTTAAAAAGAAATAGGATTGCTTCCTACTCCTCATCCTCTATCTAAGAAATATATATTTTTATTAAGATTCCTTAAAGCTCGCTTGATCACTCTTCCTCTAAAACATAAGAAATATAATAAACAAAAACAAAAAAATTTACCTTTTTGTGCATATCATAAAGTATTTGGCCATTCTACCAATGAATATCACACCCTAAGTAGTAAAATATAAATTTTAGACTCTAGTGCTATCATTTTCTCATTTACTAATGCACTCGTTGGACCATTATGTGAAAAAGAGACATACTTTTGTACTAACCCACCTAAATAATAAATTTTATCCCATTGTGATTTTTCTCACTATGTGGCCTTTGTATCTCTATGTGTGCTCATTTCCATTCATGGTGGTATAATATTATGTGCACCCATACTCTATCTATGGTAGCAACACAATGATACTTATCATGGTTGTCCTTTTCTACTCATTTGGGGGGAAAGCATAACTAGGTTTGGGGAGGTGTATATTCTTCTTAAGGATCCCTCTATATCCTTTCACTCCACTTTCCTTTCCTTAAAATATTGGAATAACAAGTATTCCAAAAATTTAATGAGGGGAATATCATCTTATCCATTTTATACATCCACATGTGTTTGTATTTCTTGAGCTTTGACTTATTGATGTGCCCCATCTGTGGTGGTATTATTCAAAATTCCTACCGAGGCATGGTTATGAATTCATCTCCCAAGATGTTAAACTATCCCCTGAGGTATTAAATCATCCCCTGATATGTTAAAACATCCCCCGTGATGTTAAACATTTATGTGTTATGCATCTAGTCACATAGCATAATGTAGCTTACTAGCCCATGGAGCTATGTACCCTATAGGCCACCTAGCATAATAAAACTTGCTAGCATATGTGCTTTATGGACCTTTATTTATCACACTCATGGCCAACTAGCATAACAAAAATTTCTATCATGTGGATCCATCTACCCTATAGGCCACCTAGCATAACACAACTTTCTAGATGATGTGCTTTATGGGGCCTTTATTTATCACACTCATGGCTACCTAGCATAATGTAGCTTGATAGCCTATGGATCAATGTACCCTATAGACCACCTAACATAACACAACTTGCTATCATGTGATCCATGGGGGATTTTTAATATGCATGACCTCTACCAATAGATCAAGCTAGTTCTAAAGTCATTTACCCTCTTGTGTTTGTATTATTTATTTTTATAATTCCTCTATGCATTTGAGGGATGATTCTTGGTATTAAGACAACCTTTCACACCAAGGTACCCTTGTTGAATCAGGTTTTAGATACTAACATAATTTTATATGTTATATGCTTTATGCTTTCTCCATGTTTACCTAATGTGGGTATTGTGTTTTCTTCATGTGTGTATTATGTATGGCTTGTGTATTCCTCATTCTTACTTCATGTACTCCATGCATGCTCTATGTTTGTTTCATGTTTGCTTCATGTTTGATTCATTTTTGCTTTGTGTTTTTCTTCATGTTTTCCATATATTTTCCTCATGTATGCTTTTCATTTGTTTGAATTACTATATGATTTTTTGTATCATGTCCTATGTGTGTGTGTTCCTTTTATATTAACATTGTTGCTCAATAGGACCCTTAGCTTGGGGGCTATCATATCTCTTAGCTTAGTTTCATCTCACCTTGATGTTTTGACAAAAGAACTCTTTGGTTTCTCCATAATTTAGTTTGAGTATGAGTATAAGTTCATGCCCTCACTAAAGTGAGGGATAAATGTACCATCATAATTTTTCACCCTTGATGATTTCACACTATATTTGGCACCCTCCTAAGTGCATGTGTCTAATTATGCTTATAAATTACCTATTTAATTGTTACTTTTGAGAAATATTTATGGGAAAGTGAATTAAATATTTATTTAACAAACTCAAGCAAAGCTAAAAATGGCTGGACTAGGGCATCCAATGCCTCTCTCACCTAATCAAGACCAAAATTTAAAATGTTATTGTTGGCCTCAATATTATTAAGAATCTAAAATCAATTGTTGGATTGTCTTAATCATTAATGTGAAATATGTTGAAACTCATAAATATAAGTCTTTCCCTCCAAATATGACACAACCCTTCTCCCCTTTTCCATCTTGCAGGTTACATGTCTAAAGTGGATTGAAATGAATTAGAGATCTCAAGTATTAAAAAACCTAGTTCAAGTATTCATGTACCATTCAACATCAAATTAGGGAAAACTTGATTATTTGTAAACTGTCGAACTTCAAATCTAGGTTTTCACAATCAAAGAGCTACAAAAATTGCTACACCTGTACTAGATTTTTTATCCTAAAATTCATCATCTTTGGACTAGGGTGCCCAATGCCCCTGTCAAACTATTTCTATACCAAATTTATATGTTAGGTTCTTCTATGTTTGTACTTTCCAATTCTTCTCTCTATGTTTGTCCTTTTGTTCCGAGCTTTCCAAAATCTGCAATAGTTCACAAAAATTTAGTCTCAATTCACCTATTTTCACACCCCTTCTAATCAATCATCGCATCTCCCATCAACCCAAATGAAAAAAAGGGGTACCAAAACCATGACTAGTTGTTTGGCTCTCCCTTTAGGACAATAGCCAAATAGTTTCTCTTGGTTGCTTTTGTGCCCTCTAATTTTTTTATAGTGGAATGAGTGATTTAGGTTAAGTGTTTGACTTAAATCCCATTTCACCATCTAGAAATAAGTAGAATCATACCATAGAAAAAAATTAATTGTGTGAGCCCATCATTCTAATCTAGTATATCCATAAAAAAATGATTTGTCCGTACATATTTTCCTTACATGCATGCACTACATATACGTTATAAAATAGAAAGCATAAAAAAAGAAGATAACACATCTATACCCACAAAATAAGTTAAAATTTTAATTTCATCTATGTGCACATGATAAAGAAAAAATAATGATGTCACCCACCAATGAGATACAAGACCACACCATTCATGAGGAATAAGATCATATACATAAATTTCATTGTTTGAAGATAAAAGGCTCCATTGTGGGAGACATGAGTCAAAAAGGTACACATATCTATAAATCTCCCATATAGGGGGAGACAATATTTGTAAATGGAAAAATATTAGTATCTAAAAAGGAAATCAAATAAAATCTACACTCCTAATCCTCTAGGGCTCCTTCTTCTTCATCTCATCCTATTATTTTTTCATTTCTAATCATGTGGGATTCATGTTCCTCTATGAGAGTTCCTATGAGGTTACATGTGTTTGAACTCATGACTAGAAATAAGTTGGTGTCCCAATCCATGAATGTTAAGACATCCATTAGCTATTCCCTACCCCAACTATTTCATGTAGCAAGGAAACCTCTAACTCTAGCACCTCAATCCTACTCCTTTAGGTTGTAATCTTCTAGCAAGAATGGTATGATGGAGCAAAGATAGTTGTACCATCTTGTTATCACAGATATCCATGCATTAATTGAGACAATGTCCCTATCCTCACAAAAGGGATAATAAAATCCATTGATAAGGTTTTGATAAATCTTTATCATCCATATATAATACCTATGTCAAAAAATTCAAATAAAGAAAAGAGCATTATATCCTTGTGAAACCTTAAGAAATAATACAATAGACAAGTTAAAATGTTAAAAAAGTAAAGAAAATAATCAAGAAGTGAGATACTTATGAGGATCACTTATTTTCCAAGAGGTTTCAATCACTTACATTTTTTTTTTCTATTGAGCTAGATGAACTATAATGCCCTGCCATGGAACCCACATAACAATAACTTAAATATACATGGATTTTTTTTGAAATACAAGATACAACACTCACAAAACATTATTGTAACTAGACACACTAGGTCAACACATGATATCTCATTTCAACGTGACATCACACAAGCAAAAGAACACTACCACACAACACCACTTGACCTAGGAGGAATGTTGAGAACAAAAATGCAGTCAACCATGAAGGGTTTCAACCTTCCTAGTTCTTCATAAGACCGGGTTAACAATCTCCTTAGCCCTAGGTTTGACAACCAAGAAACTTTAGAATAAGGAACACGCAAAAAAAAAAAAAAAACTATAACTTCCCAATTAAAACACATAGCAACAAGCTCTAAACGTCCCTAGACTCTTGAGACCATGGGAAACAACTTCCATTCATAAAATTTTCCTATACAAGGCCCTGGAGTACCTGCTATTGATAAAAAGGAAAAAAAATAGCATATCTTGGGACACTAGCACCCAAATGGGATACTAGCACCTAACATTGGTGTCCTACAAGGGTTTTTATATCCATTTATGGTGCTTGAGTCCATTTTGGACACTTATGACACTGGCATACTTTTCATGTGTTGGTGTCCCTACATGGGTGCTAGTGTCATGGCCAATGAGCTTCCCTAGACTAGGGAATGACCTCCAAGACCCACCAAGCACTAAGGAACCACCTAAGAGTGTCTAAAACACCCTATGAACTCAAAAATGACAAAGAATGACTTGGGGTCAAACAAAGAGTTTTATTTCCTCGACCATTGGACACTACCAACAAGCGAAGGAGAAGGTCGGGAGGAGTGTTAACACCTCCCCAACACCCCTAACTCTTGTACTAAGCAAGAAAAAACTAAAATTAAAATATATAGCACATTTGTATTTTTACAAGGCCTAACATGAGGCTACAAGAGTGTCCTAAATGACACCACACTTAAGGAATGAACTCTTAGGATTAAGCGACTACATGACAGGTCCACAACATCGTCAAAGACTACCCCAAGACACTTAAATTCCCTTTAAACCCAATGAAGATAATCATAAATTCATTTTAATCCCAAATGAAAGGTTCCTACATTCATTTTAAGCCCCAAATGAAAGGTTCCTACATTCATTTTAAGCGCCAAATGAAAGGTTCCTACATTCATTTTAAGCCCCAAATGAAATGTTCCTATATTTGTTTTAGTATTACATTGCATAAGCATAAGCATCCATGATATGATCATGCTCAGTGCGAACAATGAGTCACATAACTAATACTAATTATACTATCAATTATCTATTATTTATATTCCATCTCAAAGAGAGGTCCAATAAATAACATGATTTAAATTTATATCCAATAGAACCCAAATATCCTTTACATATATAACTTGCATATAAATTAAAGTAACTAATTGTATAATTAAATCTTTAAGTAGAACATGGTACAATAATTAATCTTGACCCTCAAACCTCTAGTCCCTAGCGGTTGTTACCACACCACCCAACCATATGATACTTGTAGGTTCACCTCATCATGCTAGGAGATATTCACAAGGCCCTATCATATAAGACATGCAATACACATGGGGAGAAGGGTATACACTCACATAAGACACACAGAAAATAAAAACATAATCCAATAATGCAATAGAGTCAATACCAATCATAAAAATCAATTACAACTTCTTTTAGGTGCTACCCAAAACTAATATAGGACTAGATGTTAGAGAGCTAGTTAGGGAGTTCCATCATAATGCTCACCGATATGGTATCATGTGGAATCTAGTACTCCTATCATATAAATGAGGATACTTGACCTTACAAGACCCAACCTCCCTAAGCTGGCATGTCTTCCCAAAAATCCTTAGTCTTTACAAGCACTCAAGGCATGAGGCGTGATAATGTGGAAAAGTGAAACCCTAGAGATTTACTTTAGGATTTGGAACTTTTCACTAACCTATCATTTAGAATTTTGGTTGGTAAGGGAACAATATTAACTTTCAACCTGAAAGGTGAGTCAATCAACCCTTGAATTTGAATTCTAAAGGGGATTTGGAATGAAATTTTGATGAAATTAAATGATATGACTAGATAAAAATAAAAATGCACTCTTCTAATATGAAAATAGATAATCTGGGAATTGACAAACAAATTTAATGACTAGAAACAAACAAAGAAAACTTGTGTGCACTTGTGATCTGAATTTTGACTTGATTTGACTAGAAAAGGCCGCCCAAAGCACCCTTTTTTGGATGACCAAAACTAAAATCTCCTTTCACAATCCTCAGGTGTCTGATTAGAGGCTTCTTCCTTCTAGATCTTGTTGTCATATCTTCTTCAGTTGCCGAGATAATTGAGTTTTCGTACCTTGTCAAGTTGTAGGGTTTCAATGCATCAATGATAAAAATTTCTTCAATCTTTAATATTCTTCACATATGTAACTTGCACATCCAAAGAGAGAGGAAGGGTTGTACCACATAGGGGATTTCCTTGGCCAAACCCCTTGTTGGTGTTTCCACCTTCATAATGGATAAATTGATGATATAGAGCTTATCCTTTTGAGGGATAGAGGCTAAATGACAAATGAATGATGAATAAAAAATTGGTTATAAATCACCATGCAAATATGATTTCCTTGAAGGATTGAAGTCATTCACATCTCATTAAGTCTTGATTGCTATTTGGCTTGAAGACCTACAAGTGTTAGTCCTCACAAAAAAAATGTATGCATAAACATGAAAAATTTACATAAAACTTGGCATGAATACTTTGATGATGAATTGTTGCAATAATACTGATATATCTGCTCTTGACTACTCCTTGAATGCTCTTGAATAATACTTGTGCCCCAATATTGCTTCTTATTTCTAATTCTTGTTTTGTTTTCAAATGATGAAATGACTAGGTATATATATGCAATAATTCTAATTTCTTGTAAACTAAATCCCAATAGCCTACATTAGAATTTAAAATTCAAATAATAAATTTCCAACCCCGACATATTAAAATTTGGGGCCAAATTATGTTGACAAGGATACCTAGGGCACCCTTGTCTAGGTCCTATTTTTTAGGATATGAAACATCAAGGGAAAAATATTAAATGCCTACTTTGATTTTGTACATATTATTCCTTGATAAATGCATAAATGTGCCACAAAATGAATAATTTGGGGCATTAGGTGTACAATTAGGTCCACACACATAGGAGGGAGAAAAATATAGTGTGAAATTGTTGAGGGTGAAAAGTTACGATGCTACATTTAGCCTCCACTTTAGTGATAGTATGAACTTACACTTAGACTCACACTAAAGTATAAATATGTTAAGAGGGGTTCAATTATCCAAATGTTGGAGAGATAGGATGGAATGAATCTAGGGGAAGTGCTCAAGCCCCCAAGATTCAAGATCCCATGGAAAACCAACATAAGGGAAAAGGAACAAACATGTATGCAATGCAACAAGGGAACACAAAACATACATGAAAAGAACACAACATAATGTAAAACACAATTCAACACAAAATGCAAATGAAAAAAGGAGGGTATGGAAATCATAGAATAGTGAGCTTCACAAAAATCTTACTAGGATCCATACTCAAGATTTTTATGAATCACGGGCTAACAAAGTTTGATATTTGCTAGGTGAATCATGAACTGAAGGCACCACAGACTAGTGAAGTCTGATATTCTCTAGGTGAGCCTTTTTAAAAGGGGTAGAAAAATGGGAAACACATAAGGGCTAGTGATGACTGGTTCTCACTAGGTGTGTACCCATGTCAACCATACCAAGAATTATACTCCCTCTAATATTGATAAGATGCTACATAAATGATCAAAATGTTAAGCCAACGTATCACTAAGTCCAATGTGTGTGAACAAAGTGAAGCATATAATGGACTGTATGCTCCCATCTTAAAGTAATTTCTAAACACCAAGTTGTGAGCAATTACTTTAAGGTAGAAAAATGATAAATGTAATATGATAAGGTCCTGAGAGCTTGTTTGGAAATACCTATGCCAATGATATGTTTCTAAATAAAGCTAGCTCATAATGAGAGGTTTACCCAAATGCAATGCCACAAACAACACAAAGACAACCACATAAGGGATCCACGAATCCAAGGTTAGTATACATATTTGATACAATAATATGAGTGATCTTGGAATTAACATCATTCCCCCAGATACTCATGGAAATACAAACACAATGGAAGAATTAAACATATAGAGAACAAACAAAATTTTGGGTCAACATGGAAGAGACCTAAATGTCCCAACACCTTGCATTGTACCCAAAAGGAAAACACAAGACAATCAAAAAAATATTTACGACATAAAGAAGAATGGAGATACAAATGGATGAATGTCACAACAAATTTCTTTCCTTTATATCCTTGTGCTTACAGAGAAATGAGGGTTATCCAAAGGAAACTCACAAACACAAAGGCACATCAAGAAAAATAACATGAGGGATCACATCACATGTAGGAAAACACAAATAACATAAGCATCAAACACAAGGTACTGCACATGTGAGTTGATCTAAGGAAAATCGTTTGCATCTCAATCTTGCTCATCATATATGGAAGGAAAGAAACTAGCCAAAGGGACTACAACAAGTGTCATATAGGGAGTATCACCAGGTTTAACTGATGGTGAGTCACTTTCATCAGGAGGATCATTTTAGTTGCCCCGTCTAAATCCATACATTTTGAGAACAACAAAGATAATTCAGTATGCACTTGTTCATCAATCTTAGCATCTTCATACTCATCATCTAAATTTATCACAATGGGTGGTTTGATAACAATGTCAATTATATATTATTGTTTCAATTTTTATTTTGGTTGAGACATGTAAGGTTCATTTTCATGTTTTGGTGAAGGTGGTCATGGTTTGTTTGGATAGGTGTTTGATCATTAGGTAATGTCTTATTCTTTTTAGCCAATTGACAAGCAATAACATGACATCTATGCCTACGCTCCTTAGCATTTCTATTCCTTCTTATATAGTTTTCAATTTGCAAAGGTGTAAGAGTAGGTTTTCCCACCATTGGTCTCTTTTCTTCCCTTAGGCAAGGAACTGAAGAGACCATCGAGGGTTGGGAAACCACTATCTCTTTAGGTCTATAAATTTGTTTCTCTTTTGGAGGCACAAAAGTAATCATGTGATTGTCTCTTGGTCTCTTATATGATATTGGTGTAGGAACTATATTATACATGCCTTTTGTATTTGGGAGGATATTTTCCTTGGACATGGGTTCATCCATGACCTATGTGGTGGGAGGAACAACCATAGACTGATCATTCTCAGGTGGTATATTTCTAAGGGATAACTTTGTTAAGTGCTTTTCCTTAAATTTTTTATATGAACTAAAAAAAAATCCTCATGAGGCTTAACATGTCTCATGGGTTTGGGAAAAAAATAGTCCAATGAAAAGTTTCCATGGGAAGCCAAAGGTTTAAATCCACTATGATGAATTGTATATATTTGGTTCTCAAATGGGAACTTTATGCACTTGTGGATTACCAATGGGACGAAATTCATGGAGCATAGCCATGGATATCCTAGCTTCACACATAATTGGTCCAATATCGAGATGATGGTGAATGATACCTAGAGTTGTTTTAGTCCAAATTTGAGTGGAATAGTTATCAAACCTATTGTAGAGAAAGTGAAATCATCATGAGTTTTTAACCATGCTTTCGGTTGTTCATAAGAATCTTGATAAAGTTCATGCATAAAGAAGAATTCCTCAGTGATCACATTCTCTAGACACACAAGATCAATGAGTATTCTTGGTGTAGGTTAGTCATTAATACATTCAACAATATAGAGAGGACCATTTGGTGCATGTATAGATGCATCAATATGTTTGAAAGCAATGTCAGGTAACAAAGTGGTTCAGCCCCTATGAGGTTGAACCTCTATTGCATTAACCATATTTTCTAGACCATTCTCATCATCATCCATATCATCACAAGATTGCACAAAGTTGGATATGTGATTTGGCATTGGATTTATGAATATTTGTAAATTTTGATTAGATGGAGCTAAAAAATTGTTTCCTTTATCATTAACATTAGCCAACTAGACATGGTTAGAATTGATGAGGTCTTACACTTGATGTTTAAGATGCATACATTGTTTCATACTGTTTCTAGGTGTACGATGATATTGACAAAATATTTTTGAGTTTAAGTTTGAAGGTAGAGGCTTAGTCATGTCTACGAGTCTAATCAAAGGTAATTGGATGAGGTTCTTAACAATTGTAACATGATCATGTGAAGAGAATCAAGAAATTGGGTAAATTTTCTATCTCTGGGCCTAAATCGGTAAGGAGTTGAACTTGTGGCTGCAACCTGTGGCTCAATTTTGTTAGTTGTTTGAGATGTGTTTATCTTGATAAAGTTCTTGTTTTTCTTCTTGAATGGTTGATAATTGTTTCGAGGCATGGATTCAAATTGATCAGTAGGAGTAAATGAAGGTATTCATATTGACTAATTGATTCCTAATAGTCACGAAGATTCATACACAAGTGTGTAAAGGATGGATATTTCATCAACAATATCTTATCCTAATGCCAGGATTTAAATTTCCTATAAACACCCTTTGGACTTTGGCATCAGGAAGACTATATGATATTTGTGAATAAATCCATCAGTATTGTCCTATAAAGTTTGTTATCTTTTCTTGGATTCCTTGTTTACAATGTACTAAATTAGTTAATGTTACTTGAGGATCAATGTTTTTTTAGAAATGTTGAAGAAATACATCAACAAGTTCAAAGAGTGAATTTATGGAGTTATTCAACAATGTGAAAAACCATTCCAAGGCCATATCTTTTGATGGTCTAGGAAAGAGCTTAGCTAGGAGCTTATCTTAAAAAATGAAGTTGTTGTACAATGTCGTAAAAGCTGATACATGACTATTGGGGTCTCCTTTACCATTCTACTTATCAAATCAAGGTATTTATGTGTTTTGAGGCATGGATGTTTTCAATATTTCAATTGAAAATAGGCTCCTTTTGAGATATTGTGGTGGTTTTCTATTTTGAGTTTGATTTAATGTGGAGATTTATTGTTGAAGTGATGTTATGTTTTATAAAATTTGGTTTATGATTGAATCATTGTTTGACATATTTTGAGAATTTGGTGAATATGGTGGGATTGTGTAAATGTTTGGTGGACTACTATGTTGCACATTTATGAGAGGTGATGAATATTGAGTTGTTACATGTGTTTCCACGAGACTATAAGGATTCTCACTAGGAATCCCCAAGCTTGGATTTATACCATTGGTGTGTTGTATCGTTGAAGCTATAATTGGCAATGTAAGTGTAGGAATATAAAAGGTATGGTTGTGGGGAGGTAAACTTGTTTTCCTCCTTGGTTTTGAGCATTTGCTAAGGCTTGGGCCAACTAGTTGTCATAGGGATGTTAGCATCTACTATGTGAGTTAGACTATGAAAAAACTCTATTCCTTGAGCATCATTGATCAATTTTCTAAGGTTATCCATGATGGGCACTATTTGTAATACTAAAGATTAAGTGCTTAAATATTCTTGAAGTCCCTCTAAATATTTTTCTAATTGTTTTAATATTTCATCGAGAATGTGAGCAACAAAAGTATCAACATCCATGAATGTGTTTGGTTGTGAAGTTTTCATGGGTATTGTGATATTAGGAATGGAGTTCAAAATGGGTTGGGTATTGAAAATACCTTGCATGAAAGAGTTGGAGGACTCAGGATCCACAGTGGATGTAATAGTAGTGTGGGATGTCATAAGTCTACAAATATGTCTCATAGGGGTATTAACAATATAACACTAGGTTGTGAATCTCATATGAGTTTCAAAACACTTAGGTGTGCCCACTATGAACACTAAGGTGCAAAAAAGTCATAGTAAAATACACAATATCCAAAATTAGAGAGCAAAACACACATAAAACATAGAGACAGCTGGAAAAATATTGAACCAAAATTAGCTAGACAAGGCCACATAGGGTGCTCTTGTTTGGAATTTTTTCTACTAATTTAAAAGTTTGAGTGTATGTAATATTGTTTAATGTTTCTATTTTATGACTGTGCGGGTCTAAAAGTGAATAATTTTCCAAAATTTGTCCAATTTTTCATTATGTAATAAAAAATGCAAGTGTGCAACAAATTTCAAAATTTTCAAGCTATAAAATGTAATTCCAAATGCAATTTTTAGATTGAAAATGTAGTAATTGACTGATCCTAATGTGAAAAATCTTAAAAATGATGATCTTGATATTTTTTTTGCAACAAAACAATGTAATTTTTCACCTTCAGATTTGATTTCAGATTTAAAATGACCTCATGTAGATTTGTAAATGTAATTAAGATATATATTTGACCTATGATGACTGAAATTAACCCTATTACAACCTATGATGCAATATGATATGCAAATTTTTGGATTTTTATGCTTTTTTGATACAATAAAGGATGCCTAAATGATGAATGCAAAATAATGCAATGTTAATCTTAGATCTAGGATGATATACTTCAAAATTCAAAAGGTTTATAATGTTAATAAGTTGGGTTCACCAAAATGATAATGTGGAAAAGTGAAACCCTAGAACTTCACTTTAGGATTTGGCACTTTTCACTAACCTATCATTTAGAGTTTGGGTTGGCAAGGGAAAGAGATTAAATTTCAACTTGAAAGGTGAGTTCATTGGCCCTTGAATTTGAATTCTAAAGGGGAGTTGGAATGAAATTTTGATGAAATACAATGATATAACTAAATAACAATAAAAATGCACTCTTCTGATATGAAAACAGACAGTCTGGGAATTGACAAACAAATTTAATGACCAAAAATAGATAGAGCATACTTGTGTGCACCTGTGATCTAAATTTTGACTTGATTTTCTTGGAAAAGGCTTGTTAGGGCACCTTTGTTTGGATGACTAAAACTAAAATCTTCTTTCACAGTCCTCAAGTGTCTGATCAGAGGCTTCTCCCATCCAAATCTTACTATTAGATCTTCGTTGGTTGTTGAGATAATTGAGTTTCTATACCTTGTCAAGTTGTAGGGTTTCAATGCATCAATGATCAAAAGGTATTTAATCTTCCTCCAATATTCTTCAAATATATAACTTGCACATTCAAAGAGAGAGGAATGTTTCTACCATATAGGGGCTTACCTTAGTCAAACTCTGTGTTGGTGTTTCTACCTCCACAATGGGAAAATTGATGATAGAGATCTTATCCTTTTGAGGGATAGAGGATAAATGATAAGTGAATGATGAATAAATAGTTGGATATAACTCACCACACAAATCTAATTTCCTTGAAGGACTGAAGTCATGCACATCTTCTCAAGGATTGATTGTAATTTGGCTTGAAGACCTAATAGTGTTAGTCCTCACAAACAAAAAGTATGTATAAACATGAACTCACATAAAACTTGACATGAATGTTTTGATGATGAATTGTTGTAATAATACTAATATATATGCTCTTGATTACTCCTTGAATTCTCTTGAGTAATACTCATGCTTTAATATTGTTTCTTCTTTCCAATTCTTCCTTTTTATTCAAATGATTAAATGGCTAGGTATTTATATGTAATAATTCTAATTTCTCATAAATTAAATCCCGATAACCGACATTTAGAATTTTAAATTTAAATAATAAATTTCCAACCCCGACATATTAAAATTTGGGCCCAGATTATTTGGACAAGGTTGCCCAAGGCACCCTTTTCTAGGTGCTATTTTTTGAGATATAAAGCATCAAGGAAAAAATATTAAATGCCTACTTTGATTTTGTACATTTGATTCCTTGATAAATGTATAAATGGGCCATGTGATGCATAAATTGGGATATTAGGTGTAAAATTAGTTCCAAGAACATAGGAGGGAGAAAAATCTAGTGTGAAATTATTGGGGGTGACAATTTATGATGCTACAAGGGGCATCCATTATCTTTGTTAATTAATTACCTATGTTTCATTATTTTTCATTTGATTAGATGAATCCACACATGTGATCAACCTACAAGCCACTTTGGGCTGAGTAAACATTGGGAGCCACTCCTATAACCCTATATAATACCTATGTCCTAAGCTCATCACACCCTCCAACGAGTGGCATAAAAAATGCACAATTCCAATTTTCATCCAAATTTCACAACATATTTTCATAAGATCTATTTCAATATTTAATGAAGCACACCTTCATTCAAATATTCTAAAACATTATATTTCACATGAAACTTCCAAATCTTCTCAACTTTTCAATACACCAAAAACCAAGAAACTTCTTCAAACTCCATTATAATAGTTTAGTTTTCTTCAAAAATTAAAATTTCAAAAATCAAAATTTTAAGAATACCATTTGGTGCCAAAAGTGTCCAAAATCCATTATAAGCCATAAAATTCACATTTTCATCATTTACCAAAAAATTGGGCATTATAACCCCATTACAGTGAAAATTCCCCCAAAAAATCTAAAACCAAAAATATAGCATGAAATTTAAACAATTAAAATGCATTTGGAGGTTTCCACATTCCCCTAATCCTAATCCAACCTTTCAAATTGAAAAAAAATTAACAATTGAAAAGAAAATAGAGAAATACCTCAAATTATGTCAATTTTCACAATGAAGAATACTCCAAGCACACTCCATGAATTCACAAGATAAATTGCAAGCACACTCCCCTCACAATTCCTATCCTAATGAATTCAATCTCATCAAATTCTCCTTCCAATTGCTCCCACAATAGCAA
This sequence comes from Sequoia sempervirens, assembly GCA_007258455.2. Classification (NCBI taxonomy): domain Eukaryota; kingdom Viridiplantae; phylum Streptophyta; class Pinopsida; order Cupressales; family Cupressaceae; genus Sequoia; species Sequoia sempervirens. Next base: position 142,374,743 of record VDFB02373365.1, read on the forward strand.
AAACAATATTTTTCCAATAAGAGGGTTTTTCTTCTCACCAATTCTTCACAAAATGAATACTGCATAAAAAAGAAAGCATTTTCCTCTTTTACCCTTTTTGAATTCTCTATTGGTGTGAATTGTTGGCAACACAAGGGCAGACAACTGAGAGGGGGGGTGAATCAGTTGTCTCAGAAATTTAAACTTATCAAACTTGTTAATCTTATTCTCAGATATGATAAATAACCATGAAAGCATAAACCATCAACACATAAAAAATACACTTAACACCAAGATTTTTACGTGGAAACCCTATTAGGGGAAAAACCACAGTGGAGGTTAGTCCACAAGATTATACCTTGTTAAAAGTATAAAGAAGAATAAATGGGGAATGCACTTGCATTCAAACATACTTCCTAGAGCTCACTGCTCAAATACATAAAGGCTTACTACCCAAAAGAAGACACATTGTCTTACCGAAATATTCAGATTACATCCACAAGATTTTGAACTGAGAAAATAACATTTGCTAATACCTGATTACAGTTCCGGTTAAGCACATGAACAATTCTTCACACTCTGCTTTTGCCTTCAAATGATTTGGACATTATTCACACATCTCATACACATGCATCTATCTTCAAATGGAATAAGCAATCGCTTATATATATCCGCAACAAGAGATTACATCGCTACATGTCAACCTCAACAAAATAATAAAAAATATGAAAACTGTCAGCCCAAAACAATAAAAATTTTCAATGCGAATCGACCAATGTCAGCCACAACATAGTGAAAACCCAAAATAAAATACTCAAACACAAAAATACTTCAAAAAATTTTGGTTCGAGGACCCACAACATGCTACAACACCTATCGGACAAGAACATGAAAGACATGAACACACAAGAGAAAATATCCAATCGCGGAGCACCATGATCAATGCTTAACGCAGTAACACATATAGAGCACGTATCTAGAAACATCCACAAACATCGTATGAATCACCAAAGAAGCATCCATAGCAACTGAACTTACTAAAATCACACCATCTTCATTCAAGAACACCAACTGAAGCAACAGAATGACTGTCAGAACACAACTGCTCATAACTCCATCAAATCTTCACGTGGATCTCTGATACTTGACATGGATAAACTAGATATTATACTGGTCAACAAAACCTCTTTAATTCGTAACCTTTGATCATCAACAAATTGAGCTCGCCAATAGACTGAACTTCACTTCACCACTGATAACCTGTAACTTATTTTATTACAATTTTCTCAATATCCTTGACATATACAACTTCTAATGTCTTTAAGGCCAATAGTGTTTACATCAATGACAACCACATATTAGCAACACAACCACAACATCCAACATGAATAAATGTCTTGTACCTAGCTAATTCATTCACTAGGTAATTAGGGGACATATTCACATGTTAAGTTTACTTAGGATAAAAGATTCCTTCTAGAAGTCTTAGTTGGCTTTTCTAGAACTTCTCTTATCTAGCTAGTATTGCTTGATTCCTAGGTAATTAGTTTTTTAGTTGTCTCATGTAATAGGATTAAGACACTTGTCATAATATTGTCTAATCCTATCTCTCTACCTTGCCTTTATAAGCAAGGCATCTCATGTACATTTGCATTCAAGCATATTCAAGCAATATTCATTCTTACATTGTTGAAGTAAGCTTTCTTGTCATTCTCTCTTTTGTGGAAAATATTTTGGTCTAGCAACTATTCCTAGGGGTGTTGGGGTGTCACCATTACTCCCACATGGGATCAGAACTCCTGTGTTGCAGATTCCATCCTAGATCTAAGGGTTTCATGTTGGCTTGAAAATTTTGCTGGGTGCATTTTGGGGTTTCAAGGACCTCATGGTTGAGATCAAGAGGCCCGAGAGATGAATTTTGATATAAAATTCATCAAATTTTCAGTAAAATTTGTTTCTAAGGATTTTTTTCTTGCCTGGGTAGGCCGTATGCCCCCCAGGTCGACATATTTTCAAAAAACAATTCTACGATTTATTCAAATATTTTAGGCTAATATAGTTGTATCTATATCAGGCATATTTTTGTGGGGCAATTTTAAAAATAAAATTTTGGGTTTTCAATTTTATTGTGGTTAGCTACTTAATAGCCTATAGACAATACCCTTTTGACCATTTTTATAGGTCGTTGTAGGTTTTCTCGGCTGATCTCACTTATTGTAGGTCGGTCACATTCATCCATGGGTACTTGCACAATTTGGTCGGCTCCACACCAAGGTCACATCGACATATTCTGAAGATTCTTGCCAGGTCAAATCTCATCCAGTTTACCTATTGCATCATGCTATTGGTCAAATCACATCTTTGTTGTTGTCTTTTCAAATAATCTACAAGTTTATATATTACTTTGTACCGTCAATTTAAAAGTTCTTTGTCAGCTATCAAAAAGTTTGTAATAAAAAATTCTTTGAAAAAGTCGACAGTCTTTTTTTTTTGGTCGCCTGGTGGTAGGTGGAGCCACCACCGGGTCACAACCCCACCACCGCCCTAAGTGGTTGTATATATTTTTTATTTTCTTGCAACAGTTTTTCTCGAGGTCATACGTGTGACCGAATCTCAACAATTGGGAGCTGAATTATTGCTCAAACTTAGTCTGTAGGGTACTATATTTTGCTCCCATATGTCCTAAAATAGGCCTTTTTTTCAATTTTGCATACCTTTCACATATGAAGGTAGATTTTTTCAAACAAAATATTGTCAGAAAGTTGGAGAGCTCAATTTTTCAGTGGTGTAGGTCTTTTGCAAAAAATCTACAATTTTGTACCATTTTTTCCACGTTGAAGCCAAATCTTTGTTTTTTGCCTCCAAGCTCATAACTTTTTGCTTCAGACTCCTTTTTCCCAAAATTTGTAGCATCAAGAAGGTATTTAGGAGCACTACAGTTCTTCTCATACACTTCTTACAAATTTTTTTTTAGAATTTCATTTTGAATATGATTTGGTACTTTTGGATACATTGTTATAAAATTACCAAAAAAGTGTAAATTTGTTTGGGAAAAAGGGGTAAATTGATTGTATTGTGAAGGGAATTTGTTGTTCCTCTATTGCAATATCTACTTGTATCATAGATTTTCCAAAATTTGTACTCCTAACTCCATATAAATATTATGAATGGAGATCATAAATGGAGTTATTATTGTTAAAATTGGCATTACTAAGGATCACATTTGGTCAAGATCCAAAACCTGCAGGAGCTAAAGAGAGAAGAAAATGGCTTGATAGAACAGATGAAGCTCTTGGTACTCTTCTTTTGTCCATTTCTCCAGATCTTAGATATCATGTTGCATCTTGCACACATCCTAATCAAGTTTGGACTACTTTAGAGAGTCTCTTTGGTAAGACAAATAAAATGAGGAAATTGAAGTTGGAGAATGAACTAATGGGTCTTAATCCATTGGATTTTGAAAATATCCAAGACTTCTTCTCTAAGATTAATTCTCTAAAGTTGTAGTTATTTAATTGTGGGATCACTAAAGAGGATGAAGAGTTGATTCTTTCAATTCTTTCTAAGCTTGGTCCTGATTATTCAGTGTTTGTTTCTACATTTATGCTACAATGGATGCCCTTGGAAATGCACACAAAATGCCTTCTCTTGATGAATTTGTAGCTAAGCTTACAAGGGAACAAGAAAAGTTGGTATACATGGGCACATTGAAGTATTCCACATCTCATGCTCTTATTGCAAAGGATAAAAAGGATTCAAGTGGAAAAGGTGAGAAACAAAATAAGACACCCAAGTCAAATGAGCGAGGTAAAGATTCTCCTTCACATAGCACTCTTGAGTCTACACCCTCTTCTAAAGAGGAATCATCTAAAAGAAGAAGTTCAAATATGCATATTGTAAAAGGCTAGGTCATGATGAGCATAGATGTTATAATAAGAAGATTGATGAACTCACACACCTTATTCAAAAGAATAACATTCATGTTCCCTCATCAGTGTCTTCTTCTTCTTCAACATCTCAATCGGTAGCCTCCTCATCATCTTAGTTAGAGAAAACATGATCTACAATTGGGATACAAAAAATGAAAGGAAAAACACTCTTGGCCTCTAGAAGTCCTGAATCTAATATATGGATTCTTGATTCAGGGGCATCTCATCATATGTCATCTTCTATGGCTTTGTTCTCTTCTTTTGAGCCTTGTAATTCACCTCATATCTTGATGGGTAACAATACATATATGAAGGTAAGAGGGAAGGGTTCTATTGACATGGGGGGAAGGGAATTTCAATGATACACTTTATGTTCCTTCCTTGACATCTAATCTCCTTTCTATTTATCAAATTACTCATGGGGGTCAAGGTAAAATAGTTGAGTCCACTCTTGATAAAGTGTACATAAGGGACTTGGAGACTAGGGATATTGTTGCTATCGGGGTGGTTGATCATTCATCTCATTTCTATTCCTTTTCAAATTTTTCTTTAGAAGGTGATAATGTTCCTTTGACTCCATATCACACTCCTTCATTGAGTGTAAACCATGTTTGTGAGGAGAAGTTTGGCCATTTGCACCTTGGTATTCTAAAGACTAGTGTTGAGCTTCCTACTCCTCCACCTCCTACTTCTTCACCCATTAGTGCTTCTATTTAGCAGGATGATCATAGTTTTATAGATCTTGCTTTGTGGGATGAATATTTGATAGGTATTTCTAACTTATTTGTGGAGTATCATACTGCAGATTTGGAGGACACAATTGAGGGGATTTCTCTCTTATTTGATGACAATTTTAGCACAACTGTTATACCATCTACTTTGTCTTTGGAGATTGATATTCATGAGCCTCCTCATTCACTTGATTTATCATATTTTTTGGTTGAGTTTGACCATGATTATGTTGGAACTTATTGAGGCTTGGAGATTCCTCATCAATTTTCAGAGGCATTCATGTTTAGACTTCATCCTTCCTCCTTTCAGTTGGACATGGAGTGGCTTCTTCATCAACTTACAGATTTGTTTCTTCCTAAGGGGAGATGTGTTTCTTGTAGATATGGATAATCTTTTGTTTTCAACCATTCTTCATCAATATTAGAGCTTCTTCATTGTGGGGGGATATCTTATCTCTCTATTTCCCTCTTATGGGGGGGTCATTGATTATAGATACATGATGGATGTAGTCCTTGGGGTATCATTGAGTCCTCCATACATCTTGTTTTTTTCTTTTGTTTTGTTTCTTTTTCTCTTTCAGAGAGGATTTTTGTGCCACAGGGTTTTCTCCTTTTCTCTGTTTGTGAGAAATTGATTGCATTTCCATTTGCATTGTAAATGGGTACCTAACATGGCCTAGTAGCCGAGACCCATCATCATTGTCATCTTTACATAGTTTACATGATAATATTCTCCCTAAGTTGCACTTAAGGGGGGTGTTGGTGTGAATAAATGTCTTGTACCTAGCTAGTTCATTCACTAGGTAATTAGGGGACATATTCACATGTTAAGTTTACTTAGGATAAAAGATTCTTTCTAGAAGTCTTAGTTGGCTTTTCTAGAACTTATCTTATCTAGCTAGTATTGCTTGATTCCTAGGTATTTAGTTTGTTAGTTGTCTCATGTAATAGGATTAAGACACTTGACATAATCTTGTCTAATCCTACCTCTCTACCTTGCCTTTATAAGCAAGGCATCTCATGTACATTTGCATTCAAGCATATTCAACCAATATTTAATCTTGCATTGTTGAAGTAAGCTTTCTTTTCATTCTCTCTCTCGTGGAAGATATTTTAGTCTAGCAACTATTCCTGGGGGTGTTGGGGAGTCACCATTAACTCCCACATGATATCAGATCTCTAGTGTTGTAGATTCCTTCCCAAATCTGAGGGTTTCATGTTGGCTTGAAGATTTTGCTGGGTGCATTTTGGGGTTTCAAGGACCTCACGGTTGAGATCAAGAGGCCCGAGAGATAAATTTTGATATAAAATTCATCCATTTTTCTGTAAAATTTGTTCTTGAGACAAATTTTTTTGCTTGAGTAGGCCGTACGACTCCCCAAGTTGACATATTTTCACAAAAAATATTTTTCAAAAAAAAATTCTACGATTTATTCAAATATTTGAGGCTAATATAGATATAACTGTATTAGGCATATTTTTATGGGGTGATTTTAAAAATAAAATTTTGGGTTTTCAATTTTATTGTGGTCAGCTACTTAATAGCCTACAGACAATGCCATTTCGATCATTTTTATAGGTTGTTGCAAGTTTTGTTGACCAATCTCACTTATTACAGGTTGGTCACATTCATCTATAGGTACTTGCATGGTTTGGTCAGCTCCACACCAAGGTCACAACGACATATTCTGAAGATTCTTGCCTGGTCAAATTTCGTCTAGTTTACCTATCACATCACGGCACAGGTCAGATCACATCTTTGTTGTATTTTCAAAAACTTTGCAAGTTTATATATTACTTTGTATCATCAATTTAAAAGTTATTTGTTGGCTGTAAAAAAAATTGTATTAAAACATTGTTTTAAAAAGTTGATGGTATTTTTTTTGGGTCACCTGGTGGTAGGTGAAGCCACCACCGGCTACCACCACTGGGTCACAATCTCGCTGCCACCCTGAGCGGCGGTATAATTTTTTAAATTTTCTTGCAATAGTTTTCCTGAGGTCATATGTGTGACCAAATCTAAGCGTCTGGGAGCCAAATTTTTGCTCCAACTTAGTTTGCAAGGTACTATGTTTTGCCCCCATAAGCCCTAAAACAAACCTTTTTTTCTTTTCTGCATACCTTTCACATACGAAGGCAGATTTTTTCAAACAAAATATTACCGAAAAGCTGGAGAGCACAATTTTTTAGTGGTGCAGTTGTTTTGTAGAAATTCTATAGTTTTGTACCATTTTTTCCAGGTTGAAGCCAAATATTTGTTTTTTTCCTCCAAGCTCATAAATTTTTGCTTCAGACTCTATTTTTCCCAAAATTTGCAACATCAGGAAGGTATGTAGGAGCACTACAGTTCTATTCATGCACTTTTTGCAAATTTGTTTCCAAAAATTTAGTTTGAATCTAATTTGGTACTTTTGGATACATTGTTGTAAATTTGTAAAAAAGAGTGTAAATTTGTTTGGGACAAAGGGGTAAATTTATTGGATTATGAAGGGAATTTGTTGTTCTTCTATTGTAATATCTACTTGTATCATGGATTTTCCAAAAAAATTACTCCTAACTCCATATAACTATTATGAATGGAGATCACAAATGGAGTTATTATTGTTAAAATTGACATTGCAAAGGATCACATTTGGTCAAGATCAAGAACCTACAAGAGCTAAAGAGAGAAGAAAATTGCTTGATAGAAGGGATGAAGCTCTTGGTACTCTCTTTTTTTCCATTTCTCCAAATCTTAGATATCATGTTGCATCTTGCACACATCCTAATCAAGTTTGGACTACTTTAGAGAGTCTCTTTGGTAAGATAGATAAAATGAGGAAATTTAAGTTGGAGAATGAACTAATGAGTCTTAATCCATTAGATTTTGACAATATCCAAGACTTCTTCTCTAAGCTCAATTCTCTAAATTCCCATTTATCTAATTTTGGGGTCACTAAAGATGACAAACAATTGATTCTTTTAATTCTTGCTAAGCTTGGTTCTGATTATTCAGTGATTGTTTCTACATTCTATGTTATAATGGATTCCCTTGGCAATGCACACAAAATGCCTTCTCTTGATGAATTTACAACTCAAATCACAAGTGAACAAGCAAAGTTGGTACGCATGGGCACATTGAAGTCTTCTACATCTAATGCTCTTATTGCAAAGGATACAAAGGATTCAGGTGGAAAAGGTGAGAAATAGAATAAGGCATCCATGTCAAATGAGCAAGGTAAAGATTCTCCTTCACACACACTCCTGAGTCTACACCCTCTTCTAAAGAGGAATCATCTAAAAAGAAGTTCAAATGTGCATATTGTAAAAGGCTAGGATATGGTGAGCATAGATGTTATAATAAGAAGATTGATGAACTCACACACCTTCTTCAAAAGAATAATGTTCATCTTCCCTCATTAGTGTCTTCTTCTTCTTCAACATGTCAATCAGAAACCTCTTCATCATCTCAGTCAGAGAACACATGATCTACAATTGTGCTACACAAAATGAAAGGACAAGAACTCTTGGCCTCTACAAGTCCTGAATCTAATATTTGGCTTCTTGATTCAGGGGCATCTCATCATATGGCATCTTCTATGGATTTTTTCTCTTCTTTTGAACCTTGTAATTCACCTCATATCTTGGTTGGTAACAATACATATATGAAGGTAAGTGGGTGGGTTCTATTGACATGGGGGAAGGGGCTTTCAATGATGTACTTTGTGTTCCTTCCTTGACATCTAATCTCCTTTCTATTTATCAAATTACTCATGGGGGTCAAGGTAAAATAGTTGAGTTCACTCCTTATAGAGTGTACATAAGGGACTTGGAGATTATGGATATTGTTGCTATCGGGGTGGTTGATTCATCTGATTTCTATTCCATTTCACATTTTTCTTTAGAAGGTGATAATGTTACTTTGACTGCATATCACACTCCTTCATTGAGTGTAAACCATGTTTGTGAGAAGAAGTTTGGTCATCTACACCTTGGTATTCTAAAGACCAGCGTTGAGCTTCCTACTCCTCCACCTCCTACTTCTTCATCCATTAGTGCTTCTATTCAACAGGATGATCATAGTTTTTCAGATCTTGCTGTGTGGGATGAATATTTGACAGGTATTTCTAACTTGTTTGTGGAGTCTCATATTGCAGATTTGGAGGACACACTTGAGGGGGTTTCTCTCCTATTTGATGAAAATTTTAGTATAACTATTATACCATCTACTTTGTATTTGGAGATTGATATTCATGAGTTTCCTCATTCACTTGATTTATCATATTTTTTGGTTGAGTTTGACCATGATTATATTGCGGCTCATTCAAACTTGGATATTCCTCATTAGTTTTCATAGGCATTCATGTTGAGATTTCATCCTTCCTCCTTTCAATTTGACATGGAGTGGCTTCTTCATCAGCTTATGAATTTTTTTCTTCCTAAGTGGAGATGTGTTGCTTGCAGACATTGGATCATCTTTTGTTTTTCAGGTATTCTTCATCAACATTGGAGCTTCTTCGTTGTGGGGGGGATATCTTATCTTTCTATTTCACTCTTATGGGGGGGGCATTGATTGTATAGACATGATGAATGTATTCCTTGGGGGGTATCATTGATTCCTCCATACATCATGTTGTTTTATTTATTTTTGTTTCTTTTTCTCTTTTGGAGAGGAGTTTTGTCTCATAGGGTCTTCTCATTTTCTTCATTTGTGAGAGATTGATTGCATTTCCATTTTCATTGTAAATTGGTACCTAACATGGCCTAGTAGCCGAGACCCATCATCATTGTCATCCTTGCATAGTTTGCATAATAATCTTCTCCATAAGTTGCACTTAAGGGGGGGTGTTTGTGTGAATAAATGTCTTGTAGCTAGCTAATTCATTCACTAGTTAATTAGGGGACATATTCACATGTTAAGTTTACTTAGTATATAAGATTCCTTCTAGATGTCTTAGTTGGCTTTTCTAGAACTTATCTTATCTAGCTAGTATTGCTTGATTCCTAGGTAGTTAGTTTATTAGTTGTCTCATGTAAGAGGATTAGCACACTTGTCATAATATTGTCTAATCCTATCTCTCTACCTTGCCTTTATAAGCAAGGCATCTCATGTACATTTTCATTTAAGCATATTCAACCAATATTCAATCTTGCATTGTTGAAGCAAAATTTCTTGTCATTCTCTCTCTCGTGGAAGATATTTTGGTCTAGCAACTATTCCTGGGGGTGTTGGAGAGTCACCATTAACTCCCACATGGTATCAAAGCTCCAGTGTTGCAGATTCCTTCTTAGATCTGATGGTTTCATGTTGGCTTGAAGATTTTGTTGGGTGCATTTTGGGGTTTCAAGGACTTCATGGTTGAGATAAAGAGGCCTGAGAGATTAATATTGATATAAAATTCATCCATTTTCCGTAAAATTTATTTTTGAGGCAATTTTTTTTGCCTAGGCAGGCCGTATGGCCCCCCAAGTCAATATATTTTTTGCAATTTTTTTTTGTGATTTATTCAAATATTTTAGGCTAATATAGTTGTATTTGTATCAGGCATATTTTTGAGGGGCAATTTTAAAAATAAAATTTTGGGTTTTCAATTTCATTGTGGTCGGCTACTTAATAGCCTACAGAAAATACCCTTTCGATCATTTTTACAGGCTGTTGCAGGTTTTTTCGGCTGATCTCACTTATTGTAGGCTAGTCACATTCATCCATGGGTACCTACACAGTTTGGTTGGCTCCACACCAAGGTCACATCAACATATTTTGAAGATTCTTGTCCGGTCAAATCTCGTCTAGTTTACCTATCACATCATGGTACGAGTCAAATCACATCTTTTTTGTTGTCTTTTCAAATAATCATAGGTTTATATATTACTTTGTATCGTCAATTTAAAAGTTGTTTATTGCGTGTCAAAAAGTTTGTATTAAAACATTGTTTTAAAAAGTCGATGGGATTTTTTTGTTTGGTTGCCTAGTGGCAGGTGGAGCCACCACTGGCTATCACCACCAGGTCACAACCTCATTGCCACCTTGAGCAAAGGTATAATTAATTTAATTTTCTTGCAATATTTTTTCCCAAGGTCATATGTGTGACCAAATCTCAGTACTTGGGAGCCAAATTTTTGCTCCAACTTAGTCTGTAGGGTACTATATTTTGCCACCATAGGTACTAAAATAGGCCTTTTTTTCATTTTTGCATACCTTTCACATACAGAGGCATATTTTTTCAAACAAAATATTGTCGACAAGCTGGAGAGCTCAATTTTTTAGTGGTGTAGGTGTTTAGTAGAAATTCTACAGTTTTTTACCATTTTTTCCAGGTTGAATCCAGATCTTTGTTTTTTGCCTCCAAGTTCATAACTTTTTGCTTCAAACTCCATTTTTCCCAAAATTTGCGGCATCAAGAAGGTATTTAGGAGCACTACAATTCTATTCATGCACTACAGATTTGTTTCTAGAATTTTAGTTTGAATCTGATTTGGTACTTTTGGATACATTGTTGTAAATTTACAAAAAAAAATATAAATTTATTTGGGAAAAGGCGTAAATTTCTTGTATTGTGAAGGGAATTTTTTATTCCTCTATTGTAATGTCTACTTGTATCATGGATTTTCCAAAATTTGTACTCCTAACTCCATATAACTATTATGAATGGAGATCACAAATGGAATTATTATTGTTAAAATTGACATTGCAAAGGATCACATTTGGTCAAGATCTAGAACCTGTAGGAGCTAAAGAGAGAAGAAAATGGCTTGATAGAAGGGATGAAGCTCTTGGTACTCTTCTTTTGTCCATTTCTCCAGATCTTAGATATCATGTTGCATCTTGCACACAACCTAATCAAGTTTGGACTACTTTAGAGAGTCTCTTTGGTAAGATAGATAAAATGAGGAAATTTAAGTTGGAAAATGAACTAATGGGTCTTAATCCATCATATTTTGATAATATCCAAGACTTATTCTCTAAGATCAATTCTCTAAAGTTGTAGTTATCTAATTGTGGGGTCACTAAATAGGATGCACAGTTGATTCTTTCAATTCTTGCTAAGCTTGATCTTGATTATTCAATGTTTGTTTCTACATTCTATGCTATAATGGATGCCCTTGGAAATGCACACAAAATGCCTTCTTTTGATGAATTTTCATCTCAACTCACAAAGGAACAAGCAAAGTTGGTACATATGGGCACATTGAATTATTCTACATCTCATGCTCTTATTGTAAAGGATACAAAGGCTTCAAGTTGCAAAGGTGAGAAATAGAATAAGGCACCCAAGTCAAATGAGCAAGGTAAAGATTCTCCTTCACATAGCACTCCTGAGTCTACACCCTCTTCTAAAGAGGAATCATCTAAAAAGAAGTTCAAATGTGCATATTGTAAAAGGATAGGACATGATGATCATAGATGTTATAATAAGAAGATTGATGAACTCACACACCTTCTTAAAAAGAATAACATTCATCTTCCCTCATTAGCATCTTCTTCTTCTTCTCCAACATCTCGAACAACAACCTCCTCATCATATTAGTTAGAGAATACACGATCTACAAGTGGGCTACACAAAATGAAAGGACAAGCACTCTTGGCCTCTACAAGTCCTGAATCTAATATATGGCTTCTTGATTTAGGGGTATCTCATAATATGGCATCTTCTATGGATTTGTTCTCTTCTTTTGAGCCTTGTAATTCACCTCATATCTTGATGGGTAACAATACATATATGAAGGTAAGTGGGAATGGTTCTATTGAAATGGGGGAATGGACTTTCAATGATGTACTTTGTGTTCCTTCCTTGACACCTAGTCTCCTTTCTATTTATCAAATTACTCATGGTGGTCAAGGTAAAATAGTTGAGTTCATTCTTGATAGAGTGTACATAAGGGACTTGGAGACTAGGGATATTGTTGCTATCAAGGTGGTTGATCATTCATCTCATTTCTATTCCTTTTCACATTTTTATTTCGAAGGTGATAATGTTCCTTTGACTCCATATCACACTCCTTCATTGAGTGTAAACCATGCTTGTGAGGATAAGTTTGGTCATTTACACCTTGGTATTCTAAAGACCAGTGCTAAGCTTCCTACTCCTCCACCTCCTACTTCTTCATCCATTAGTGCTTCTATTCAACAAGATGATCATAGTTTTATAGATCTTGCTTAAATATTTGACAGGTATTTCTAACTTGTTTGTGGAGTCTCATACTGCAGATTTGGAGGAAACACTTTAGGTGGTTTCTCTCCTATTTGATAACAATTTCAACACAAATTTTATACCATCTACTTTGTCTTTGGAGATTGATATTCATGAGTCTCCTCATTCACTTGATTTATCATTTTTTTTGGTTGAGTTTGACCATTATTATGTTGTGAATCATTCAAGCTTGGATATTCCTCATCATTTTTCAGAGGAATTCATGTTGAGACTTCATCCTTCCTCCTTTTAGTTGGACATGGAGTGGCTTCTTCATCAACTTATGGATTTTTTTCTTCTTAAGGGGAGATGTTTTGCTTGTAGAAATTGGATCATCTTTTGTTTTCAGGCATTCTTCATCGACATTAGAGCTTCTTCATTGTGGGGGGCATATCTTATCTCTCTATTTCCCTCTTATGGGGGGTCATTTATTGTATATACATGATGGATATAGTCATTGGGAGTATCATTGAGTCTTCCATACATCATGTTTTTTTTCTTTTCTTTTATTTATTTTTCTCTTTTGGAGAGGATTTTTATCCCATAGGGTTTTCTCCTTTTCTCTATTTGTGAGAGATTGATTGCATTTCTATTTTTATTATAAATGGGTATCTAACATGGTGTAGTAGCCGTAACCCATCATCATTGTCATCTTTGCATAGTTTGCATAATAATCTTCTCCCTAAGTTGCACTTAAGGGGGGTGTTGGTGTGAATAAATGTCTTGTACCTAGCTAATTCATTCACTAGGTAATTATGGGACATATTCACATGTTAAGTTTACTTAGGATAAAATATTCCTTCTAGAAGTCTTAGTTGGATTTTCTATAACTTATCTTATCTAGCTAGTATTGCTTGATTCCTAGGCAGTTAGTTTGTTAGTTGTCTCATGTAATAGGATTAAGACACTTGTCATAATCTTTTTTAATCCTATCTCTCTACCTTTCCTTTATAAGCAAGGCATCTCATGTACATTTTCATTCAAGCATATTCAACCAATATTCAATCTCGCACTGTTGAAGCAAGATTTCTTGCCATTCCTCTCTTGTGGAAGATATTTTGGTCTAACAACTATTCCTGGGGGTGTTGGGGAGTCACCATTAACTCTCATATTCTCAATTAAAAATTAATATAAATTTATTTTCTATTTATTTAATTTGTAATTCTCTCAAATTCTCTAAAAATAAAATTAATCAATTAAATCCATTCCTAAATAGAATTAAAATTTAAATTCACAATTTAAATCCATATAAGCATATAATTGAATTAAATTACAAAATTCAGAATTCAAAGAAGATATAAATTATTCACTAAAAGTCTAAAAAAAGGGTACAATATTTGGAATCATACCAAAGAGGGTATATAAGTCAACATGGATAAAATAATAGGAAGTCACACTCAAATTGAGTATGATGGCTAAGGCTAATAAATATGACCAATGTGATATCTCCCATATAACCACCGTCAAGGAATAACTCAAACCTATGATGCCACTTGTGGAAAAATTCCCTATATATGTATCCACTCAATGCACATCAAGCGTTCTTGTGCATATACATAATAGCCGAAGCACATCAAATTGTTGAATGGGGTATACAACAAAACCATAAAATAATTATCCAAGCATATATGTGCATAATCAATAGGATACAACAACATAATCCATCATAATATAATAATACTATAATTGTATTGAAAGGTGCATCCAAAACTAGTGCTAATACAAAATAATGATGATACAAATAATTATGAACCAAAATATACAAGTATCGATATATGAATCAAGTCCAAAAATATGAACCAAAGATTGCAAACATGAGAGGAACTACATGAACAACTTGTGTTACAATTAAACCTCTAATATTTCTTCAAAATCTAGAAAATTTGACATAGTCATAACTATCTCTATCCTTGTCCCTATACATCTCCTTGTATTAATCTTGTAATAGGAATCTTAGGAATGAGAGGAATCCATGGGGGTTTCCCTCACTTATCCTATGTCTCCTCCTACATAGACCTATAAAAACCCCCCTTCAAATTGTTGGAGCACACATGCTACAAGGTGAGTCTCCATAGAACCATGCCAATCCATCATACTTATCACTCCTCTATAATAATCTCTCACTACTACATCTCTTGCCTATCTTCGTTCCAACTCTATGTAGGGATATGCGATAATGTTGATGTTTCTAAAATTCACCACCACCAATGTGGTTGTACCAAAATGACCCAATTTGTATCATTTGATGGCCTTGGGAAGTGAAGGATCTTGTCTAAAAATGTATGATCGATAGGTTCTAATATACTCTAATATCCACACCATAGACATTTGAAGAAAGATGACTGGATTCTATTAGTTTGGAGCATGCAATCTAATAGAGGTTATGGTAGAATAGTGTTGGGATGCTAATACCTAATAGAAATTTTTTTTCCTCAATGCACCGATTGAATGAGAGGAAGCCCATAAGAACCTAAGAATATGTACCATCTTACCCCTATAAAATTGGGAAGCAATTAGGTCAGTGGGAAATTTCTATAAGGGAAGAATGTTGAGAGTGGAAACTAAAATATAAGTCCCATCTTGTCTCGTATACTCTCATTTCCAACAAAATTATCCCAAGCTAGTCTCTCATCCTTTCACTCCCACTCCAATTATGTCAATTTTTCCTCTAGATCGGGACACCCAAAATCTACTAAATGACATAAAGTGTGATTTTCCACTCTCTAATGATACTTGTTGGGAAATTTCCAATCTCTATCCAATGAACTAACATTAATTTTTTTTTCTCAAGTTATAAAATCAACTGGTGAGATACTAGGCTTAGACTACTACAATATGTTAATCTAAAATTTGTATGCAAATATGAAATTAAGTAACTTTAATATGGAGTTACCATGATTAGATCCATCTTATTTATGATGTTAAAAATCAACCAACATAACATGTTTAACAACACCACCTTATGTGAACTTATAACAAAAATAAATAAAAGATAACATCACCATAAGATAGAAGTAAAAAGGCACAAATTAGCAACATAAAAGCATCACATGACACAAGATTTACATGGAGAAACCCTTGTGGTAAAAAACTCCATCAAGAAGAGAGGCCAAGTATGCATTATCTTTAAAACAAGATTACATTTTTTAACACACTTCCATTCTCCTCTTCGCCTCTTATATGGCAGAACTTATGTACCTATGAACCTCTTTATGCTCTAACTTATTCCTTCTTAATTTCTTGTACCTCCAGTAAGTCTACTTTCAACTATTCCACTTATTTTCCACATTCAAGGATTTGAATTTATAGAGCTATAATGAGGTCCTATGCACTAAACTTGGCACCCAAAGATGATTCTTCATTCCAAACATCTCATCTTTTTATTTTCTTCCTAGGAATTTGTAAAGACATAGGTTTTGGCTCTAAAAAATTCCCTCCAAACTAGGTGCCCAAACTTGGAAATGAAACATCACATGAAATGCCATAAACGAAGGAATACAAAGATACACATGTTTCCTATTTCCAAATGCCAAATTAGATAATCCTAATAGACACCTTTTGTCCTCTTCACTTATCTTTTACCATCCCATTCTATCCATCCACATTTTAGAAAAAATAATTAAAAATTTATGTGCACAAGTCACCTTTACTACTGCTAATGGAACCCTTCATCCCTTATGATTGTATTACAAAAAAGGTGAGAATTAAATACTACAAATTATTTTCCCAATATACCCTAAGAAATTAGGGACACTTTCCAAGGATTTTGGAACCATGCAATATGACATAGGATTTACAAGGTAGATGGAACCTTAATATTAACATTATCCCACTTGCCATCATACATTATAAATACAGTCAAAGGAATCACAAACAAGGTAAAAAAATCCCTTATCTAATCATGTACCACTTGAATCTTCACCATGCTCTCATGCTCCAATAGGATAAATGAAAAATCAATTATGATAACCACTATCAAGCAAAAAATCCTCACATCGTGTCACCCATGATTAAACAAGGAACATGCCAAGGTGTAACATATTAACTATCATTGAACCTTGTACCAATATTTACAAGAACAAAAGAATATAATTTAAATGATAAAAAAGGCTCTAAGTATTTTCCTTACTCATACAAGCTAGAATAGCAACAATAAAGAAATGCAACTCGTCCAAGCTAACTATACCTCAAGCCAAGATATTTCAAACCATCATAGATAGAACTTCATGCTATCAACATATCAACCCAAAAATTGCAATAAAGTTTATGTATATTCATCCTCCTATCTCAAATGCAACATACCAATGCACAAATGACCATAGAAAAGTCCAACCAACAAAGTTTTCATTAACATTGAATCAATTTCATGGATATAAACAATCCACATCCAAGTCATCCCACTGCAACCAAATAAGTTATCATCCCACATAGCTACATAATTCATAGATCCTAAATTGTGAAACATTCAAACTCATCATCACATCAATAACCTAGAAACCAAGATATCAAAGAAGATAACTTGACATATATATCCAAATACTCCCTTTGTATGGGAAATGCCAAATCTGAAAATAGATCAAGGCATACCAAGTCTATCTATATTTCTTCACATAGAGGAT
>VDFB02373365.1:142392271-142419824 GCA_007258455.2 Sequoia sempervirens
CTCCTCCTCCTCTCCTCACATGCCCCTACTCTTCTCTTTTTTGTTTCTACCTTGTCTCATCTCTTGCACTAATCATCTTTCTCTTATCCTGTGTGGTATAGGGGAGAGGGGCCCAAGGTAGGGCGGGAGCCTATAGTGGGAATGGAAGTAGTCCCATGTGGGCCCCATAGTAGACCACCTAAATATGCAAACGTAAATCAGTTTTCACTCACAAAGTCAACAAAGGTACACGTATCACTGTACCATCCAAATTGTATTATAATCAGAGAATATTTGTCCCATACACAAATAGATACTCACAGTCTTACATGTCAAAGAATATTCAAAGCACATCTAACAACACAAACATACAAGTCATATTGCTTGTTATGAGCCCCTTGATTCAAAAGAAAAGCCCAAAATATAAAATTAGTATAAACCAAGCACCCCTATAATGTCACCACTTGCATTTCATCGCAACCACCTTTTTGGCACTTGGAATGCCACAAGTAGAACTACAACCCAAGAATGTCCCATCACCAAATCTAATCCAACTAAACCCCCATCCCACTTTCCCGCCAACACAACACTCAGACAGGTAGCAATCATTCATATGTGTCCCATCTGTCAAATTGAACCTCTCTACTAATGGTTCCTCCTATTTTTCCCACCTACAACCACCAAAAAAATGTTGTTAAAGCCACCAAAATATCATGTCAAGAAAACAAGGAATGCATTTCATTAATACATACAAACTCAACAATTGAAGGCATCCAATGAAGATTTCAAATTTGAATTTAAAAGGATAGGAATTAAAGACTCCATGCCAAACCAGCATTGAACATATAAGGAGAAATTCAATTTCAAAAATGCATTACTCAACCTCTTGCAATTTCCATTTAGCACATCCCACTTTCATTATTAGTTATACAATTTTGTCCAGAAAAATGAAGATAGTCTAGAGGAAGTAGCAACAATGTCTTGACAAGCTACAAGTGTTCTACTACAACAAATCCAGGCTGCCTGTGAATGCGAATATTTAGAATGGGATGTCAAATTTTGTCACATTGACCTGTAACTCAATATTTGGGGTTTCAACTTACACTTTATATGAATGTCAAGTCATTTTAATTCAAGTTCATGCTTTCACTAGTTTTCCTTTCCTCTATACTTGTCCATGCACGACGTTTACCTTGCATTGTGGATTTCAATATTTTGTGTTATTCATTGCACGACGTTTATTGTGCTTTTCATATTTGCTAACTTACATGAAATATGAATTGGGTTTGACTAGTTTAAAATGGTTTTTCATACTATTAGACTTGTTTGACAGAATATGGAAAGGGTTTGACTGGTTTTCAGCCATGCACTTGTTTTTGTGTGTTCGTCATTGTACAAACTTTAAATCTGCAATTTTCTTTTTACATTTGTTTGTTATTCCAAAATACGGAAATGGATACAATATATTTGCTTGTGACTAGGAAATATTCATATAGTTTTAATGTTTATCATTTGGAGGGTTTCTACCATGCACTTGCATTCGTGTCTTCCTTACTGCACAGACTTTAACTCTACAATTTGCTTATAATATTCTCATGTTATTCTAAAATATGAAAATGGTATGACTGGTTTTCATTTCCAAGATATTCTGGCATGTTTATGTATTATTCTATGCTTCCATGCACAATAGTTATGTTTGTGAAATGCTTTTTTCATTTCATTGTTACTATCAAACATGGAAAGGGTTTCACTGGTTCAAAATTACAGGATTTTCTCTTTGACAATGCACAAACTTTAACTCTATAATTTGTCTTTAATATTTGTTTTTTATTCCCAAATATGAAAATGGACTCACTTGTTTTCATTTCAATGTTATTCTTCCACGCAATTATATTATTTTATTCTTATATATGTATTTTTCTTTCCATACATAAATATACATATTGTGCATGGAAGAACTCAATAATATAGACATATTTCCATACATATACAAAAATATGTATATATATACATATATACACATACACACATATATATGTGTGTATATATACATTCGTATATAAATATGAATGTAATTGTTTATGTGATTATTACTACAAAATTTGTTTTACATATTTACGTTTGGCTCTTCATGTTTCATTGTTTGACTCTGCACTCAAGAAAGCTTCCTTTCTCTTTCAATTGAAGTTTTCTACCTCACCATGCCTATACCCTTGTATTTCCTTTTGATAATGTTTAACCAATGTTTGTTCATGTCTCACTAAAAAGATCTACTCCAAGCCATTTCAATTCAAATAATAAAATTGAATAAACTAAGATCATGCATATATTGAATAAAAACAAACTATTCATGCACATTAAAGACAAATGCATTACAAAGTGTCATCAATTTCATTACAAACTGTTCATAAAAACCAAGCAAAATAAAGACAATAAAAACATACAATTCATGCACAATAAAGACAATTTCATTACAAACTATGGACAATTGCATTACAAACTATTCATAAAAACCAGAGCATTGAATTTCAAAATGTCAAGATGCATATTAAATAAATGAAAATTGTCCATGCATCACTGTGACTTCAACAGTGTTCAATTTTTGTTTTATTTAATTGCTCCAAACATCTTTTTTAACATTTAGAGGTGCAATCTCAAGGAAAACCTAGGTCAAAAACTAAAACCAAGATTACAAAGATGTCATCTCGTACAAGGAAAGACACTGTAACAGTCCCCAATGTGCAACAACCGGTTGCAGAAGTAAACACGAATCCAAAACTTGTTGAGGTTGTCAAGGAGGTTGGTGCACCACCGATCTAGTGGGAAAGAGCATCAAAGGAAAGGGAATGGTTATCAGAGGACATGGAAGGGCATTGGAGGATGTTGAAACAAATGGGATGTCGACAAGAGCTGCTATGAAGAAGTGGAAAATCCCAACTACAACACTTAGCAATTGGTTAGGCGGCCTGAGCTCTACTTCAAAGAAGGGTCCACCAATAGTCTTGATAGAAGAGGAGGAGGTTTTGATTGTGAAGTGGTGCATAGATATGCAGATATTGGCCACAGGCTTGAGATTATTAATCTCAAGCAAGAGGTTGCTCAATATGCCAGACTAGACCCAATCCTTTCACGGAGGGACTGCTTGGAAAATCATGGTGGACTGGATTCAAGAGGCACCATACAGAATTGACCTTGTGTACAACTGAAGTTCTTGACAAAGACAGGGCAGTAAACCTTAGACTCGATATATTAGTTGAATTTTATAAAACGTTGAAAACATCATATGAAAGTACCCCATACAGTCCTAACAAAATTTGGAACTGTGATGAAACGAGCATTCAAGCTAGGAAAAATGGAACTATGAGAGTCTTGGCACGTTGAGGTAGCAGGAATGTCTCTGACATCATTCCAAAAAGCAGAGAATGGATAACAATTCTATGTTGTGTTAATGCATTTGGCCAAACCATACCCGGTTTCTATCTGTTCAAGGGCAATACATAGATAGAGAATTACATTGTGAATTGTGAACCACGTGCAACTATGGCAACCCAAGCACATGCTTAGATGACGAAGGAGCTTTCTATGAGTGGCTGGAACATTTTTGTGTGTTAGTTCCTAGGGGTGTCTCACCTACTAATAGGCACCTGCTAATTTTTGACAGCCATGGAAGTCATGTTACATTGTCAACTATCCAAAGGGCAAGGGGGTTAGGCATTGACCTCCTCACACTGCCTACTCATACTTCTCACGTGCTACAACCTTTGGATGTTAGCATGTTTGCACCATTCAAGCAATATTTCAAATAAAAATGAGCAAATTTTCTCACTAAATTCCCCAATATTGATATCAAAAGGGTAGAATTGGCAGAGTTAGGCAACAAGGCATTGAGAAGAGCTTTGACTCTGGCCAACATAAAAGCTAGCTTTAAAAGGACAGGGATATGGCCCCTCAATTTTGATGCTCTCGTAAATTACATGCATCCCAGCGAGACATATGACATTGTTGACACTGACGATGCTTCTGCAGTGCAAAACATCCTTAGTTTATTGGGACTTGATGTTTCAACAAGTGAACATTCACAAAAAATGCAAACTCCAACAAATAGTCAAGTGCATGAAGGTGTAGAGCAACAACTTGAGGACATGGACAACCAACTCGCACAAGAAGACATGGGGGATTTCACATTCCCAACTCCAACACCCACACCTATAGAACAAACAATGCACTATTATGTAGATTGCAACAATGAAATTCAAGGTACATCGGACTAGGTGGAGTTTACTAACTCCCGAGTAAATGAAACAATTGAAATAGAAAGTGGTTCTCGGATTAGTAACTTCTTTAAGCTGCCAAGTCATAGAGTGAATGGAAGAACAAGAAAGTCTGTTGGTGGTGCTCTTCGAGTGAGCCGACAGTCTCAATTATTGACTACTAACAATTACATGGCCCTCATAATGGAGTAGGAATGAAGAAAAAAAGAATTGGAAGAATTGAAAATTAGAAAGAGGCAATAAACTGAGGACAAAAAGGCAACACAGATTATGGCCTTGGAGTAGAAGGAACAAAAGAAAATTGAAAAGGAAATTGAGTGCAAGGAAAGGGAGTAGCTGAAACAGTTGCAAAGAAAGGAAAAAGAGGAGAAGGAGCAAGAGTGGATACAAAAAGAACAAGAGAAGAAGGAAAGGGAGATCGAGGCTTCCCATAGAGAATTGATGCTAGATAGACACTTAAGCAGTCCCACAACTCCCTTATTTGATAACCACAGTTACTTTCAAGATATAACTAATAATAACATCCCTCTATTTTCTATAGGCAATGTATGTTTCATTCCCAACTCATCTCGAGTTAGCTGCACTCAATTTCCAGTTGGCCAGACTTCTTCACCACTAACGCCTTCAAATATAAGTTTCACGCAACTAACAAATGCAAATGAAAATCAATTTATGGCAAGTCTAAATGTAGCAGCAGGAGATGAGAACACATCTCCAAATTCTTTCCTTGGAGCATTTGACTGAGTTTGGGAGGGACCAACTACAAAAGTGCCTTATATCTTGGTTTTTTTTGGATTGTAGTTGTGGATGTCATTTTCATTGTGTTGCATCTGTTTATAAATGTGAACTAAATATGTTTGTTATTTTGAACTAAACTTTGGTTGACTTTGCATATTAAGGCAGTCTAGTGTTGGGGCCATTGACGACTATGTCAATACCTTTTTATGGTTGTCTTATAATCTACATTTCAGAAAATATATTGTATGCAGATATTCTATTTCAATTTTGTTTACCACAATTGCTATGTTTATAATATCTATTCTACATTTGTGAAAAAAAAATCAATGTTGATAATCTTATACAACATTTCATATGATACAGTCTATGCTGATAATTTAACATACTATGGGATAGATATGAGGGGCTTGGTTTAGATATAGATATGAGACCTTCTATATCTTATCAACATATATATGATGCCACATCATCAAATATGATAATATGGGATAGACATGAGGGGCTTGATTTAGATATAGACTTGAGACCTTGTGGGATAAATATCAAGTTTAAACATATGTGTTTTGTATAAAGTTTGAAAGAGGGGGGGAATTCTTATAGAAAATTAGGTTACACAAGTGACAACACTTGCATGTGTTGAAGTTGAATTCATTCCGTTTGACACATATCTACCTATGAGGTAACATGATTAATGAAGGTTGACATTTCTTGTGATGTCGCGATTATTCCTAGGACTCAATTCCATGTCATCTTAATGTAGAGATTTTAGTGATAGATAAAGTAATTCCAATAATATAAATAAGAATCTTATTGTTCATATTTCCAATTACATCAATTGGTATGAATTGAAAGTGATGCATCTAAATTAAGAGGTCATTCTCATAGAGATACATGATTTTAGAAACTATTTTTCCTCTAATAGTGCCTCTATAAATTGTATATCCATCATAGGATTTTCATACTACAATTTGTAATTTCATTCAAGAAAGTAACATGACACTTTATATGTTCAATATATATCATTTTAAAGCTAAACATTTGTTTTCTAGAATTTTTGATATATCAAGCCCCTCATGTCTATCCCATACTATGCAATGACAAATAAAAAAATATTGAATGTTATATCCTTTTGTATATCAATAGCTCAATTGAAATTTAATTTTAGGCTATACCTCTACAAAAGATAACATGTATGTATGTCTTATCTCAAGTATATTTTTTTTGGTACATTACAGTTCAGTCTTGATTTGTGAATGGTAGAGATGGATGTGACCTATTTGACCTATATGATTCTATCTATCCCCTATTATTATGTTCATCATCGCACAAACTTTAAATTTGTAATTTGCTTATAACATTTGTTTGTTATCCCCAAATATGAAAATGGCTTGACTGGTTTTCATTTCAACGATATATATAGTGCTTATATGTGCATACATATATGCATATATATCTATGTGCATACAAATGCACATGTATGTATAGGACAATATGTATGTACATATATTTAAATGAGTAAGTACATGTATATATATATATATGTATGTACATATATATCAATTTGTATCTACATGTATATATATATGTATATATATATATATATATATATATACATATATATATATATATATGTATCTACATATATATATCAAAGTGTACCTACATCTATGTCAATGTGTATCTACATATATATATATATGTATATTACACACACACACATATATATACATACATACATACATACATACATACATACATATATATATATATATGCCATGTACATATTTATACAGAGATATATAGGTATATACATACATACATTGATATATAGACTGAAAGATATAGTGTATGTATACATAGAAATTAAATGAAAAGTTTAAACCCATTAAAGTCATAGTGATGCATGAAGAGAACCATATATTTCCTTGACAAATTGAGTGTGTTTATGAACACAAGTATTGGAAGTGTTCATAAACACCATACATGCCATAAACATCATGGAGCACATTGTTGATGCACTTAGAATGAAAGCGAACCTTCAATCTAAGGACAATCAAATAAACGCTTTAAATATTTTGTTCAAAATCAACAACAAAATAATTAATAACATTCACCTTAAGTAACACAACACACCATTTTCAACTTAATTTTTTTCCCACTCCTCCCTCCTTTGTCTACATTTGAACAGCCTATGCGAATGGTGGAATCTGCCCTGGGGGTACCCCACGGTCCCCCTTTGCCCTCTGCCTATGCCTTTCCTTGTCTCATGCGGACTCGTGTCCCTCAGGAGACACTCCTGGAGGTTTCGGTCCTTTGGTTGCAGATCTTTCGGTGCCTCTCCTGTCTTCGAATGGTGTGATGACAATCATGTTTATTCCTAGTTCTAATGGTTGGAAGGACATTCTAAACAATGGTAAATAGAGCTCAATCCCTCCTAATCCTCAAGAGGAAGAAGTCATTGTGTTGGGAATGGATTTTTCTATCTTGGATACGGTCGAAAATAAGATTCTCTCCTCCATGGAGAACACATTCATGGGTCGATTTCTCTCTTTTCGCCCCATTGTTGATATGGTTCGAAGATGTGCTGCTAATAAATGGTGCCTCAAGGGAAGTGTAGACATTTGTGCTATGTCAGGTGGTCTTTTCCTATTCAATTTCATGACCTCAGAAGATCTGGTTTTGGTCCTTTCTTTTGGACCTTGGGTTTATGGAAAACATAGCTTGGCTTTATGTCACTGGAATCGGGATTTGACCTTGATGTAGATCTTATTAAGTTAGCTCTGGTTTAGATACACCTGCCTGGTTTACCTCTAGAGTATTGGGATGAATCAATCTTCAAAAGCATTGATGATTCCTTGGGATGCTTCATTTCTTCTTAATCCATCACCAAATCGAAGTCTAGGTTAGTGTTTACCTGCTTTTGTGTGAACATTAGTGTGAATAAGACACTCCCTAACTCTGTTAAACTTTGCTCTAAGTTTGGTATCTGGGTCTAGCCTGTGTGCTATGAAAAATTTGTGGTTTTCTGTCAAAAGTGTGCCAAACCTAGGCACCTTATTTTTTATTGTAAGTCCTCCTTCAATAAGGAAAGTAACCTAGGAGATTCTACTACTGTTGCTAACTCTCCTCCTAAAATTGAAAATCCGATTAGTGGCGATCTGACAAAACCTACCTCCCTAGACTTATTTATCTCCCTAACTCTGGTATTCCTATTCCTGGGTTAGAGTCCAATGTGGATCCAGTGTTAGGTCTTTCTAATCTTTCCCTGACTAAGAATTTGGCATGTGATAAGGTGTTGGAGATAGCTAATCCTACCTCTAACCTGGCTCTTTGGGGTGATGAGCTTGCTAGTGGTTCCCAATTGGAGGTGGCTTCAATGGGGACTAGTGAGAACATGGGGGAAGAGGGTGAAATCTGGGAGGACATGGGTAATGGAGATGTGACAGCTTTCAACTCTAAGGATTCAAATTTGGAGACTACTATTGGTGAGGATAACTATTATAGACATCTAAATTTGGACACTTAATTTATCCAAATTCATCCCCTTTCGTCTTATTTTCGTTAATTAAGTAATACTACTATTATTTAATTAATAACTTTAATTCTGCCAAGTCCCTAAGGTATTTAATCAATAATACCTTATCTCTTTAATCCTCCTTTCATCAAATGAATTAATAAAATATGACATTTATTTAATTCCTCACATGTCACATCCTCCATCTTTTATTATCTAATCTTAATCCTTCTTCTAATCTCATCATTAGGATGTGCACATGCCTAATCTTTGATTAGGAGGTGTCACATCCTCCAACTTTTGCAAGTTGGCCTCTAATCTTTCTTAGCCACCTAACCTTCCTCTAACCCCTTATCAACTTGTCTAATCACCCCCTTTAGTCAACTCTTCCCATCCCCCAAGGAATTTTTAATTCCTTTTGTCTTTCCAAAGTCCTTTGAGAAATTTTTAATTCCACTCTCATCTTTCAAGGAATATTAAATTCCTTTTCTCTTCCCCATGTCCTTGATGACATGTGTCCTTGGTCAACCTTATTAAAGGCCTTCCTCTTTTGGACAAGGCACTCCACTTCCCCACGTGAATTTTTAATTCACTTTTAATTCCCCAATGCACTCAAAGGAATTCTTTATTCTTTCCCTTCTCCCCATAAGGATATTTGAGGAATTTTTAATTCCTCACATGTCCTCTCACCCACATGGGACAAGGACATCCTTTATGAGGATATCTTGACCAAATCCCTATGGTCCTTTGAAGTACATCCATGTCATGTACTTTTGTTACACCTCATGTCCACCTCATATTTCTTAAGCCTCTCCCCTTGCCACGTGTCAAGATGTGAGGGCTTGTGAGTTCTCAACTCACCATAGCCCTACATCTTGGCCATGTTGGGATCAATCTCAACCATCCATTTCTTCTTGGAATTCTCAAAATTCCTATAAATACCCCCTCTTTTCTCTCATTTGAGGTAGATCATTTTGTTAGCCAAACTCTTGCAATTTTGTTTCTCAATCTACACTTAGCCATTTGCATCCATTTTGTCCAACTATCTTGCATTTCACACTTCACATCTTGCATCTTTGCCATCAAGGAGCATACATTCCATCTACAATCAAAGGGCCAACCAAAGGATCAATTCGAGACAAGGTATATCTAATCTTTTACTATATTTTGCTTTGTTTTGAATGCAACTAGGCCAATCTTGAGGTGTAGGGTGTCTTTAGTTGTTATTTGCTCTCTTGTGTTTGCATCTTATTTTCTAACAAGAAATTTCGCCCTATCACACTTACTTAGGACAATTTGAGGAAAAGGGAATTTCAAATCCCCAACAAATGTTTTTTTATGCAAGAGCAATGAGGAATCAGTGGATCACTTGCTGTTACACTGCCCATTTATTGTGGAGGTGTGGGAGTTGGCTTTAGGAAGATTGGGGATTCAATGGATTATGTGTAAGGATATCAAATCCTTTATCTTGAGTTGGTCTATACCCTTTATCCACCCCCTACCTGGTGAAATTTAGAACCAAGTCCCTCTTATTATTTGTTGGTGTTTATGGAAAGAGAGAAATAACAAGATCTTTAGGAACATGGAGATGAGTCTGAAAGAGGTGTTTGGTATTGGGTCTCGGCTCATTGTGGAAAATATCTCGCTCTTCAAAGGGAAAACCCCTAACAAAGGTCTGACTGAGGTGAAAATAAGTATGGCCAAATTTTGGCATTAGAACTTGGATGCTAACTCTTATGACAACTCCAAATCTCTGGCTCAGAGTGTCACTATTTGGAAACCTCCTGACAAAGGCTAGTATAAACTAAATTTTGATGGGGATGCTAAAGGAAACCTAGGTAGAGCCAATATAGGAGGTGTGATTAGGGATTACAAAGGAAATTATGTGGTTGGTTACTCCAGGGGGATTGGTGTTCATTCTTCTATGATTCTTGAAGCTAGAGCGTTGTTGAAGGGCTTACAGTTGGTTGTCTCCATGGGGATTGAGAACCTTCATATTAAAAGAGACTCTAAGTTTATTACTGATGCTATTAACTTTGGCAGGTTGTTGGGGTGGAGTACTAAAGACATTCTTCTATACAGTAGGCTCTTCGTGTCAAAGTTAAAATTCAAAGTTGTCACCCACATTTACAGGGAGGGAAACCAAGTGGCTGATGCCTTAGCCAATTTTGGCACACATTAGAAATTATCCAAATGTTGGCGTTCTTTAGGGAATCTACCTCCTAACATTCAAGGTTTAATATTGAAAGAACAAAGCCCTTATTTGACCCATGATGATAACTAATCAAGCACCTTGCTAGATTTTTTGAGGGGTCCACATGCTTGTCTGTTGGGCTATGTGGAAAAATTTAACTGATGAGATGGATAAAAAGTGGCATAATTCAAATTATGGGAAGGAGCTCATTCTAAAAGGGAAATCATGAGATGTTGTGATAAGTACTTGATGATTAAAACTAAGTTGGATTGTACCCTTCGTAATCTACTTTTGGGGATCATGTTAAGCTATCGTATTCCCAAGTTTTTTGATTTTGAGTTTGATGTGACTAATAATTATTAGATCAAGCTTCTTATTGGCTCTATATTGTTTGCTATTTTGTCTCTATGTCTGATAGCTAACCTTTTTGGTTTTGCTAAATTTGGCCCACCCCTAAAAGCTAACTTTCTTGGTGTTTCTAATTTTGGCCCCATGGCCATCTTGCCTAGGTTTTTGTGCATCTTCTACGTGGAAGGAAAACCTTCGTTTCCTTTCATATCCTGCTTACTTAGCCAATTATGTGCGAAGATCCTCCTTTATGATTTCGCTAAGATTGCTTTTTGGAAATTACTTATTCATATGTGTGACTTGTCCTTTGCCTTGATTATCAAAGACTGCCATTTCTGGCTTAAAATCCTTAATGTGAGGGTGATTTTTCACGTTTCTATTATCTCTAACCTTTTATTTTCTCAGGGTTCCTAGTTATCCTATGTGCAGAGTGACATTATGGGTGATAATAGGGTGTTAACTGAACTGGATAACTACAACGAATTTCACAAAGACCCGCTTGTTTGGCATATTTGTGTTGAAGGTGGTCTTGCTCCTCTAATGGATAGATTGGTGGGCCATGACCCTAATTTGTTTGCACAGTTTAACAATTCATGGAAAGATCATCATGTGACTTTGGGAGGCATTTCCTTTACTGTGGATGAGGAAGTGATTGTGTAGGCTATGAGGCTTTAGTGTACTAGTATGAAGCATCTGAAACACACCAAAACTCAGGAAAATGAAAGTATGAACAAGTTTTTTGTGGGGAATGAGGTGCTAGTGTGCAACCAGTCGAGTTTTGACCAGGAGGATCTCCCTCAGCCGTGGAACTCGATGTGCCTTGCTTTGATGAAGTATGTGACTCTGGAAGGTAGGTACAAAACCTATTACTTCTACCATTTCCCTTTGTTGAATCACCTTAGGCATAAAGTTTTGTTAAGCTTTCCTTTTTTCCTGCTTATGGACTTAGAAAATTCGGTTGAAAAATGTGTTGAGGCTACTGGTCAAAATCCTAATGACCTTACTCCCCTACTGCTCCACCAGGGCCTCATTTTGAGGCTATACCATTTCCACCTTGCCTTATGTCCACCAAAACCCATATTGGTTGTCCACATTGAAGAAATTGAGCCACCCACGATTACTAATTTATCTCCTATTGATTCTAAAGGCCCTATTAGGAAAAACCACCCGGTTCTTGTTGATACACATAAATCCAAACCCGTTGCTAAAAAGCTTAAAGGGAACGAGGGAGCAACCCAAACTAGTGCGACAACTAGTTTTTGTGAACTCAAAGCAACCCCCGCCAAGACTACCAACAAGCCTACCCAGAGAAAGAAAGGCAAGGAGGAAGGTAAGAGCTTGAAGGAGCCTCTGGGAAAAGGAGAAAATGTGGTGAGCAAGGACTCTGTGGGGGATACAGTGGTTGTAGAGACGGTGGTTATTGGCTGTGATGCCATCATTTGGCGCTCTAGTAGGCTGGCCAATAATAGGAAAAAAGTGCAAGTTAAAGATTTGGATATGAAAGAGTAGCAATTAGATAACAAAGATAGTAGGGTTGAAGAGGAGTCTAAGGGTGAGGAGGAGGAGCATGCTAGAGGTCCCTACTTTATCCTTGACATAGGAAAAGTTCAAAAGGAGGTTTCGGCCTCTCAGTCTTTGAAACTGTTGGATGTTGAGTATATTAATACCGACAAGGTTGTGGTTGGAGGGGAGGAGCTCTCTATGCTAAAGGAAAAATTAGATAAGCTTGACAAAAAAATCTATGGTTTGACCCGCTTCACGGTTAAGCTGGTCCACTATGTCACTAGTACCCTGTCAGTGGTGATGAAGGATGAGATGGACATGAAAAAGACTGAAGACTTTCAAGAGTCGATCGAAGATGATGTTGTAAATCTCTTGTCAAAGAACTAGGAAGAGGCCAGTCAGTCTGCTGCTGGTCCACTATTTATCCGTCTATTATTTGTTCGTAGTGTTTGTTTTTTGGCTTTGTGTTTTTTGATGCTTTTTTGATCTTGAACTCTACTGGCCCTTGTGTCTCTATGTGAAGGGTACAACACCTTGAAAATGTTGCTTACCTAATAAAAAAACACAACACACCCATAACAAAACAAATAAACAAAAAGAAGAAAGAAAAGGGAATGACAGGAGACAATGGTGCAACTTTAGTGAGGTTAAAAACCTCACTTGTATGAATTGGAGATGGCCAATGCTATGGTGAATTTCTCCAACTGAATCCTGCAAACATATATGAAAATAGTCATTAATAAGAAAAGTATTTAACTTACAATAAGAATGTATAGTATCATTTTCTATTTACCCTTGTCATGCAATTCACCATCACGAAGCCAGTAATGGATTGAAATAGCACACCATCAAAGAAGATTGAACAAGACAAAAATTTACAACAAGTGTCAACCGAATATACCAACATGTCTAAAACAATGAAACAAATAACTAGTAAGGAATGAACATGACATATATGACATTCAAATTGAACAATCAAATTGAACATTGCAAGTGAACAATGAAATTGAACATTCCAATTGAACATTCCAATTGATCAACCAAATAGAACTATATATTTGAACAATCCAATAGAACAATAAATTTTAACAATGCAATTGAACAATCCAATTGAACATTGCAAGTGAACAATGAAATTGAACATTCCAATTAAACAATCCAATTGATCAATCAAATTGAACATTCCAATTGATCAATCAAATTGAACAATCCAATTGATCAATCAAATTGAACAATCCAATTGATCAATTAAATTGAACAATCCAATTAAACAATCAAATTGAGCAATGCAATTGAACAATCAAATGGAACCATCGAATTGAAGAAAGCAATTGAACAATCAAATTGAACATGTGTACATGAGTTATACATATATACAAACACGATATGGTGTAACAATCACAATGTATGGAACTGAAATGCATTGACATCCATAAATAGTGCAAGTTGAAACCCCAAATACCGAGTTACAAGGTGGTGGGTGACAAACATTGACAGTGCATAGAATTGATATATATTCCCTAGCATATGCCTTAAAAAAAACCATGAAATTGAACTGAAATGTCATCACATTTATAAATAGTGTAATTTGAAACCCCAGATATTGAGTTAAATGAAAGACCCAATGTGAACATACACACACACACATTATATATATATATGAGAATACACACACACACAAACATACATACACATTATATATGTATGTATATGTGTTTGTGCGTGTGTGTGTGAACATACACACAAACTCATTATATATATATGAGAATACACACACACACAAACATACATACATACATACATACACATTATGTATGTATGTATGTATGTATGTGTGTGTATACACACACACACACATAAACACATATACATACACATAAATACATATACATATATATATATATATATATGAGAATACACACACACACACATACATACATACATACATACACATTATATATGTATGTATGTATTCATATATATATATATATATATGTGTGTGTGTGTGTGTGTGTGTGTGTGTGTATGTTAATTTTAATATATATAGGCATTGATAGAGGCCTAGTGAGGTAAAAAAGCTCACCTCAAAGAGAAAGGAAGCTTTCGAGAGTGCAGAGCCGAACAATGAGTCGTGGAGAGCCAAACATGTATGGGTAAGTAACCAAATGAACAGTTGAGAATGTTTGCAAACAAAAGGAATGAGAGTGAGCGGGATATGCAAGAATGTGGAGTATTGAATGAACCTTAATCTTCGATTAATGCACCTGATAGACTGAGTAAATGCGAAGTGACGCATAAGGAAAGTTGGTCAATGGAGGAAACAAAGGAGGCAGTGAGCAATTACTGCTCTAAACACATTCCCTCTTGTGCAATACACCAAATTGAATGAGTCGAACCCAAACAAAAAACATGAATAAAATCATATGTTTTACCCCGAAGGTAAAACCCGATTAGAATTCATGTTTTTTGTTAGGTTCACCTCATTCAGGCATTAGTTTTCTCCAATAGCGTTCTATGCAGTTTGCTACATCAGACCCCTCTTTGTCCACACTTGTCTCCAATTCTTGTAGGCAACACTTCCTTGAAACAACAACCTTATTATATCATGTTATTACAAGGTATATAAATGTATATACCTATATATACATGTATATACATGTATTATACATGTATATACATGTATTATACATGTATATACATGTATTATACATGTATATACCTATATATATACATGTATATGTATATATAAACATACAGTTTTCTTTTCTTTAATATGCAACTTCGAAGTTTGCAATTCAATGCTTGGTTTTTATGAACAGTTTGTAATGCAATTGATGACACTTTGTAATGCAATTGTCTTTAATGTGCATGAAAAATTTGTTTTTATTCAATATATGCATGATCTTAGTTTATTCAATTTTATTATTTGAATTGAAATGGCTTGGAGCAGATCTTTTTATTGAGACATGAACAAACATTGGTTAAACATTGTCAAAAGGAAATACAATGGTACAGTGGTAGTGAGGTAGAAAACCTCAACTAAAAGAGAAAGGGAGATTTCTCGAGTGCATAGCCAAATAATGAAACGTGATAGTTGTACATAAATATGTAAAACAATTTTTTTAGTAACATTCACATAAACAATTACATACATGTATCCTTCTTCATTTACATGTATGCTTTGTTTGTTGTTCAATTAAAGTTAGTTGTAAGGGAGAGGGGTCAATATTTACAATCACTTTAATTAAACAACAAACAAAACATACATCTAATTAGGTTCAATGTACATATGCATATATGTATATACACGCATCAACGTATACGTCTCATCAAAACACTCTTGCCCTGCAATGCATGCAGTCAGAACTGGTATAAAATCCATGGCAAAAACCATGAATTATAAATTCTTGGAAAATGCCAAGAATTTTAATTTCATGGAAAATGCCATGAACTTTATACCACTTCATTGCATTCTCTGTAGGGCAAAAAATCTCCTCTGTTTCTTTGTTTGTTCTTCAATTAAATTGATAGTGTATACATGTTTCCTATAGTAGGTTTTCACATACCATACCCACCATATGTCATATGTCCAAATCTATACCCACGATTGGCTCCTATGCCCACACATAGCTCCTCTCCCTATGTGTATGTTTTGTTTATTCTTCAATTTAACTAACAATAAATGATGAACCCTCTCCCTTACAACCAACTGTGATAGCATATGACTCCTACTTATGTTGTAACCATTTATGAAAGAGCATAAATAACTTGAAACAACAGTAAGATAGATATATACATATATATGTATGTATACACACACACACATATATATATATATATATAGAGAGAGAGAGAGGACCAATGGGATATGGAGATGGTGTTGGGATAGTTTGGGTAGGTGGTGATAAAGGATCATGAGATGGATTTGATGGGAGAGTAGGATCTTGATTTAGATGAGGGGATGATAAGGGATTATGAAAGGGATTAGATCAGATGTTTTGATCTTGATTTGGATGAGGAAATGTATTAGAATTATTTGGAAAAATATTTTTGCATGTTTCAAATTGTGTGGTTGGTGAGATGGTGGAGTGTTGGATGAACTCCTCATATGGGGTGGATGGAAGGATATAGGATTCATGAAGTTCATGGGAGTGGGTTTGGTTAATGCTAGGAGTAGGAGATGGGAATTGGATTTGGGTGGCTTTGATGGGTTGGATGGTTTCAATAGTTTGGATGGTGTTAGGAGTGGCAAGATGAATGATAGGTGTGGGATGGAGAAGGGCCACATCACTAATGATCGTACATGGTGGAGTGGGGTGAAAT
Source organism: Sequoia sempervirens (assembly GCA_007258455.2). Classification (NCBI taxonomy): domain Eukaryota; kingdom Viridiplantae; phylum Streptophyta; class Pinopsida; order Cupressales; family Cupressaceae; genus Sequoia; species Sequoia sempervirens. Next base: position 142,409,142 of record VDFB02373365.1, read on the forward strand.
AACTCCACAACTTTGGTATGTGGATTTAGTGATGACTTATTTGCTAGGAGTCCTTGGATGCCATTTAGAATGAGATACTTGTATGTTTTATTCTTAGATGGAGGTTTGGAAATAGATGAAGGATTAGGGGTAGATGGAAGAGGGGGAGTAGTGGGATGATTAAGATTATGTATTGGAAAATTAGGATTAGATGTTTGGTTGGGAATGAATGGAAGACTACAAGTAGGTGGAGGATTATGATTATTGTGGGGGTCAATATTAGATGGAGGATGAAGGTATGCATGGAAATATGTCTATGTATTATTTTGTTATTCTATGCACTGTATATATATATGTGGAAATATATCTATGTATTATTCTATTATTCCATGCACAATATGTTGACTTTCTCTTTGTGCATATTTGTCCTTGATGTCAAAATTGATAATATGACACTTTGCTCTTGGCATATTCATTGGTTCAGTTCTGACACTTTGGTATTATGACTCATGGCATTTTGGTATTGACATTGTGATACTTGATTCAGTCTTGGCTTACTCTTGGTCTATTCCTGTTTTGGCATTCAGTACCTTGGCTATGGACAATATTATGGCTTTGGTTTACATTCAGATTTGTTATATCTTGTGGTAATGATCAGGTTGAGCTTCATGTGCAGATAAAGGTTATCTTGCTTATACAAGTGATTGGGTTATGGTATTGGATTTCAAGTGATATCATTTTATATGTTTGATCATTCTATCATTTTGATACTGAATCAGATGGGACTCATTTTGGCATTATGATCTTTAGTTCTTACTTGATTCTATTTGGACATATACATGGCTCTTTCAAGCTATATTTCATGCTATACCTGGTATTGATACACAGTCAGATTTGTATTTATGAGTTGGCTATTGTATATAGCTTCATAAGTTTTTCATTACATGGAGTTCATTTTTGACTCAAAATAATATATATATATATATAAGGGCAATAAGCAATGGTATTGCTTTGACTTATCGTATCACTTCATACAAAGTGTATTTCAACATACACTTGGGCCTTCACATTTTACGTGGGTTCAATATTATATCTGGTTCTTGCATTTTTCACAAGGTGGAGTTTGTGATACACAACTTACATTGTGTTTGAGCCTTTATACACATACTATTTAAAATGCTAACATTTAGCATTATGGATAGATTATAGTTAGTTTATCTGTTTCTATTGTTATCAAGTGCATATTTTACTGAATATTTTTTAGCTAACCATTTTGCATGGTATCAGGCTCCACTTAATGTTTGGCATCGACAGTTGATATACATTTTCAATGGTATCAGGTTTTACATGAACTTTGGCAACGATATAGTCAATGTGTAACTTGGACAGTCAAATGTTAGAATGATGATTTCCTTGGCAATACATGTGGGCAGTGATTTGGCACTTGATTAGAGCATTATGGTAAAGGAAAATAGGGAAAAGTCATTGTTATGTTTTTTCATTTCACATTGCAAGCCTAAACCCTAGCTACGCCACCATGAAGAGATTACAATTATAGCTTGAGAGTGTTCTAGCTGGTATTCTGGCTTGGCTTTTAGATATGTTAGATTATGAAGAGTGGCGAGTTGGTTGGTGGACTCTCCATGAGCTAGAAGCAGAGGTAATAGAGAATTTTATGGGATTTCGTTTGCTATTTGAAATGCCATAACATAGGTAATATCTGAACATTCTTCTCTTTTTTTTTGAAGTGAAAAAGGTGAAAAATGTAATCTTTCGTTTGTTTGAAAAGATTTCGAATCTTGTTCTTTGAATTTGTTTCTGAAAAAAATATTAAGGAAATGGCTATGGAAATAATTGACAGTTTGTTTAAACTGTATTTTTCGGTTAAATTTTTGAAACCCTAACTCGAGGGTTTGGTTCTTGACTCGAGGTCTCACATTTTGGTAGAAGGGTTTTAGTTTTTGTGTTGTATAAAAGAATGACAATAAGCCATTATTCTATTGAGAGGTTTTGAAAAGAATATTTGTTGAAAAAGAGAAAATAGTGATGAGAGTTTATAAGTCCAAACAAAGTATTGTTGAAAAGAGAATGAGGGGTTATTACAGTGATATCTTTGTATTTTGAAAAATTGAAAAAGAGAGTTTAAAGTGTATATATCTCTAATCCTTATTACAAAGATTGCATATTTTAGTGAGATTATATTAGTATTATTTCATTTAGTACAAATTATAATGGGCATTATTGTATATCTTTTATATGTACTCTGTTGAGATTTTGTAATTGCAAAGTAATGTAGTTATAAGGTCCTAACAGTTTGCATGGTGTTTGAGAAACTTTGTAAAAGAGTTGGTGCTCCTACTGAAGTTGGTGCTTCAGAATTTAGGTGGAGTTGGTGCTCCTGTATTGTTATAGAATTTGTGCTCCTATGAAGTTGGTGCTTCAGAAACTTGTTACAAAGTTGGTGCTCTTTGATTAATGAAAAGGAATTTTTAGCGAGTGGTTTTTTATACCCCATGAGGGTTTTTCCACTCAGGAAATATTTTTGTTATGTGTTATCATTTGTCTCTCTCATTCTATTTCATATTGATGTTAGTCAATGCTCTGATACTTTAAAATGTTCAAGTTGGTCATGCAAATTTAATGTGTGTAAATATGATGCAAAAAGTCTTTCATAGAGCAAATTGAAATCTGCATTTTGTACTCCATATGTGAATGTTTTTCAAAGTTATATTTTGTGAAGTCTTTAAGTTTTGTTTTGAAAAGCACAGCAAGATTGTTCATAAAGTTCAATTGAACATATCATATAGTTCTTTTAATAAGTGTTACATGTGAATTCAATCAAGTTTCACTTGTGCAAGCAAAGTTGCATTGTGTTAAGGTTCAAACAAAATCTGTCATATTGTGTTAAAGGTTAAAAAGTTTAATTTGTGCTTTAAGAGTTAAAATTTGTATCACTCTGATTCACCCCCCCTCTCAGAGTGAATCCACTTCCAACACAATATGTATAAATGTATGGAAAGATAAATGTGCATGGAAGAACATAATAATATATTTTCATGGCAGATTAACTTCGGAATGAAAAACAAGTGAATCCATTTTCATATTTGGGAATAACAAACAAATATTAAAGGCAAATTGAAGAGTTAAAGTTTGTGCATTGTCAAAGAGAGGAATACAAGTGCATGGCATAATAACCCTGTAATTTTGAACAAGTGAAAGCCTTTCCAATGTTTGGTAGTAACAATGAAATGAAAAAAACATTTCGCAGACATTACTATTGTGCATGAAAGAACAAAATAATACATAAACATGCCAAATATATTCGAAAGGAATACAGTCATACCATTTTCATATTTCGGAATAACATGAGAATATTATAAGCAAATTGCAGAGTTAAAGTGTGTGCATTGTCAAAGAGAAAACCCTGTAATTTTGAACCAGTGAAACCCTTACCATGTTTGGTAGTAACAATGAAATGAAAAAAGCATTTCGCATACATAAGTATTGTGCATGGAAGAACAAAACAATACATAAACATGCTAGAATATCTTGGAAATGAAAACCAATCATACCATTTTCACTGGTTCGGAACAACATGAGAATATTATAAGCAAATTGCAGAGTTAAAGTATGTGCAGTGATGAAGACACGAATGCAAGTGCATGGCAGAAACCCTCGAAATGATAAACATTAAAACCATATGAATATTTCCTAGTAACAAGCAAATATATTGTATCCATTTCCGTATTTTAGAATAACAAACAAATGTAAAAAGCAAATTGCAGATTTAAAGTTTGTGCAATGACGAACACACGAAAACAAGTGCATGGCTGAAAACCAGTCAATCCCTTTCCATATTTCATCGAACAAGTCTAATAGTAATGAAAAACCATTTTAAACCAGTCAAACCCATTTCATATTTTTTGTGTAAGAAGTAAATATGAAAAGCACATTGATGCAAGGGAGGATGGTCTTTTCCTGCAACAACACAATTCAAGATCAAACAAACAATGACCAGATTCAAAAACTCCTCCAATGCCTTTTTCTCTATACAACCTGTCCTTTGCTTGTAGGTCAGCAGACCTATATTTTCCAACTTATCTCCTCAGTGCTTTTATTATAGCCCAACTCTTGATTGATTTAAATACCATTTTTGTCCAACTCAATCATATACCAAAACTATCTAGGGTTCTTTTTGAACAAATCTCTCAAAATCTAGCTACACCACTGCCCTAAAAGACCAATTAGGTCTATTTTTAAAAGAAACTACACTTGAATCTTACAATAAGCTCTCAATAACCACTCAAACCCCTAAGATAGTCTACAAAAATCCATTTTCAATCCTTTTTATGACTTCAAACTTTCATCCTAACGTTGTCCCAAGAAACCCTTGTTTTCACCATTTAATGGTAGGATTTATTCAAGCATGCTATTCCCAATTTCTCAAAGCTTTCCACCACCTAGAACACCTTTCAAATGGTCTACCCACACTCAAAAATTTATCACCTAGCCTCCACTCAATTCATTTCTTTCAACTCTCTCTCAAAACCACATTTTTCATTCACAAAAACACTACAATAACCCCAGGACAGTCAAAGATTTCCCACAAAACTCATCAAAAAGGATATTTCCTACTCACTACCATCCTAACCTATCTCCCTATGCCCATTCCATGGAGTTATAGGTGTGACAGCATGTGGAATGGGCTTACAACATGTTTATGACTTCAAAACCCTTTAACAGGGTATTCCAGCCTGCTACAGACAAATGGAGATAAAAAGCTTCAAACATGGTTTCACAAGCTAAAACTAGGTGCAATTCATAGGTGACACACCTCTCCACAATATTTTCAAGCCTTTGGAATGATTAGTTGCTGTACAAAAATGTACTATTTACTGGTAATGCAAAAAATATAGAAAATCATAGAAAAATGAATATAAAACAGAGTTCTTATTGTTGTATCTTATTCAAAATATTCTCAACAACCTGTTCCATTGTTAGATTACATGTTTTTATATGTTTCTTTCTCAAGTCTCCCTCCAAAACTAACCAACTTCCTTACAACTTCCATTTGACTGTTGGTATCCCTGAATTTGTAATTTTTTGCAATTACAACTTGACAACATTTTTCAATTTTGGCAATTTTGCACTTTTTGACCCCCAAACCTTTTAAATGCCACAAAAATGACTCAAAACACTTTTAGATGATCCCAAAAGACCTTATTAGACCTAATCCAAGACTTGAATCACTAAACCCTTCCTAAACCTCATATTTACATAGTTTACTCTTTTGAGCATTATTGACAACTTTGCAACATTGTTTTACCAAAATGATCTCTACTTACATTCAAGTGGCCAATGAGGCCTTATTGACACACATGATGACCTTAAACTCCTAGACCAAACCTTTGACTCATCATTTTGATCAAACTCAAATAAAACCAATTGGGTGCTCTCGCACTACACATTGCAGAGGTGCAATGAATATCAAAAGATTACAAGTGCATGGTCGAGTGTAGAGGAAAAGAAAACAAGTTAAACCCTCCCCACATTTCACTGAAGGCAATCTTTCTCAAACACAAAAGTTTGCAACGAAAAGTTCTGCAAAAAAAAGTGCATGGCAGAATACCGATTAATTCAAAGACAATGGTACGGGCTGAGTGAGGTTAGAAACCTCACCTGAAAGAGGTAGGGAGTTGTCGACAGTGCAGAGCCGAATGAAGAAGCGTGAAGAGCCAGAACGATGAAGTGTGGAGAGCCAAACCAGTTTCGGTGACAAACAAAATGAACAGTCGAGAATGTTTGCAAAAAAAAGGAATGATAGTGAGCGGGATATGCGAGAATGTGGAGTATTGAATGAACCTTGATCTCTGATTAACGTGCCTGACAGACCAAGTAAATGTGAAGTGACACGTAAGGAAAGTTGGTTAGTGGAGGAAATGAAGGAGGCGGAGCGTTTAATGCATTGAACTATTGGTAGAGGGTGGTGATGTCGTCTACACATGGCCATCTAATCTATTGTACGTAGATGTGCTTCAATTAAGGAGGCTGGTGGGCTCCACTTTTGGGTGGAGGGAAAAATCGGCCAATTTTGGACATGTTGGTAAAACAAGTGGCAGGGTGATTGATGTTTAAAACAAAATAATATGGGCCGATGCACAAGTGGCAGGGTGATGTGGCTGGATATTTTTTTAACTTTTTTAGGTCTACGTGGACCTACAAAGTTGACCCACCCTACTTTGGGCCCCTCTTCCCTATCTTTCCCTTGCCTTTCTTTGCATTGTACACTCTTCTATTTTTGGTCCTTTCTCCTATGTATTGTGGCTATCTTACTTATGTATACACTTTTATCTATATACTGTGTGCTTCTTTTTTTCTTTGGTTACATGCCTTCTCCCAAAATGTGGGACTCTTCATTTCTTGGTTTTGGTGCTAACTATATCTCTTCCTCCCACACATATATTCATGCTTTATTTATTTTCTTTAACTGCACACTCCCTCTCCTTCAACAACGTATTGACTTTTGGTCATTGTTGCCTTGTCTTCTATAATTCCACGCACCCTTCATAATGTCTCTTCATTTCTCAATGTCTCTCCATCTTCTCCTTTTCCCTTTTCACTTTTCAAATGAATAGTAGTTTATTTCTTCTCACATAGCCAAAACTCATATGCCTTTTTGGAATCAAGTGAGTATTTGATCCGCAGGGGTATATTACATCAATATGTTGAAGTATAAATATTTTATTTCTTTGACATAATCGATCTTCAAGGAGTCAAATTCAATTAAATCCAACAGGTATCACAATTAAATTTGTATAGCTTGAAACACATATTGCTACATAAAATTTTGTCAATCAATGATAATAATTTTGTTTGATCTCACTCCCATATGCCCACAAGTTTAAATCACAAATTCAGACTAAAACCAAACCAAAATAGATGAAAACAAAACCTAAATGTTTTTAGGTGATATGGTTTGCCTATTCGCTCAGATGCTCCTACATCAACAAGAGAAGTGAGTTAACTTTAATGAAAAAAGGAGCTAACTTAGTAAATACATACAATGATGCAACTTGATGAGGAATATGTAGTACTTAATTACCTTCAACTAAGGAATGATAAAAGTATAGATGATATGCAATTGACTTCAATTGATAATTAATACGATCCTTATTAGCTATCCCAGGCATAAAACTTGTCTACCCATATAAGATATATAGTGTAGGAAAATGTATCCCTTTACATTTTCACACTTGTTTGGGCCCTTCCTGCTAAAATTGGGCTTCTTTATGCGTTATTTGGTCCTATTTTACATCCACAAGCCTTAATAAATGCATCTTTCTGAGGATAATCCTCACACATATGTAATAACCAATCATAATTCTGTGATTTTGGATTGTATGGCCCAAATTTAATGATTTGGGACTCATACACCACCTTGGGTGTATGGGTTCCACCTAAGTTTTGGGGCCTAAATCTAAATTTCACATTAAACTAAGCATTTCTTGAAATTTGTGTCCCAAGCTTAGCTTACTGGGACTCATATGCCACAACTAGCATATGAGTTCCACTTATCTTGGACTTAATTTTGAATTCAATTCTTGGTAGGATTTTATTCTCCTAGATTTAATGTCTGCTTATAGTATTGTAATTTCAGGAAATTTGGCATAAGCAAGTATAAATACAAAGTTATTTCACATAGTTTCATCCTAGGCAATTCTAAGAACTTCATAAGCAATCAAGAGAACTTACACAAGATTTCCTGAGAGGGAATTCAAGAACATTCAAGGTGTTTTATCCAATCATTTTAGACATCATTCAAGATTCAAACATCATGTCAAATTCATCATGCATCATGTTTGTTTTTGAGCTAACATTTGTGGTGTAGGTTCTTATGATACAAGCAAGAATTCAAGTCAAGATCCATAACATACAAGAAAGGGGAATAAGATATACATTCATGCTAGCCATTACATACTAGTTTGTAGCCTTTTATTCAAGGGTTTGATGAGTTGCAACATTGCATATTTGTTCATTCATCATTCTTTCTTTCTATTTGATTTCATTTCAAGGTTTGATTATCGAAACGGGGTTTGACCAAGGCAAACCCCTATCCATTAACAAAACAACATTTTTCCCTCTCTTTGATGTGTGATTTGAAAATTTAGATTGGAGATCCATTAAAGAGCAAGATTGGAGAAAAGTTGTCAAGTTGCAAGTTGTCAAAGTTGTCATCTACATTGCAAGATCACAAAAAGTCATCTATAGAGCACAATTTAGTGTTTCATAATCAAAGATTTGGTAGGAGAGAAGCTATAGGAAAGCACTAAAGGACATCAAAGTTTTGGAGCAACCCTGATACTGGGACTAAATCGCCACTTGTGGCATATAGGTCCTAATATACCTATTTTTCAAGCTTTTTTGTAGATCCTAGTTTACCAATTCTATATTTTGATTTTGGCTTGAAACCCTAAACTAGGACTAAATCGAATCTATTGGTGTATGAGTCCCAATGTTCTTCAAAAATCAACATTTCTAGAATTTCAAACCTTATCTCAATCCTCTTCAGTTTCTAGGTGCATCTCTGTTTCATCTACAGTTTATTGTTATGATTTGAGTTCATTTGTAGGTCATTTACTTAAGTTTGCATATCTTTTACATTTTCTTATCTTTCCAAGCCCTTGCTTGGTGGTGAAATCCTTTATAATCCATACTCATACCTTATGAAACCTTATTACATATCTCTTTCCCTCATTACATTCCTTGATTGAGATCTCTAAGGTTTCCTTGAGTGAAATTTGAAGGAAAATAGGTGGAAAGGTCTTAAACCCTAGTTCTATATTCCAAAAAGATTGGAACCCCAACCTATTTCTATAGGTTTCATTTTGGTGAACCTAGCCTTTAGAACACCTTCTTTTCTAATTTGGAGTACATCATAGTCCTAGATCTAGCTTGCATTAACTTCACATTAGGTCTTGCATTAGTTAATTAGGTCTTGCATTAGTTAATTTGCATTCTAGGGTTTCTTAATCTCGCATTAGTGAAAGTGCATATAGGTTGCATTTTTGCCTCTTGCATCATTGAAATTCATTTGAAATCTTTAATTGCACTTAGTCTAGACATCATTCAAACCAAAAAACACGACATTCACTTAAATTTTTCTAAAATTAGTGTAAAAACCCTAATATGGGACTCATACACCCCTTTGGGCAATTTAGTCCTTGTACAGGTTGTTTTACTTGATTTATGGGTATTTTGTGTAGATTTTTTTGCAACATTTGAATCCTTGAAAAACCTTAACTGGGACTCATACATCCCTCTGGGAAATTTAGTCCTGTTTCAAATCTTAAACTACATTTTACAACATTGAAAACTCTGTTTTTGTGTTTCATTTTGCTGTTATTATTTTTCTATTTTAGTTTGCAGAGTTTTTGTTTCATCCATTTCATTGCATCTAGCTTGATTGGGTTCATTTTTTCAATTGCATAATACCAAAATTGTATTTACATATTTAATTCTAGGTTATTGTATTGCATTTCATCATGGATATTTTCTTTGGTAAGTGTTGGATGTCCTTGAAATCATTAGTGGATGTGTCAAGCCGTGCCTTTGGAAATGATCCTAATGAAATTGAACTCACTCATGCTCAATCAACTCCTAATGCATGTCCTCCTCGTGATGTTGACATCATTGGAGAAAATGATGACAACATGAACAACTTCATAAATGATTTCCTTAACAACCTTGAGACTAATGCATCCTTTTATCCTTTCATGAAACAAACAACACCCCCTACCATCCCACCACTTGAGATGTTTGGCTCTTTACATCCTGAAAATGAAGTACAAGATAAACCTAAACTTCCTACAATAAGTGATCCTAGTTCCTCTATTCAAGCAAACATTCAACCATCCTATGTTAATAAAGTGACCAACACTCCCATCAATCTAGAAGAGACATACAAAAAAGGATTCATGATCTTAGTAAACAAGGATGTGATACAACAAGCAAACATGAAATTCATCAACTCTTAGAGCAAATACTGACTAAAGACACTAAAGGGTTAGGATATCAAGATCCCCCTCCTGACATAAGTATCCTTCTTCCTAAAGAACAACCAATGCATCGTAACGATGATAGGGATGATAGGATTGGCTTAGGTCCTCCTCCTCAACATCTAACTTGAGAAGTTGATGAATCTAGGAAGCAACGAAGGCCTTACAAACTCAAAAAACTACAATTCCCTTGTCTGTCATCTACAATTGAAAGAAACTTACATATACTTCTAAGCCAATGACTCATTACATTACCACCCATGAGAGAAAACTAATTTCCAAATCCTAAGAATACAAACACATCTCATTGTAGATATCATAGAATTTTTTGACATAGTACTAATGAGTGTCATGCTTTAAAACAAATATTTTAAAAGTTTGATATCATAGAAATAGTCCCTTAAGGCATGTCCTTCCACTCCTTGCCATGTAATAGTTGTAGGATCACAACATTCTCACTATTACATGCTTTAGATTCATTGCAAATCATTTCAAAATGCAAGGAGCTCTCTCTCATCATTTACATTGGCTCATTCTTATCTTGCACACAATGGGGGTTGGAATTAGATAGCCTTTTCCTAATACCACATTTGTTGTTGTCCCTTTGGCTAGTTTTCTGCCTTCCGTATACGATAAACAAGATTGGGAT
>VDFB02373365.1:142419924-142454135 GCA_007258455.2 Sequoia sempervirens
GTTCTTCACTTTCATCTGTTATTCATAATGTGTTTGAAGATAAAGAAGAATATGTTGATAGCAAAGGCAATTTTAAGTTTCCAGAAATAAAGATTTCATATTTTTATCCTGAGAAAGGCATTAAAGCTAGGACTATGGATTCAAGTAGACCATCTAAAGAACCATCTAAGGACTTGTTAAAGTCTGTAGCTAAAAAAATTGGAAAAGATAAGGCACGTAGCAAGACAAAAGAAGAAATAGGAGAAAGGGTTATAAACTCAGGTAAGGAAAAGTAAGGTAATTAAATCATCTAATAAATCAACAACTGCTACAATTCCTAAGGTAAAAGAACATAGTTCAGCAAATCAGGAACAAAACAGAGATTGGCTTCAAGAACTCAATGTAGATACAGAGAATACAAAACTAGTCTATATGAAGGAACCCAGTTTTGCTAACAAGGAATCTGAAGATTATGATCAGATTGAAAAAGAATCAGTTGAGATAACAATTGATACTGATATCTCTGAAGAATCTGAATATTCAATAGAAATTGTAGATGACTCTGCTCAAGAAGTAGAATTAGATTCCACTAATTATAATCAATTACAAGAAATGGAAACTTGGGAAATTGTTAAAAAGGTTGAGTTTGATATTGAAATGAAAGATGTAATGTATGAAAATGAAAAACCTGAACAATTAAGGCCATATGCAACAATAGGATATATACTCAATATTGATAAGATAGAAGACCGTTATGATACAATTTGCACCTAGGCTGATACTTCAGAAAATTTGTTTGATAGAACTGGTCAGTGGACAGAAACAACAAAGTTTTTGTATGCAATAATACTTCTCTCAGGAAAATTAAGACACTGGTGGAATAATTTACCAGATGATGGCCCAACAACAATAGTTTATGAAAATGAACAAATAATTGAGGAAGTAGTCAAACAAATGGACATGGGAAAAAATGATATATTTTTAGCTTGATTTGAGTAGTTTAAATTCTTGATTACTGACTTATTCTATGGTGATAGAAAGAACCAAGCTACTAAGGAAAAAAATATGTTGCAAGAAATGAAACTTAAGAACTTAGCTAAGTTCCATGAATACAATCTTGCTTTTGAAAACTACATGATTATTGTAGACAAAACTAAAGATGTTACAAAAAAAGAAAATTATTTGAATTATTTTCCTTGTGGTTTGGGTGCATGGGCTGAAGACTATATTATCAAAAAGAAAGGTAAGACAATGGCTCAGTGTACTTTTGTAGAACTTAAGTCTTTGATTGGTTATAAATTGGAGAAATGTTGTCTTTTAGGGGAATTACAAAATAACAGAGATGAGTATAGTTATACTTGCAATTTGAAAGAATTTTATGACTTACCTCCACTTAACTAGTTAAAAGATTTCACCAATCTAAGGCAATTTAAGAAAAAGGGTTGTGGAAAAACATGTAGGTGTAAAAAGTGTTCCACACACCTTAGCAGAGACTCTAGATATGAGGGTGAGTATACATTCAAAAGGAGAAAGCATGGAAAATATGGTTCTAAAAGAAAATATAAGATTGTTCCTTTCCATAAATGAAAGTTTCCAAAAAAATCTCAACCATTTCTACTAAAAAGAAGGAATAGGAAAGTTCCCAAGGGAGTAAAATGTTTTATCTGTAAGGGACCTCATTATGCAACATATTTTCCAAAAAAGCTTAATCCTAGTACAAAGGTTTATGCAATGTGTGAATACTACAATGAAGATTGGGAAGTGATTAATGTTCATGATGTTTCTCAAGAAATGGCTGATCTATATGAATTAATAGAAATAGTTCCTGAAATATATAATATGGTTAAACATAGAGACAAACATAAAAGGATTTCTTCTTCAAGCTCGAAATCTGAAGCATCTTTATCAGAAGAAGATGAAGATTGTTTGGTCACATTATTAAAAAATTCCTTGAAAGATGTACAAATAAAATTAGATATTGAGAAGTCTAAAGATCCTTACAAGATGGCAGGAACTAGAGAAGAAAGGAGAGATGTTGTTAATCAACATCTATGAATAATGAAGAAGCTCCAAATAGAGAAGGAAGAGCTTCAAAAGCAACTTAAAGAGTGGGATAAAAGATCTTCACAAGTTCTTGATCATGGGTACAAAATATCGCCATGGCAAAGGGATAGAGCTAGTTCTTCTAAGCATTCTTCTTCCCAAAAAACAAAAAAATGTGATCAAGATAATATTGACTTAATTGCTAGATTAAAAAAATTGGATCTATTAGCAAATGATGTTGCAGATTTAACAAGGTTTGCCAAAACCCAATCTAAGGAAATGAGAAATGTGTCTTCTACAATGGAACAAATTAAGGATCTTATATTGAGCCCTCAGGAAGAGAAATCTGCAACAAAAGAAAGTGAAGATAACAATAGCAACAATAGTAATAGAAGCACACACAAAAGCAAAGATAAAGCATGTTCTTTATTGTTGGCTAATAATGGAAATTATATCAGGATTAATTTTTTCTTTCCAGGATTTAAGAAAATTCCTATGGATGCATTTGTGGATACTGGTTCCTTAAGATCTCTTGCAAAAATAAATGCAATTCCTTCAAAATTCTAGAAGCCAAGGCTTGATTTACCTCAAAGTTATGCCATTAATGGAGAATGAATTCAGATGGGAAGGTATGCTTAGGATGTCCATATTGAGATAATGGGTAAAATGTTTGTTACAGATTTCATTGAATATAATGACTTAGAAGACAATGTCTTGTTGGGTTATCTATTCCTTACAAAATATAAACCTCTTCAGTTTTGGAAGCATAGAATTTCCTTGAGACATGAAGATGGTCAAATTGATATTCTTACATTAAAAATTGTCAATCATAAATTTGAGAATAGTGGTAAGGATAAACGGAAAGAATTTGTAAAATAACTAAGAGAATTCCCAACAAAATTATTTGATAAAATTAGGAAAAGATTTGAAAAATATTGTTGTAGTTTAAACCCATTACAGTTTTGGTCACAAGATCATGAGGAGTGTGAGATCCAAATAAGGCCAGAATGTCAATCAGTCATTCTGCATGAACCGGCATATCTCATGAGCCCATCGAAAGTAAAGTAGTTGGACGAGCATTTGAATGAGTTACTTGAAAGACATTTCATTCGCCCTAGTAAAAGTCCATTCTCTTGTCCAACATTTTTGGTAAATAAATGAGCTGAGAGGGAAAGAGGTAAGAAGAGATTATGAATAAATTATAATCCTCTTAATGATATCATCCTTCCATTTAATTATCCAATTCCATTTAGTGTTGATTTAATCAAAAGAGCTGCTAGTAAGCAAATATTTTCCAAGTTTGACTACAAGTCAAGAGTTTGGCAGATTAAAGTTAAAGAATCAGATAGGTATAAGATTGTATTCTCAGTTCCACAAGGTTTATAAGAATGTAATGTAATTCCATTTGGTCTTATTACAACTCCTGCTTATTTCCAGAGACGAATGGATCAATCCCTGAGGCATCTCAAATATTTTTGTGCAGTATATATTGATGACATAATTGTTTTCTTTGATTTTGAATTTGACCATTTGTAGCACCTAGAAGATTTATATGCAGCAATAAAGAAGCATGGAATATGTTTATCAACAAAAAATATGGTAATTGGTACAAAAAAAATAGATTTTTTAGGATTGCATCTTGACAAGGGTAACATCAAATTACAGCCTCATATTCTACAAAGAATTCAAGAATTTCCTGATATCTTACAAAATAAAAAACAAATACAAAGATTTCTAGTTGTGTTAATTATGTCTCACCCTTTTACAAAGGTCTTGCAGAAGATAGGAAAGCAATCCAAGAGCACTTAAAAGAAAAGGAAGGATGGTCCCTGAAGGAAACAAAAGTTGTTCAATGCATAAAATCCAAATGTCAAAATCTTCCATCATTACAAATACCAGCTCTAGGTTTACCACTACATTTATGCACTGATGATTTTGATACAACATGGTCTGTTGTGCTAATATAGGAGGAAGAAAATGGAAAAAGAAATATCTGTGGATATCAGTCAGGAACATTTGCAAATACTAGAAGTAGATACCACATTTTTGAAAAGGATTTATTGGCGGTAAAGGAAGGTATTGAAAAATTCAAGATATTTCTCAAGCCAGTGAGGTTTACTATAAGAACTGATAGCTAGGCTATGAGAAGCCTCTTAAAGAAAAAGCGAAATAAAGATATAGCTTAGGGAAGAATTGCAAGATGGTATTTTGAATTTTTGGCTTATGATTTTGATATAGAATGGATTAAAGGAGAAAATAATCCATTGGCAGATGTATTGACCAGAGAATTAGCAGCAACCATTTATAATGGAGGGATAAAATTTCAAGATCCAAATTGGATTTGCTCATATGGTACATATATGTATAATTTAGAAATTTTTGAGATGTCTCTTCCTTTTCTCCCAATTGAGATAATTTAATTATTATTGGAACATTATTTCCTGGATAGATGGCTAATAGATCTAAGAAGATCCATTACAGAAAATCATAATAAAGGGATTCTAGATCTTGATGCAAGATTGGCATTCCTTCAACAATTCGGGTTAGAAGAAGCACCATTAATTTTCTATATCAGAAGCCCATTATCCATTGATATCCATATCACATAATTATTTGGAATGAGGTTGTCAAAGAAAAGTAAGATGAATCTGTTAAAATGTATCAAATATGGGTTCATCAAAAGGATTACTTTCAATCAATTCATTGTGGAGGAGTATACTGATATGGTTGACATCTACTTCCATCCTGACATGAGAGAATTTTTAGAGTTAATTAAAAAAAATCTATTTTATACCCTAAGTGAATGCATGGAGCAATATTTAACTCATTTTTCTAATAGTGGTTATGATTTTCCACGAGTTGAGTTTTATGCAGTATGCAAGGAATGGTTACCAAAAGTCAAGATTGAATAAATGGAGATTAAATTAAGACCTGCACTTCTTGTAGCAAGGATTGAATTTGACATAGCATATTCAGAAGAGGTTGAAAGAATAATGTATGTGTTTAATCCACAATCTCAAGATTGGGATAATGTATATAAAGAATTACTAGAAAGGTTACAAAGTCCTATCCCTTTTTAGCTAGCACAAGGGATTTTTTGTGTCGTGATGTCAACCACGTTAAGATCTAACAATAGGATGCAACCCTATTCTAAAAACCAAGATCCCTGTAGCCACTTACGGGTGTTAAGTGAGTCATTCTCACTTTACGATGTCCTAAAAGTGAAAATAAATATTGTAAATAAATAGTATGTCTAGGATAATGTCATAATAGAATAAAATATTATGGAGAAAGTAAAAGTAAAGTATGGACAAAAATTCAAAAGGTGGGGAAATTTCTAGACAAAACCCATGTGAAACAAGAAAAATCTTGTACCAAAAAGATTACTCACATGCTATACCCTTGCACTAAAAAGGTTACCTTGTACAAAAGATTCACACATGTAAAAATTATTTTGTCCACTATCCAAAAAGTAAAGATAGACAATATCTACGGAAAATACTCTAGTAGATATTTTAGTCCTCTCCATAATATGGTCAAATAAATAAAGGTTGTTGAGAAAATAAAAAACTGAGAATGTCTGCCATGTGGCAAGATAATACTCCTTGCATTTTCTAGAGAATTGACCTAGTATAATAGGTAAAAGGTTTTGGTGACCAGATCTCCAGGTCATTTAAAGCCTATAAATAAGGCCCCAAGAGCTCATTTGAGGTATCGCGATTTAGAGTTGGATCACAAGTTAGATCACAAGTTAGAGTTCTGATAGAGTCTTAGAGATTGAGTCTTGAGAGTGGTTTAAACTCCATAAGTCTAGTAGTATGGTGTTCAACATATCAGACGTATGCTCTCTCCTGCGCTTTGAGCTATCTAGATGATCAAAAATATAATAATCCCAAAGAATATATGTAATATCTTTTGAGTTAATGAAATATATGTCATTTCTGAAAATCTTTGTTGAATCCTATTGCTTTGTTGTCCAAATTGCGCTTTAATTACATCAAAGCATTAGTGCTTATTGTGCTATTGTTTTGGTGTCAATATATTTACATTTTGAGTTGGTATCAGAGCTTCCCTATGTTGTTTCCATTTCAATTCCAAATGGTATCAGAGCCTAGTTTCATTCTAGAGCTTTGAATCAATAGAGAGCCAAATTTCTAATGCATGTGAAATAACAGACCCATGTTCTATTAAGATCTGGTCATAGTGAAAGATTGTCATTAGAGTCATATATTGGTAGCCGGAATAAGACTGTGAAGACTGAAATAGAAACAACACAAGGAAGCTCTGATACCAACTCAAAATGTAAATATATTGACGTCCTTTTTAGTGCAAGTGTCCACCGTGTGAGTAATCTTTTTGGTACAAAATTTTTCTTGCTTCACATGGGTTTTGTCTAGAAATTTCCCTACCTTTTTAATTGTAGTAGTTGTTGATTTATTAGATTATTTAACTACCTTACTTCCTATTGCTTTGTTGTCCAAATTACGCTTTAATTACATCAGAGCACTAGTGCTTATTGTGCTATTGTTTTAGTGTCAATATATTTACATTTTGAGTTGGTATCAAAACCTAGTTACATACCAGAGCCTTATTTATTGTCTCTTTTGGAATGAGACTAGGCTCTGGTATGTAACCAGGCTCTAATACCATTTTGGAATTGAAACAAAAACAACACAGGGAAGCTCTGATACCAACTCAAAATGTAAATATATTGACACCAAAACAACAACACAATAAGCACTAATGCTCTGATGTAATTAAAGCACAATTTGAACAACAAATCAATAGGATTCAACAAAGATTTTCAGAAATAGCATATATTTCATTAACTCAAAAGATATTACATATATTCTTTGGCATTATCAAATTTCTGATCATCCAGATTGCTCAAAGCATAGGAGAGAGCATACGTCTGATATGCTGAACACCAGACTACTAGACTTATGGACTCTAAACCACTCTCAAGACTCAATCTCTAAGACTCTATCAAAACTCTAACTTGTGATTAAAATTGTGATCTTAAATTAAGATTAATAATACAACTTTCATTTTAAATAATAATATTACCACTTAATTTTTAAATTGACATGGATGATCTTATTCTCATTAGATCAAGCATTGATATTTTTACCTAGTCTCCCCTTTAACGTTAATGGTATACTATTATCAAAATAATATATTGTTACCAAACCGTTTCTATTATAATCATTTCTTGTTATCATTTTTTTTATCTTTATTATTAGTCATTTTAGGGTACATACTTAATACCACTATAATTACTATTAATTAATTCCTACTATAACAAATTGTCCAATCTATTAGTCAAGATATTTTGTTTTGTTTTGTTTCACACACAACTATAAGTACCATTTTTTAAATTTGGATTTATATTACTTTTATTGGTGTTTAGCCAAAAGAAAGAATTTTATTGATAACATCAAATCTCTTGCAATGACTCTACTATTAAACTATTTCATGAAAATAATACGATTTTTACCAAATTTTATATATGCATTAGTGTTAGTGGTTGTGTATACACAATGTTGACGTCCTTCAAGGTAATAGTGAGAATATCCTTGAATCAGTCTCTAAATTAATATTAAGAGTTATTATATACATAAATATAACAACATATCCATCTAAGATATTTCCAATTGTCTATTATCATATTTAATAATTATATTTATTTATTATTGTTGCTATCAATATTATAATTATCTTTATTGAATATATCCATTTATTCAATAATATTACAATGAATACATATCTGTGAAAGCATTTAAAGACATTTGATTATTCATCTCATTATTAGTGCTTCCACTTACGAACAAAATCTTAGAGGATGTGATGCCTCATTCCACGTCATAAGATTAAGAAGAGTAATATTTTCAGTTTAGTTCTTCTTACAGTTCCACTTGAAACGTTATAAAAATTGGTAAAGATATAGATATGATAAGACTTAAATTATAACCTTGGGGTTCCCGTCTCTGAGTATAAGCTGCTATGCCTGGTTTGAGCATCTGAATCCTTGAGTAAATTTGAGGTTGAAATGAGGGGGCGAATCATAGGATAGAAGAAACTCTATGAGCTATTGCAGATACAAAAGGAAATTCTCATGATGCCAAAATCCAAAGGCTGATTTGCAAGGAATAGTACATGTAGGTAAAAACGTTTAAAGTATTTCCTTATTTATTATTTATTTTTTTCCCCTCATTACTATTAATAGTTGCAATGTACCATTATGACAGCATGCCAGATTTTATGTGGATTCATTTGCTACTTAATACATACTGGCATATAGTATTTTTGATGGTCAAAGTAACACAACAACATTAAAATAGAATATTTCTACTCTATTTCTCCTGAAAAAGATAAATAACCTAAACCTACCTATCTTCCAAGGTCTTTGTAGTTGGTTCTCAACTGTGTTGATGTTGTTTAGTGGCCTATGCAACTATAATGTTCAAGGAGCATGTTGGTAAAGGGTACAAACTGCATAATACTGTAGCCATGTCAAATTTACATCATGCATAATCATATTCCATTCATCAAATAAATCAGGACTTTATTTAAATCAAACCCAAATCATATTCCACCATTTTCTGATTTAAATAAATCAAATATTTAAGTCCTAAAAGTCAAAATCATCTAAGCACCATTAAACTAACATAATCATCATTTATTTAATCTAACCATGATTAAATGCTAAACTTACCCACTTGCATTCTCTATATATCTCCACTTGCACAAATAAATCAATTTTATTGATTTATTAAATCCAAGATTTTCCATCAACATGGCATTTATGGGGAATATTCCCTCAATTTTGAATTCAAAGGAAAGTTGATTTGTCCCTCCAACATTGCATTTATTGCTCATTTTCTTGTCCCCACTTAGCATTTACTCTCAAATTTGAATTCAAATTCTCCCTCTCATGGGCACATTTCCCTAATCTTGCACATCCATTGGCCTATCATCACTTGACAAGTGGCCTTATCTTATTGGCTTGATCTTTGTCCCACATTGGTCCATTTTTAACACTCTTAGCATTTGAAAATCTATAAAATAGAGGCTTCATCTCTTATCAAATCCTTCACCATCTCTCCACAATCTCTTGCAAGGTCACTCTCTTCATTTGAGATTTGATCTTGTCCACTTCACAATCTCTTCACAAATCCATCATCTACACAACTTGATGCAAGGTCATTCTCTTTGAGAACTTCTCTTGTCCATTTATCATCTCCATATCCATAGCAATTTCATCACTAGCTTATCAATCAAGGATTGGGAAAGGGTCACTAGCACATGAAAACTTGGGGGAGATTCAAACTTGACAGTGCCTCTTCACAAATGTGCCCATGAGAGGGAAAATTTGAATTTGAATTTGAATTTGTTTGTGCAAGATTAGGGAAATGTGCCCATGAGAGGGAAATGTTAGATTAATTTGTATTTGTAGATGTCAAAATCTGCATTTGGTTAGTTTAAAATAAAGCAACATTTCAACATCCCTATGGAATAATAAGCCATGTTAATCATGCCATAAACGAAACAAGGGAAACCAAATAAAAGCATACAAAAACATGACATTAAACCTATCCCATAGTGGATTGGTGTCACATGTGCTAGTGACCCTTTCCCAATCCTTGATTGATAAGCTAGTGATGAAATTGCTATGGATATGGAGATGATAAATGGACAAGATAAGTTCTCAAAGAGAATGACCTTGCATCAAGTTGTGTAGATGATGGATTTGTGAAGAGATTGTGAAGTGGACAAGATCAAATCTCAAATGAAGAGAGTGACCTTGCAAGAGATTGTGGAGAGATGGTGAAGGATTTGATAAGAGATGAAGCCTCTATTTTATAGATTTTCAAATGCTAAGAGTGTTAAAAATGGACCAATGTGGGACAAAGATCAAGCCAATAAGATAAGGCCACTTGTCAAGTGATGATAGGCCAATGGATGTGCAAGATTAGGGAAATGTGCCCATGAGAGGGAGAATTTGAATTCAAATTTGAGAGTAAATGCTAAGTGGGGGACAAGAAAATGAGCAATAAATGCAATGTTGGAGGGACAAATCAACTTGCCTTTGAATTCAAAATTGAGGGAATATTCCCCATAAATGCCATGTTGATGGAAAATCTTGGATTTAATAAATCAATAAAATTGATTTATTTGTGCAAATGGAGATATCTAGAGAATGCAAGTGGGTAAGTTTAGCATTTAATCATGGTTAGATTAAATAAATGATGATTATATTAGTTTAATGGTGCTTAGATGATTTTGACTTTTAGGACTTAAATATTTGATTTATTTGAATCAGAAAATGGTGGAATATGATTTGGGTTTGATTTAAATAAAGTCCTGATTTATTTGATGAATGGAATATGATTATGCATGATGTAAATTTGACATGTCTACATTTTGCCCCTCTTTGAAGCAAATGTACTTGTTGCATTGGTTCAAAGAATAAACTTGCAGCGATCAATTTTAAAAAATTTTCTAATTTTTGGATGCTTTGGGAAAAGAAGTACACTAGTGCATTGCCCCTCGAGAGATCGGCGAAAGATTCGATTTGAGGGTCGATCTCACAATAAAGAAGGTTCAAGATGGATGGTTATGGACAACGATGCAAATGAGATGATTTTAAGATGCTTAGAATAACAAATCTATATTATCCTAAACAACTTAAATGATGATATGATATGAGATGGATGAGATTGATGATGTGATATGCTATGATTATGCAATGGATGATTTATGCAGATGCTTAGACTAACAGATCTATATTATGATGATGATTTGCATGTGAAATGATCAATGTTTCCATGTATGATATGAATGATATGTGATATCTGACATTTTTTCGGATGTAGGATGGATGCATGATGGATGCAAGATGGATGCATTGGCGATGATGATGTTAGTGTGGAAATGAGATGATGACAAGAGGATCCAACAAGCCAACATTATGAGAGATGATGATGAGAAATGATGATAAGAAATGATGATGATAGATGGATGATTTTACTTTATCAAGGATTGGGATTTTCAAAGGGTCACTTACTTTATGTTTGATAACACGTCTAAGCACGATGCATCAAGGTATGAAGGACCAGGATGGCGTTGTACTTAGTGTGATGGACTTTGACTCGACAAATAGATAGGAGTATTCTTGTTCACACCGACATACGAAAACCTTGCTAGGATGCACTTTAGAAGTCTCAAACATCTCGGACCAAAACACGGAAAGGTATAACCAATCAATGCAATAGTCAACAAGCTGTCTGAAATCCTCCATACATATCTAACAAAGCAAGTATTCCAAGTTATTTTACATGAACGTCCAACAAGCATAGCAAAAAAGGTTAATGATCGTTGCCCCATTCCTATCTCTCTAAATCCTTCATTTAGATATCATCGAGAGGTCCTTGGAATGAGTGCAATAAGATAAATCAAAAGAAAAAGACCAAGTACGCAAACAAGTCAATGTTCTTCATACCTTCAGCCAAAGGGATGTGTTTTGATAGGATAAGAATCCAAAGTGATATCCAAAATGATGCCCATTGTCGGAACGATATATCCTAGGACATGCATTGTATAGGATGATGATGTTTTGATAAGTTTGATTGATAGGCTGTTGATATAAGGTTGACTGACATGTTTGCGAATGATCAAGAGTTTGATTTTGTTTTAAAGATTTGTTGTTTGGATTTTGATTTTACGATTGAAGATTGATTTTGCTGACTGCTATGATTGTTTCTGTTTGTGTTGCCAAAGGATGAAGGTTACGATCAATTTATTATGGATGATTGATTATTGCGGTGCAAGCGAGATGAGGTGGATGAATTTTTTTTCAAATATTTGGATGTTTTTGACATTTTTTGAATGTTTTGAGGCTGTTTTTGGGTTTTGATGATTTTACAAATGTTTGATTTTTTTATTTTTCGAATGTTTTTGGATTTTGTGTTTTTTGAATGTTTTTGGATTTTGATGTTTTTCGAATGTTTTTGGATTTTGATGTTTTTTGAATGTTTTTGGATTTTGATGTCTCAGGGGCCGATCAGAGATTAGCCTTGCCTATGTTTAAGCTCAGAGACGACGTAGTTCGGATTCCAATGTTTTTTATGTTTTTCTGACTTTTTAAGTGTTTTTGGATTTTGATGTTTTGGATGTTTTTGGATTTTCGCACGATTTTGACAATTTGGATATGGATATGAATGATGATATCAGTACTCTATTTGGGATTTTGCTGAAAACCAAGCTAAGTTTGAACGATCGAGTTGATGGATTGATGATGATGATAACATTGTTGAGGATACACAACAATGCAAGGATTGGATTGATCAGGATTGATGAGGATAACATTGTTGAGGATGCACAATAATGCAAGGATGGATGGATTGATTGAGATTGATGAGGATAACATTGTTGAGGATGCACAACAATGCAAGGATACTGTTAAGCAACACAAGGATTTCTTGATTGGATTTGATTGATCATGATTGATGAAGCTTGGTTTGGAACAAAAGGTGTTCGAATGATTTGATGTGACGTTTAAATTGCAACTTAGATGCAAATGATAGTGATTGTTTGGATTGGTGTTCGATGAAAGATGAAGCATGATAAGGAATGTCTTCTCATCAAAATATTCCATGGGCTAGTGATACAAATGCTTTGACCAATTTTATTTCATGTTTTCCCATGTTCGGATCGCCACATAAGTCAGAGGATATAGATCAAGATTTATCCCGAAGCAAGATTTAAATATCTGCCCCCAATGTCTAGCAATGTATGGAATGCCATGAATGGATGCTCAGATAAGTGTATGGATGGATGGCTATGGTAAGGATGCCAAGGATTATCTTGCGATAAGATATTCGGATAAAGAATTCTCATTTGGATAATGCTTCATGGCTCAGATAACGTTGGATAGGATAGGGTCAATGAAAATACCCATGTCAAGATGTTTACCATAAGCAAGTGTAAAGTGTGCCCCAAAATTTCATCAAGATCAAGATAACTTGGACTATGGATGCAGATGGATGAAAAAATGGATTGGATCAATGGTTTATGGATGAATGGATTTATTATGGATAATATGGATGGAATGCTCGATTTATTATGGATGGGATGAGATGCTTTCACCTGAACTGGCGCACGTAGATGCTCGATTCCACACATGACGCCTGTTTTCCAGGTTTTCATCATGGTCTTGCCCAAAGCGCCGCACATGCGGTTTTCACTAGAGGACAATTTTTTTCTTTACTATTTTCAATTCTTTTTCTTTTTTTTTTGGATTTTCATATTTTTTGATTTTTTTGTATTTTTCTGAAAGATTCATGCTGAACCACCTGGTGGTGTTAATGTAGATGCCCCTATCATAGTGTGCCATCGATATCCTGCTTGAAGAAGCTGCTTTGCTAAGATACGTGCACTTGAATGCCACTTTTGGGATTCTTGATCTACTTCGTCGATACTAGGGTTAACTCTGTCTCTGTGCATACATCGCGATAAAGTGCCTTCTGAATCCTTATGATGAAGGGTTGCTGCCAATACATGGTCAATATGAGAATTGGATATCATGCGTGGAGGCGTGGATGGAGTGTGTTTAGGTATAGGAGATGGATTGGTTGACAACTTGGAATCTAGCGCCATAATGTGGATGTGAAAATCTGCATATGGTTAGCATTTTAAAACCAAAATAATCCTCAACATCCCTATGAGATAATGAAACATGTTAGATATGCTAAGTAAGATATTAAAACAAATTCAAATTCAAATTTTCCCTCTCATGGGCACATTTCCTTAATCTTGCACATCCATTGGCCTATCATCACTTGACAAGTGGCCTTATCTTATTGGCTTGATCTTTGTCCCACATTGGTCCATTTTTAACACTCTTAGCATTTGAAAATCTATAAAATAGAGGCTTCATCTCTTATCAAATCCTTCACCATCTCTCCACAATCTCTTGCAAGGTCACTCTCTTCATTTGAGATTTGATCTTGTCCACTTCACAATCTCTTCACAAATCCATCATCTACACAACTTGATGCAAGGTCATTCTCTTTGAGAACTTATCTTGTCCATTTATCATCTCCATATCCATAACAATTTCATCACTAGCTTATCAATCAAGGATTGGGAAAGGGTCACTAGCACATGTGACACCAATCCACTATGGGATAGGTTTAATGTCATGTTTTTGTATGCTTTTATTTGGTTTCCCTTGTTTCATTTATGGCATGATTAACATGACTTATTATTCCATAGGGATGTTGAAATGTTGCTTTATTTTAAACTAACCAAATGCAGATTTTGACATCTACAAATACAAATTAATATAACATTTGGGGGGTGTAAATAAGCATCAAAAGATAGAACAAAGCTCAAGACAACAAAGCATAAACACATATTTCTTTTAATTTAGACATGCAAACTTCATAATGAGAATTCCTTTCAAACAATTAAAACCATGACATGATGCAATCCATAGAATACTCTATACCATTGCATTCATTCATAGTGCAAATTCAAGACATACAACCTTTCATCATCACTTTTTTTTTAAACTTCATTTTCAAACAAGAACATACCAGTAGCTCATTACTAAAATTCATAGATCAATAAACACAAAGAGATCTCATTCATATATAACTCAATGAGAATAGTCTCAGATTCAAAATCTTCTATTGATTTTCATCAAATAAGAGACATTTATGCCCAGCAAAACTCACTAGCATACAAATGACTACCGTTCATCAACATTACCATTAAACTAATTCTGGAAATTACATAAATTGTATTGAAACTTGTAAAAATTTCTAAGTATCTTTGCATAAAAAATATAAAACTTCTAAAATCTATAGAAAAACTATCCTAGATCTCTCTTTAGGCAACTAATCTTCACTTCAATTTAGCCAACCTTTACAATATGGAGAGAATTTCTACATATAGGAAATTTAGCACTAATTTCTCTCATAAAAAATGAAGATCCAAAAATCAAGGAGCAGCTGGAGTTGAATGAGGCAACTGCCTATTATGATCTTTAGTTAACCAATGATAACTTTTCATCAAAAATCTGCAGGAAAAGGGAGAGGGTCAAACTATTGGGGATCCTCAGTTGAGCTTGTGTCATGTCCTTGAAAAGTAGGAGAGAAAGTTTTCCAACTGGTCGTGCCATTTGATGCTTCATTCAAAAAAAAATATTCTATAGCCACTTCACTCCTTTGTCTTCTACTCAAGTAGATATTCATTATAATTATCCAATACCTATTTAAGTATATCTACATCTGACCCATCTACCCAATTGTCTTCAAATTTTATCCTTTTCAACTTGATAGGGGTGAACTTCTGCATATCTTCCAACTTCGGAAGCTCCTTCCAAGAAATCTTTACTACCTCTTTTATATCCATGAACCTATCAGTTAACAAATCATCATCAACATCTCCCTTCTATATTTCCTCTTGGAATCTATTATTCCATTTGTTCCTTAGCTCATCAATAGGGAAACCATCCTTTACAGGGACATCCTCATTCACAATCATAGCTATAATTGCCTCCAACTCCACAATTTGATCTAACAAATCCTTACTAGCCTGTTGCACTTCATTCCTATGTTAATGTAAGGAGCTTCACAACCCTTCAAAAATCCTCAAATAAACCTCTTAAAATCCTCACAAACATTTAATCAAATAGTTGGCATACTTGCAAATAGTTTTCAAAACTTGGGTTGCAACTTGCAACAAATAGTTTTCATTCAACAAATAAAAATTACAAATATTATTTTCAATCACTAATGGACTGATAGACAGCAACATATGTCCAATATAACATCTTATATGCAGCAAAAATTATAAACTAAAATAAACTACTCAGATTATGTGGTTTCTTGAAGCTTAATTTGCTCAATGTAACCATATCCTCCACCTGCAACACATCATCTTCACTTTGAATTCTTGGAACTCTCCATGGCTGTAGAATATAATTTAAAACCTGCAATACACAGCAAAAATCAATCCTTTTGAGAATACCATGCCTCCCATTTTACCCTCCTTCAAATCCTCTTCCAATTTCTCCTCATGTCAATGAGATTCTTCACCATTTTCTTCACCGAAAAATGAAATTGTTTTTCATTTCATCTTCTCCTTCTCTCCTTGAATGGTATGCTCACCTTCTTGGCTGCATAATAACCTCCAAAAAGACAAAATAATAATCTTGATAAATTAATTTTCATAACTCTCCAATAAAGATTGGAGTTACAATTGCCCACTCCTTCCTTATCTCCTAAAAAGGAAAAATGCAAAAAATAGGCCTAGATACCCACCTCCTCAGCTCCTACTTTTTAGGGATAATTATGGGGAGTTTTAAAAACCATACTCCTTCAATTTCCCACACCCTCCATGCTTTTTGTGGCATTTTTATCAATTTATTGCAATAAAATTGCAATTTTGGCTTTATTTCACTATGCCAATTTGTCACATTTAAAAGTTATGTATTGCAAAATTAATTTAATCAATATTCAATAAATTGAATCTATTAAACATGAATTTCCAACTACACAATCCCACACCAAAATTCAAAATTCATAAAAAAACTAAACCTCCTTTATTTTTGGTTGATGTTGATTGCTCATTTGCCTAGGATGCTCCTGCATCATATGTGCAAAAATGAATGAAGGCTGAAATTTGATAATGTTAATAGTTTTATCAACAAAATCCTCATTACCTTCTTCAAGGATGGATTGTTCTAGAAGTGTTTGTTGAGGTAGCTTATTAATTTCTTTCAATTTCCTCACATTTTCTCTGTATTCTTCTTCTTGTTTCCAAAGGGTCTCAATATATGCAGTCATGTCATTGATTGATTCCCATGCACTTTCATGAGCCTTATGAATTTCAACAAGCAGTTCCTCCACTTCTTGGTTCAATAAATCATTCCATCTATCCAACATCCCTGCTTTTCTTCTCATCTCAACAAGGTCATCAACTTCTTTCTTACTCAACAAAATTGGTGTTGCAGGAGCAACATATTGTAAAGACACAGGAGAGGATAGGTCCTTCAAGAACTTATGCAATTGATCCAATTGAGCTTTGAGCTCATCCTTCCTCTGCTTATCTTTATCATCCTTGACTTAGTAGAAGATGATACAATATCAATGAGATCCATTTGTTGGTTCCTTGTAGGCCTCCCCAAGTTCACAGTTCCTAGTTGATAATCACTCAACTACATTTCTTGTTTGTCCTTGTCAACCATGGGAATGACACATTTGGCTACAATTTCTCTAGGATCTATCAATCTAGTGGAATGAAGAACTCAATCCTTTTTCTTGGGCCTCTCCTTCTCAATTTCCTTCATCATATCATCCCAATTTAGGGGCTAAGGTTGGACTATCAATTTCCTCTCCAAGTTGAGCTTTAACCATGTTGGGGTAGTAGGAGGAGTAACCACTTGTTGTGAAGAATAAGTGGAAGAAGAGAGGGGTTGACAAAGTGCTACCTTAGGTTGAGAATCAACCTCTTGTTGTTGCTCTTTTTCTACCATCTCTTTAGCTAGCCTATCAACTTCAACTTTCTCTTTTTCTTCTTCCAATCTCCTCTCTTCCAACATGTCATTCCTTTGTTTATCCAATTCCTTAACCCTCTCCCACATTTTGGCCACCTCTCGTTCATGTTTGGCTTGTTCTTCTACCTCTATTCTCTTTAGTAAGAGCTCCTCCTCTTCTTTCTTTCTTTGGTCCTGTTCTATAGCCTTGGCTTTAGCCTCAATGTCTTCCTTTTCCCTCCTTTACCGATCCTTTTCCTCTTCAAGATCATGAATATTTTGTAGGAGAGCCAAATTTTCCCTCTTTGCATTAGCTTTCCATTTAGTCTCCTTTTTCTACTACAAGAGGTCCTCCTTCTCTTTATGTTGTCTTGCTAGCTCTTCAGTTTTGGCTCTAACTTCCAATTCTTGTTGTTTTGCAAGTGCATCATCTTGTGCCTTGGCATCCACCTCATTCTTTTCTTCTTCAAATATTTTCCATTGGTCCTCTGGAGTTAGAACATGCTCAGTCCCAACATCTTCAATATCCTTAGTAGATGCAGTCACAAGAGGCTCATTATCTCATTGTGTGGCCTATGAATCAATGTCTATGTCATGTATCTTGACCTTTTTGTGCTTAAGAGTCTTGGCTTGCTCATGGAGGCTATTTGCAAGTACTTCTCTAGTAGATTCTTCTGGGAGAGAAGGTTGAGGTGAGGCTCCTTCTCCAGCTATTATAGTCTTCACACCTTGTGACTCATGGGTTTCTTGAGTAGGTACTCCTGGATTAGCATCCCTTCTAGGGTTGGGAGGATAATACTCCACTTATTCCTTAGGGGTTGTCCTCCTCTTGGTTCTCCTATAACCTTGGGTATCTCCTTCTTTTCTCTTCTTTGAGGATTGAGCTTTTGGATCCTTTATTCTCATTACCACCCATCAGATACTCCTATCCATCACTGTCCTAGAAATTTGTTTAATATCTATAAACTCCTTTTCATCCCAGTTTATTGGGTCCAAGTTCTTGGTTCCTATATTCTTTGCTTCATACCCAGGGTCCAAAACTACACTATCATCTAATAGTGTTTCAGGAATGTCTTCCTTTACCCCATATTCAATCATTTATAGGATGGTAAGCCTTTCATAGTTCCTTTTCCTTACATCATAGTCATCCTGCAAATCTATCCAAAAATCCTCTAACAAGTTATAGTGTTTATAAAAAATGGTGGGGGATAAACCATTCATCTTATGCTCTGGGTCAAAGTGTTTCTGGGCTATATACAATCCCAAATTTATATTACTTAATTATTCACACACTACCTTTGTAGCCAAATTGTGAACACAACAATATTCTCCCAACTTCATGGGAAATTTGTGGCATCCCGACATGTGTTTATTAGCAAACTTTATAGTAACTCTCATATCCTGATATACAAACTCCATAAGAACAATCCTATCATTGCAACATCTTGGCGACCGATGAGGATTTCCATTAAAACCTTCCAACCTAAAGTAAGAGAACTTGGGATACTAGATATACCAGTGTCCCCATTCAGCAATGAAAGCCATAGCCTCCCTACTCATAATGTATCCAACATCTCCTATCAACCGGTTAATAATGACATAAAGGAATGCATCATTAGCCCTTCTATAATGTAGCTTATAGGTTTGTAGGGTCAACTTAACATAGTTCTTTCATTCCTTCTTTTGTCCAGGAGCCTCCCCTAATATGACTACTGCATTCAATCTAGGGAATATGCCCATCCTTGTAGCTGAATATATAACATAGGAGGTCATGAAGAAGTTCTTTTTCTCCCCCACCTTGAGCATCTAATTGTGCAAGTTATCTGACAAGACAATGCCCCAATCAAACTATTGCCTACCATCCAAAATGGTTTCAATGAATGGAAACATCCATTCCTTAAAATATGTAGATTCTTTCTTTCCAAACACCCTGGAAAGCATCATGATTAGGTCATCAATTCTTTCTTGAAGTCTCCCCTTTTGGGTTGTTCAGGAACCTTAGTCAAAGACTTCTTTTTAGTATTCAACCACTTCTTATTCATGTGGGCCCTATTAGCTTCCTTGTCCCTATTAAATAACTACAATGCCTCTACTTCATTCAATTGCTTGGGGTTCTTGGGGGTAGGTGCATTGAACAATAACCTCATCATTTGTGGAGATAGATCAATGATCACATTCCCCTAGAGGTCCATACACTGTCTTGATGAAGGATTGTAAGCTCCTATTGCTATGAGTATAATCTTTGTCCACTGAATTGATAAAGGGAAGAGTGTGACATGTGCCAGTCCAAATTGGGCTATTCTTTCAGCCCTCCCAATCACTTCCTCCAAAAAAGTGTCTATGAATAAATCCTCACAGTTGAATGGGCCCAGATTAGTATCTGTGATGTCAACCCATTCTGAATCCAACTTGCTAGATGTAAGAGTGGCATCTTGGTGATTATATCTCAAAGTATAAGGTAGTTGATCCACCTTAATCTTCTTTGGTTTCACTCCCTTTGAGATTTCTACATCTTGCCCTTCCTTTTGTGAAACCTCTTCAGATGCTCCTAACATCATTTACTCTTGCAAGACAACCCTGGATTAGATCAAAAAAAGGTATAGGAATCAACATTGCAAGTGTTACCTTCCATACTTCTCTATTCTTCCCTAGGTAGCCCTCCATATTTAGTCAAATTTTAAACCTTCTAGGAGTGGGACCAAGAGAAGATTTGGAACCAAAGAGTTGAAATAAGTAACACAATCGAAACTAGATAAAAAAATTGGAACTTTCAAAGGTTCTGATTTCTCGTATTGTTTAGTTATTCAGTGCTGCCAAAGCTAGCGGGATTGGAATCATAAATGGAAACCATCGGGGGGGCAATCATTTCCGAAACTAGACTCCTACGTGAATTTTCAATGGACGAGTTCATTTCTGACTTTGGTTCTGCTATAGATTACGAAGACTAGGTAGAATCTCCCTACATGCCCACATCAATTTGGACCCAGGTTAAAAGAAGGCATGGGAAGGCATAATTTAAGCTCAAATATGCCCAAACAAATGGGACCAAGATCGAGTGAACTAGGGCATTCACATACAAAGGGTGCAACACACAAACCCTTATTCGTACGGCCCACCGAGTTAACTTAAAACTAGGGCATCAAAACCCTATGATTAAATCCATAAGACCAACATAGGCATAAACCAAGAAGGGTCAAGAGAAAGATTTAAAATAGTTCCAAACACAAGAACCCTTCAAAATGAATCCCTAATTGAAACTAGGGCACGGTGAAACGAAAAAACCACCAAGAATGGAGAAAATAATAGCAAACAAACAAAAACAAATGGAGGAAAGCAAAAGACAAACGGAAAATGAAAGACAAACCCAAAAAAAAAAAACACAAGCAAATACAAGGAAAGCACGTGAAGATCCAAGGGAAAATTCTTGTGAACGTGTGAAGAATGAATGAAGCAACAAAACGAGAAAACACAATGGGAATGGGAGAAACCCCACCTACCTCGAAATGCAACTAGAAAGGGTTGAAAACTGATCAGAATCCGCTCATGAATGCTTTCCTGCAACCATATCATGCTCCTCTTTGAGTTATTTTGGCTCTTGCTTGTAAAAATGCTTTGGATAATTTTAATGAGCCTAATAACCTTGATTAAGGTTTTAAAAAACCATTTTGTGCATGTGAGAAGGCTACAATTAATGTGGTTGGTCAGGCACGGAATTAGAGTGAAGGTGAGTACACAACCATTGTGTACATCAGAGGTAAAGTGGGAGTGGAAGCAAAGTCGAGATAGAACCTGAAATTTTTGCAAAGTTTTACATTTTGTTTCAGATTCATCTCTGGTCCTACAACAGGGAAAAGACAACAAAGAAACTAGGGTCGAAGCGGAACCAAACCTAAACTTGGAACTTTGCAAAGTTCCAGGTTCGGACCCAACTCTGATTCTGATCCGAACAAAGGGAAAGAACGATGACACAAGAAAAAAAAAAGAACAAATGGAAATAGGACTGGGACGAAGCTCATCCCAAAACAAGACACCAAACAAGAACAAAACACAAGGTAGACCAAATGGGAGCAGGATCAGAATGAAACCCAGACTTGGAACTTTCCAAAGTTCTAGGTTCAATTTCCATTCTGGTTCTACTTCTGCCAAAAGGAAAAGAAACACAAAGAGTAGGAAAAAAAAATAAAACCCAAGGGATAAAACAACCCAAGAGCCCAAGACAAACAAAACAACAAAGAAGCCAACAAGGCAAGAAATGAAGATGGGACTAGAATAGAAATTGGACTAGGAACCTTGTCAAAGTTCTAAGTCTAGTTTTGGCCCGCATCCCAAACCCACAAAAACAAAAGAAATAGACTTAAGAGGAAAAATAACAACTCCTAAGACCCAAACAAGAACACTAAGGACAAACAAACAGAAGGGGGGCCCATTTTGACCAAAAAAAAAATGGGGTGGTTATGCAAGGCATAACAAGTATGTCGAGACTAAGGCTATTGATAATTCACATTACCAACTTATGAATGAGATTCATTACATGATCTAGACTGGCATTGGCTTTGCTTGAATTGATCGCTTGAGATGAGTTCTTAAATTCCTACACAGTACGAATGAGGAAAGGGATCTTCTCAAGATTTGCATGGCTACCAAGAGAGATCACAACACCCTTGACCTTTCCACATTTACTCATGCTCCAATTAGTTTTCTCTCAAAAACCTTGTTAATCATGATTTCAAATATTCTCATTGATTAGTCCGAAGAGGAATTGAATTTGTACAATTTAGAGGAAATTAGTTGGAATTTAATTTAAGTGAATACCTAAACTACCAATTGATGTGCCTTTAATGGTTGATATATAAGGATATACGATAGATGAGGGAAAAACCATAAAATTCATTAGATTAACATTTTGACTACTTGTCAACCATGCCAATGAAGTAGTTCCTTCCTAACATGTATGGCTGCGAAGCATTGCCTAATATGTTGAATGTGTCCCAAATGGAATGGATAAAACATCTCAAATGAAATAGAGGAAGCCCTAAACTTGAACTTGTACCATGAGCCGCAGGCATAAGGAGGACGCAAGCAACATACTGAGCTAGTGAATTGATTGCATTATGTGCGTTCAAGGTGTATACCCTAACACAACTTCCTCACTATCACACATTTAAATGCAAGGGAGGCAATGGGTCACATTTTTCTTTTTCTTTTGGTTCTGAAATACATAAAACTACAACATTGATATGCAATGGGGAGGCAATGTTATTTTCCATTCCCTACACACCCGATTATTATATATATTTTGTTTGACTTGAGACAAAATTTTGTGTTCACACACCCTATGGTGGCCGCGCCCTTGTTGGGAGGGCAACGCCTCCTTCCCATCCTCAGCTAAGGTGTGAAGAGGTTTGCACCATATATATATCTTGTTCTTCCTAAAAACTATTAGCTAAAGCTTTAGATATGGGTTTTTTTTCATTTCCATAGTGGATTTGTATACTTATCAGTTCTATTTTTACTTAATTATGAGCAGATTTTGTTTGATACTCTTTATAAGCAAGGAAACTAGGTGGTGTCTCAAAATTGAGCTCGATTGGAAGAGCTATACAAAATGATTCACAGGTTGATTAGTTTTTTTTTTTTTTAGAATGGACTAGACTTAATGATATTTAAATGTTGAACCAAGAGAGATATTGGGATCACAAAAACATTATAATTTGGTTGGATATTGTTCTTATCATTCTTATTTCTTTTTAATGCAGATTTCACAAGAGTATTAAGTAAATTCCTTTTAGGTGAAAAATATCCTACTATGGACCACTTCTACAACTGTAGTACCATATGAAGTTCTAGATCATTTATCAACATACAACACATTCTTTATTTTCATTCAGAGTTGTAAAGATGACCACAAACCGAACTAGCTTGTAATAGACAACAACCATAAATCTATTTCTTTTGTGTTTCTTTCTTATTTTCTCCTTCTTATCTCTGCAAAACATCCCATCTCCAATGAAAAGAACACTCTAAATATTGCTTTATTTGGAAAAAAGAAATTGTGTGCATACACATCCAATTTACTTACGACCATAACCGTTCAATTTGATTCTTAGATAATGACATTTCTATTTTTTTTTAATTGTTATTTTGTGAGACATAATTAATTTAGTTGCACCATAGTTACAACATAAGCATAATGCATCTTAGGTCCACTTGTTTCCAAAACAAGCAATAGCAGGGAAATCATTCAAGGCCCATTTAGTCCTGTAGTAACTATAAGGAATGTATCATTTGAAATTGATCATATTTTCAATAGTTAAGTAATCCTATAGAAATGTTACACATAATCTTATTTTAACTACTCATTGGTCTTGCATTCACATAAAGTTGAGGGCTAAATTAATAGTCTTCCTTTCATAGTTAAAAGGTACAAAATTCCTTATATAAATTACTCATGATTCAACTGATATTTAAGCAAATAACATGCAAATGAAGTAAACTTTTATCTTTCTATTATGTTCTTTCATCTTACAATAGAGTATTAGCTATTCTATATTACAACCAAAATCTAGGAATACAAGAGCAACACAAATAAGTAAGGCTTGCTCTCTAGCCTACCATAATGGTGTCATGGAGCCTTGTGGATTTGGCCATACCCCTGAGCAAGAAATTGATTAACCCCAAGATGATACATGGATCCTTGTCAAGATTTTACAAGGAGTTAAAGATTACATATCATCTAAGCTCTCCACTCACCATACTCAACAAATATCCCTACAACATAGTATAATCTTCTCACAACAATTAATCAAAGAAGAATGGGGAGAAGGGAAAAACTTATCTTTGTTTTTTGTTAGATGAGAGATTGAAATCTTGTACCCTTCTTGTCTCCCCAACCAAGCCTTCTTGCTCACTCTCCTTTCTTCTTCTTATTCATTCTTCTCTTCCAACTAGAGTTCTCCATAAGGAGAAGTGGGTAACACTCCCTCCTAATTCTTCCTCTCTAGACTAAATAGGAGTTTCAACTTGCAACTCCTAGATGGAGAGGTGTGGAATGTCCTCACCTCCATCAATGAGGGTCTTTTACTCATTAAAGTGAGAAGCATGCACTTGAACTACTTCCTTCTTCAATCTTTTCAAAATTCGTCACACCTTAATATGAGGACTTTTCAAGAGTCAAATCATGTCCTTGGGGTCCTATTTCATGTCCACTTGACCCCTACTAATATGGTATAGATCCTAGGGGTTTTTTTTTTGCATCCCAACAAAGAAAATTGGCCAACAACCCTATTTAAAGACTCTCTTTAGAACCTATTTGACTTTCAAGCTTGGATAATGGTTTCTAACCTTAACTCCAACTTGTATCTCACATGACACAAAAAAAGACCCTTTCAACCCAAAATATAAGTTATCTCTTTAACATCAATCCTCAACACCTTACTCTACCAACATATTAACTTTATATATTGCCAAGCCCCAAAGGGGTCAATTCATAATCACAAGAAGATGTTGTTTGATCTAATCAATAGTTTTTCCTTCTTGTATTGGCACTCTACTTTCCTACACATCACAAATTAAATCATAAGAACAATCTTATATCACATTAATTTGATAGCTAAACTAAGATTTAATTGTTCAACAATTCTATTTACAATTTCAATTTATATTCCATGACACCTTCATGATAGTGACATTGAAACAAATATCAAAGTGAAATACAAGAATATGGTCACCCAATCACATTATTTATTGCTTGTAGTACAACTTACCATCTATTTATGAAAAATATAACAAGTTAATTTTAACATTAATCATATGCAAAGTGGGGGTCTTACATTCCCCTCCCCTTAGCTTTGACTTCCTCCTAGAAGTCACTTGGGTCTGGAACATAAACTCCATATAGAAATGTACATAATCTATTAAACATACCAATTAATTTACTACCATGATGAAATAATTCAAAACATTTAACTACAAGCACATATTGGAGACATCCCTTCCATGCATCAAACCTTTAAATAATTAGAACAAAATTTCTCACCATAGAACTTTTATCCAATTTGCTCACAATGTAACAAATGCTAGTAATTATTCTTGTAATTAACATTTTTGTTTAACAATTACACCAACATATATCCAAAACATAGTGACATTCTTAGACACCCTTCAAAGTTCCCTTTTTGCATCATAAACATCACTCATGATGCTAGAAAATATCAATTCATATCTTAAGAATAGTAGTCTCAATCTTATCTGCCACCTTCTTTCTCACTTAACATTCAAGTACTTTCACATGTCATTTATTTACAAATTTACTCTTACATTACAACAATTGCACATAATTCACATCACAAGGCTCAATGGGGTTTACAAGGATGGAAATTCTTGGATACCATAGCCATTAGGAAAGATGGTCTCAAGGCCCTTCTCTAAGGACCTTACCATACATCTCCTAGGTACCTTCCCTTATTTGTGTAAGGGTGTTAGCCTCCAAGGGAAAGGTACAACAAGAATAATCATATAACTAGGGGAAGAATGGATTAGTGGCCATCCCATGCCGGTCCCATTTGCAACCCCTCTCAAATAATTTATAATTCCCCAATGCATCTACTCTCCTATATGACCTGCCAGGGAACCCCCCACGGGATGTGGTAGTTTTACAGATGTCACATTACACCACACTTTCTAGCTATTAGCAAACCATAAGAAGCCTCAAACTAAGCAACATGAAATCATAAACCAATGTTTCAATAAATAGAAAGTTATAAATTCAAAATGAAGGCCAAATAAAGATCAATTGTAGCTACATTTCAACATTCCAATTTTAATTCAAAAACAAAAATTAAATAAGTCCTTGAGGCAATGGACTATGACAACTTTCAAATGGCTAAATAGCCCCCAATAAAAGAAATAGAAAATTTAACTCTACTAGCATATAATAAATAAAAATCCATTAAGAAATCACCAATCATTCATATCTCAACAATAAAACTTTCACATTACAAGCACCGCGCAACTTTAATAAAGCCACCTAATGGGAGGATGGGAATGGTGGTTCTCTAACCACATAAGTGTAATATCATGCAATAATTGGTGGTCCCTAACCACATAAATATAATAGCACACAATATCATGTTGGAATCTTACACATAGTATCAATGCCCTACATTGTTGACGTATCCAAAATCTATGCTCAATATGGCCCAAGCAATTCCATCCTTTACCCATGGGTTATAGACATCAAGGAGTGGGTTTGCACTACAAACCAACTAATGTGGTTCTCATGTGGGGGAGTAGGTTAGGAAAATGTCCAAGGGGACCCATTGAGTTTCCACTTGGGGTTTTCTCACCCTTCAACCCCTATTTATGCTAGCAGGCATCTCAATCCTATAGGGGAGCCGTAAGCTAGGGTTACACATTTAACATATGAACAAGACTTACACAAGGATTTACATCACATTAATTTAGTAGACACACTTCTACACATATCATGCTCACATTATTTCACAATTAACTAGCTTACCCAAAAGGGCCATCACAAAGGGTGCACATAGGGGATCGTACTTGACATCCCTCACCCTCATCCAAGTCAAATACTTTGTATCTCATACTTGGGCACAACACATTTACTGGTTTCACTTCACATGTTATAACACAAAATTCTTTACAAAATTCACCATAAAACAAGAGCAATGAACTTACACATATCCTATTTTCTTTGAACAATATTCATGTTTTGTCTCAAGGTTGGAAATTTTACTCACTTTGCATAAGTATAAGAAATAACTAGAATAGATGCAACTATAGCTTAGGTATATCACCCCATCTTCCTAGAACTTAACAATTCATGGTTCACCACCCTATTAACACAAATGTTGATACCCCATACACACTTTATTTTCTTTACACAATGTTCACTTTGTTTATCCCTTTGTTAACATCTGTCCATTTGCATACTTGTAAATTAAATTTCCATATAATTCACAGTTGTAATCTAGGTAATACTCAATTTTCTTACAATTAACAATACATGGTACATCACGCTTCCCATCTTACTGACATCATATTTATGATTGAGACTAATTTTCTATATATATCCATTTGATTGTATTTGTTATGTTCACTAACATATCAACATGAGTAATTCCACTATATTTTTCACAACATGCTAAGGAATATTTCTCACTTAATAAGGAAGGTAGTAAATATTTTCATTCAAAAAATTGAAATATATGAGAAAAGAAAACCTACTCAATGCATAAAACACATGATAGCTCATGGAGCAGTAATTCTCACAACCCATTAATATTTTTAACAATTCTTGCATTTCACTATCTAAATTTAAACTATTTACTCACATGTTGTAACCATCATTGTTACAATCATAGTTCCATATAACCTCATAAAATTCATAATGAGTAGAAGTATTGAAATCTCTATCTACCTTTAAGCTTTCTCCTTTGCATTTGAGCGTGGATATTTTTACCTCAAAGAGTAAGTATGGTCAACGGTATAGAATGCACAACATTAGTTGAAAGTTTTACAAGTCTACCTTAGTGTCTCCTATCTATATAGTTGAAATTTTCACATCGTGAATCACGCATAATTCATTACTCAGTTTATAGATTCATACAATTGATTATTAAATTCTTATGGCATTCATACAACCTTCAAGGTCAACACCTAATTAAGTACATCATTACTTCCTTTATGACAAGTTTCATTTTTTATTTTTCACCAATAAGTCTTTATTCCTTAGCTACGAATAAGGAAGTGGTTATAGTGTGTACTGTAAGTAACATTGTAACTCCAAATGCATATTTGACAAGGTCTTTTCACCAAGGTTTTAGACTCAATTACTAGAGGGAAATTATTTCCACATTACCTAGTCAATTTCCACCAGTCTTGACTTAGTTGTAAAATTCTACACATTCTCACCTTTGACTCGAATCCTAGAAATCATTTTGCTTTGTTAACTATTTAATCTCTAAATAATAGAGCACAAGGGCTTTATAGTTCTATTAAGTTTAGTAGGTCATCATTTACTTGCATATGTGTTTAAATAACTTTTAAGTTTCAACAATTAAGTTAGGTGAAAATTTTGATCTTGACCACTTTTCTAAATTGGGCTTAATATATAATACAAGACTCTAATTATAGTTGATGTCATCGTCCATGCAATTTTCACCTACCAAATGCAATACAAATCATTTGTTGCTTCAAGAAATCAACCCTTATACACTTATATGTGAATCCAAATCTTTGGGTAA
Organism: Sequoia sempervirens; assembly: GCA_007258455.2. Taxonomy (NCBI): domain Eukaryota; kingdom Viridiplantae; phylum Streptophyta; class Pinopsida; order Cupressales; family Cupressaceae; genus Sequoia; species Sequoia sempervirens. The sequence goes on from VDFB02373365.1 coordinate 142,448,755, forward strand.
TAGGCTAAGGCATAGGGAAATCATGGTTTTAGGCATACAAGATATAAGTTCATGAGTGTATTAGTACCCATGTATGAGTTCAAGCCATTAAATCTATGTCTAACAACCTTTACCTTAAAGGTTTTGTTTCAATTTTTGACAAGGTTTTAAATCTCAGTATATACATAACTGAATTGCACATGATACCTAGTTCAAGGGTTTTATATTTAATCAATTTGAGTGTTTAGAGATTTAAAATTATTTAATTACACCCTTCAACACATTGATCCCTCTCATGGTTCATAAAATTATTTTCTTTTAACTAGTTAGAAGATTCCAAATATAGTTATTTTGTTCCATCCTTTATTCTTACTAGAGTTTCTATAAGAAAACATGTTGCTCCTCAAATTCCCATAACACTATGGAATTACCTTACTATTATGTTTAAGAAATATGGTCTTAAGAATTCAACAAAATAATTTTTCCTTAATTATACACCTCAATATGTCCTATTGCACTATTCAGCTAACAAAGATTATGCTTTAGAACTCAATTATTCTCTTTTAGGGTTTAAGAAAATTTAATGCCAACAGGTTAGATTAGCGTTGTAACCCTTGTTAACTAGCCTAATATGGCTCTAGGAGTTCACCTTATCAAGGCACCATGTTTGGATTTGAATTTCTTTTTAAAAGTTGAATCCATTAATTAATTTCTTGCTTGACCCATTTATAAAGGTCATTTCTTGATCATTTAGTTCTTTACAATCTTAATTAGGTCACATATTTAAACTAAGTTCTCATTTACCACAAATGAAAGTCCTTTAATTTAATTTTATCATTCTATTCTAACTAGCACAAGGGGGTTTTAAAATTTATCCATGCACACACAATATTTAATACCCAATTTATTCCCAAATTTCCCTAGAGTTGCAACTTAGGGCTTTGATACCAAGTGTCATTCCCAAAAAAAATCGCTAGAAAACCCAACCAATTTTTTTTTGAAACATTAGTATAAAACCACTATTGCTTTGTCAACCTAGCGCAACAAGAGAGCATCATATATGCTTATGATGACATGGATAACCTAATAAACTTAGTACACACACACATACACACGGATGTCATTATTAATCAGTAATAATTTTAGCAATGAAAATATCATAAGATTGTTCTTAATAAATCTTATGATATATGTGTTATAATTAATGGTGTGATTGCTTATATTCACAAGACATAAAGAGGAGCTACCTTCTCAATTAAACATATACCATACTTATGAATATACATGCTCCTAACATTAAAGCCCCATAAATGGTATATGTATACGTCTAAAAATGGTCATGATTAAGCTTGTTAATTAATTAAATATTATTTAATTAATTAATTCTCCTAAAGTCATCTACATATAAATAAATTTAATTATTTATTTATATCGTTCATTTTTCTAATTCTTCTACCTTAATTAAATAAATAACTTTATTTAATTATTGGCATTTCCCATATTCTTCCTAATCAAATTAAATAAATTTTCATAATTTATTTATATTCGATTATCACATCATTCCAAAGTTTGAATATTTAAATATTCAAATAATGGAATATTCCATTCACCCCATAATTAAATTAAATATTAAATATTTTATTTAATATTTTCCTCACTCTAATTTCATTTCTAAACATAATTAAATATGATTTATTTAATTATGCGAGTTGCCATATCCGTCTCCACTTCCAAATTAAATAAATTTAATTTATTTAATTTTAACTCATTCTAAACTCACCCTTCCAAATTCTAACTCTCTTCGAAATGGAAATTTCCCTTCGAAACTCAATGACGAAAATTGAAGGAAAAGGGAAACCTTCCATCTCCCTCTCCACTTTCGAAAATCTTCCACTGTCCGTTCGAGCAAGCTTAATCTAAGACGTCGATTGAATCAGCCAATCGAATCCATTCGAAAACTCTATAAATTCCGGCGCAAATCCAAGCTTTGGTTACACTACGCATGCATACACCTACACCTACCTACACATTCATACACATTTACATATGAAAACACACATCAGCTTATGCATTCACATAATTTTCAGCTTCACAGCCATACTTTCATTTTAGCATAGCTTTGCATTTAGCATAGTGTGCATTTTATATCTCGTTCTTCATGTTGTCCTTTTGTTGAGCTTGATCTACTGATCTGAGAGCCATTTGAAAACCAAAAAAACATTGGAGATAGAGAGAGATAGGATGATTTCAGGGAAGCTGTAATAATGGTTTGCTTATTCTATTTATTTTTCAGTTTTTCCTGATTTAATGTCTTATTTATATGTGTTTGAATTTCATTTAGATTGATACATTTTTCACACACACATAAAATGGCGCCCACCATGGGGCTCGAACCCACAAATTTAACATTGTTTGCAAGTTTCTTTTGACAGTTTCGTGTTATGGAGTCAATTCTTGGAAAAAAATTGGCGTTTAGGCGCATTCGAAACTTTCTGCGGCGCATACGGGGTTTTAACTTTTTTGTTTTGCAGGATTCTGGAGTGCATCTAGTAACTGTTTAGGCGCATATAGTAACTGTTTAGGCACATCTAGTAACTATTTAGGTGCATCTAGTAACTGTTTAGGTGCATCTAGTAAATGTTTAGGCACATACAGTAAGCTTTCCTTTTTCACATATAGTAATTGTTTTAAGAGCATATAAATCTTTCTTGCGGCGCATATTGCTTCTGTTCTGGTGCATATTGCTTCTGTTCTGGCACATATAGATTATGTTCTGGCACATATAGTTTCTGTTCTGGTGCATATTGATTTTTTTCTAGCGCATATATCTTCTAGCGCATATACCTTCTGTTCTGGCACATATGGATTGTAACAAAAATACAAAATTTTGAGTCTGATGCCTTCCACAAACAGAATTCTTTTCTCTTTTTCTGAATTTTAAAACGAAGCAATCTTAGGATAGACACATCTAGATAAAATGAAGCAATCTAGGATAGTCACCACACAATAATCTTGCAGTTAAAATTGAACTAACTTGTTTTTAGTGAAGCAATATCTTCACTTAGATTAGATCATTGTGATTTGGGTTTTAAAATGAACATTTGGTTGCTTTGACTGTGGCAATAGGTCTATGCTCTCCCCTTAACTGGGTGATCAGAATACCAAACTTTCCTTTTAGTTTCCATGCAAATTTTACTGCTTTAATTACATCCTTTAGAGAGCCTACCGTAGTGGGAAAAAGTACTCACCCTACGGGAACGACTCAAGTGGGTTCAAGCCAAAGCCAAGCCATTTTGCCCCACTATAAAATTTAACGCAAATATGGGAAAAACCCTCTTTTTCCATAGTGTGCAAGATAACCATCCCCAAAACCTTTGTTCTAAAGGTTGGGAGGTCTCCTGAGGGAGTTTATTATTGCCGCACCGAACGGAAATCCTTACTACGAACCTAGTGTAGTGGCCAGCCGAAGTCAGTTTCTGAACATTCTAATAATCACAGTGCAAGGGGAGGGAAGAATCTACCCCCAGGACACTCACCATATAACTTCCAAGGACCGTTTGCTCAGGGGATCCGGTATCCACTTCCGTAACTCTGAGTACGTACCTAGAAAAGACAAAAACATGGGCACCCCTTCGGGGGTGACATGGTTGTGTGAGTTGACGTAGTTCTAAGATGTGGGCTGTTGATTACTAGAATGACCTACTTGAGCATTAAGAGTGAGTTTGCTTGAATTGTCTTTCATGTGCAAAACCTGTGAAAACATTTGTTGAAAACATTTTCTTGATCAAACACTTCATGTTAGTATAGGGCCTTAAAAACAATTGTTCTTCAAAATGTTTGTTATTCCTTCCATCACATTAATTCAGATAAAAAGATCATCCGAAATGAACATGAAGAACAACAATTGAAATCACTCAAAAAAATTTCATACCATTGGTCCAATAACGTTCTCAAAATACTTTTCCCATGCTTAGAGATTGGAAATCAACAAAGTTTCCCAAGAAACCAATGTCCAAAAGGATTAGAAAACCCAAGAAAACATTAGGATACAAGAAAACTTTGCAAAAGAGAAAAAATTTATACAAAAGTCGACACGTGCTGCTTCATTTCCGTGGATTTCTTCATAGGTATCAAAACTTTGTTAGGGGATTCATTGATGAGTATGTTGTAGATCCTTTACATTCTCGAGCTTATTATCAGAGATTAGCTCTATCACAACAGCATAATCATAACCAACCTCTTGAGTTCGATAACATACCACAACCTGCCATTGAATATCCTTCACACCCCAGTCATATTCTTCAAAGATCTTGAAAGAATTTTCCTTGAAAACGAAGATCAAAATCTTTTAGAGTGCACTTTTCAAAACAGCTTTCTAATTTTTGGTTCAACTTCCCCAACAGGATTCTGACATCCTTTCATCTTTGGAAGCCACAATCAAAAATTAGGAGTATCCTTGATCATATCATAAGATTCCACATCTTATTAGATCAAAATATCATTCCCATTGCACTTGTCAAAAACTGTGATCTAAGTCCAAAGGAAATTTTTCAAAATCATATGCCTATCTCCACAAGATCTCAACACAATAAATTGAAGGATACAACCCAAAAAGAAATTCATATTCAAAACACTCAAGAAGAAGGAGAAAGCAGTAATCCTCTTTTCAGCATAAATCAAAATCCACTTTTCAACAACAACATGGACAATAGAGAAGAAAATCCATTTCATAACTATAGAGATAAAATCCATGAGGATAGTGATGAGGAACAAGATGAGGAACATCTTAGAGAGGCTGAGCAAGATCCAAAATTTCACAAAGCCATCGAAAAGATCTTGCAACGAGATAAAGAAAAATATTTTCACTATCTAGCCGAACAAGGGGCTAAATTGCCTCATGACTTTAATACTGAAAACTTGAAAAACAAACCTGAAGAAAAACCCCTTTCTAATCTTAGTGCTTTGACCCAACAAATCAAAGCACTTCAAGGACAAATCAAAGAGTTACAGGGAGGAACAATCACAAAGAAATATACTCTGGAGGACATTTGTCCTTATCCTTTCGATAGAAGTCTTAACATGATTCCTTTTTCCAAAAATTGTGAAATGCCAAAATTTGATCGCTATAATGGGAAATCAGATCCAATCGACCATGTTAGAGACTTCTGAAACATGACATTGGAATTCACTCACGAAGACACTTACTTACTGTAATTGTTTCCTAGGAGCCTTGGAGTTCACTCTATGGAATGGCTATCTAAGATTACACCTCCTGTTCAGACATTTGAAGAATTGATCAACTTATTCATATCACAATATGCCTACAACATACAACACCCAATCACCATGATAGATCTTTGCAAAGTTGCACAAAAACCTGGCGAATCCTTCATTACGTTTCT
>VDFB02373365.1:142454235-142465336 GCA_007258455.2 Sequoia sempervirens
CCATCATCATCAATTTGATCTGGGATAGCCTTGATTCTATACAGTCTAATCAAATTGACGGGCAACCTGGAGAATTTCCTCTTCAAAACTTTGAATTCATCTTTGTAGTTGGCTCAATAATTTTCAAAGTCATGTTTATGTATGAATTCACTACTGGCTCTCTTTTGAGCCCCACCTATTCTATCAAATCTGGGCCTCTTAATATGTAAAGATAGGTTGAAAGTGGCCATCTCTCATGAGAAAACTCTGCTGTAGCCAAGGAAGGGCAAGCCTCATGACCTCCAATCCTTAGCGGGAATTCATTACCAAAACCAGTTTTGTGCAAATCCCTTTTCACAATTGCATCAAAGGCACAAATCTTCCTTGTAACCTCCAAAAGAATGATAGGATCTGTAGGATATCTGGGCAATGTGTATGGAGCTCTCGGACAACCATCAATCCTAATGTAAGAAAATGTGGGAAACTGTATAAACCATGCTCCAAACCTCTGAATCACTTCCCTGGCAGCATCAAAAATTCTAACATGCTCTGCACCCTGGAGCAACCTTGTAATGTACATGGTGAATGCATCATTCACCCTTCTATAGCTAAGACTATCCAAATGTAGCTGAGGGTTGACTTCATAAATTACATCTTGGCCAAAGACCCCTCGATTGCTCAATCCCTTATATGGATGGAACCTTGCCAAGACATAGACCAAATAATTTGTCATAGTGAAAGTCTTGGTCTACAACACATTGGACAATTGCTCATGAATTATCTTACTAATTATTCCTACCCAATGGTAGTCTACACCTTGTTCCATTCTTACTAACAAATAAAACATCCAATTTTCAAACATTCCTGCATTCTTCAGACCCATCACTCTACTGAGAAGAGTGATTGCATCATAGTAATCTGATTTAAACTTAGCCCTGAACAACTCTTTTGGAAATTTAGAAATATATGCCTTTGGTTTCTCTATCCAAGTATTAATAACATCCAAAGCATTATTTATATCCTGCTCATAATGTTTCTTGGCTATATGAATATCAAATTGCACTACATGAGACCTGTCTGGCATGTCAAATGTCTGGGCAACTAAGACACGAGAGAATTTTGCAAGCACTTTTCCCTGTGGACCAATTACTCTCTATGTACCTTGATCATAGTGTCGAGCACACTCCAAGAAAAGCTCATAACATTGCACTGTGGAAGGAAAACCGGCCACATGAGCCAACCCAAAATATCTCATTCTCCTTACTAAAATAGAAGGGTCGCCTGCTGCCATCCTTGCCTTAAATTCTTCATAGTCTCACTTTCCCACATTAGTGTCAGTCACCTCTGACCAAATAGAGATAAGTTTTCTCTCTAGAATTTTTCTCTTTATATCCAACTTAATCCTTTTAGCTTCTGAAATAGGAGCTTCCTCAACATCAGGATCCATTTATTTTCCCTTACCCTTGCCAGCAGAAGCCTTGCTTAATTTAGCTTGCATTCAACAAAAAGGTCACAATCAATGTTCATTACAACAAAAAAGTTAAGGTTAGCCCATCATAAATAACACATTCATCATCCAAATAAGCCCAAACAATGATCATAATCTCTTAAAATCTCACAAACATGATTATGGGATTTTCACCCCTTTGTAGAAATCAGGCCAAGAAGAAAGTTTTGGGGATTTCATGACCAGGTCGAAATTAGCGAGGAAAACACAACTATCACCCCAAAAATCATTCAATCAACATTATAGCTCAAGAAATGGCAATATCCAACCTTTAATTAATCAAACTAATCATGAAATTATGCAATGTCAATTCATCTATTTCTACAATTTTCTCATTTTCAGGAAGTTTCAGGGATTTCCATTTGGGACGAAAATTAGCGAGGATATCATAACTTTTTCATTTACATGCATTCTTGGGTAATGATGGGGTGATGGAAATTTTGGAGATTTTTGAGTGTGAAGGAATTCCACTAGGTACCTAAAATCTCTAAAATTTCTGATTCTTCATAGTTTTTCCCAAATTGATCAAATGATCACAAATTTGGGATTTGGCTCAGATTTTTATTTGCTTCACATTGTTCATCCATGATTTAGACTAATAACTCATTCAAGCACAGCTCGATTAATCCTTTAGCAAGAAATTCAAAATACGCAACCCTAGGGTTTTGCCATGAATAACTAGTCAAAGGTTCGATACACTCATTCATTCAATGAAATCATAATCAATTCTTCCAAAACCTTCAAAGGAAAGTAATGATCAAATACAAATGGAAAATAACAACTCAAACTCCCACTCAGATCATCAATTTGTCAAACATACAAAACCCTAGATCCATCAAATCAAATCACCATCACACACAATAGCGAATTCAAAGGCCAAATTTACTAAGGATTGTCATTATTAAATTATCAATTCAATGGAGATTTACGACATTAACACTCAGGGGAGGCACCGAAATGAAAAGGGGACAACCCTAGTTTAATCATAGAGCTCCAAATATGCATAAACCCAAGCATAGAACATGCATAATACCATAAAACCATACATACTTGTCAATCAAAAGAAAAGGCATCATGCACATACCATTGATGAAGCAAAACTCAATAGGACAATTACTGGCAGAAAGCTTCAAATCCCACACATATGTGAACAAGGCCAAAGAAACACAACCAAAACTAGTAATCCACAGCTCTGACAATCTAGCTCACATGCAACTCCCTAGGACCAAGCTCCTCAAATTTGTTGTGAGACAAATAATACCAATTTTCCAACATAAAATCTCTCATAATCCCATTAAATGCAAGATGCAACATTTGTACAATAGGCATAAATGAGGAAAAATGACTACTTAAAACCTTCTTCGGGAATCCGAGGGAATGACAGAAGTCGGGGATTTGAAGACTCAAGGAAGTTCAAAGAATTTTTCCATATACCGAATTCCATGAAATGCTAAAATATCCAAAATGTTACAATATAAGAAATAACCTACAGGCATCCAAGATGTTGATGGAAATCAAAGATTTCCACATAGGGAGGAAATACTCGAGATCCATGAAAAACCCAAAACTCCCCCTTAACTTAGAATTTTCAATGAACCACCTCAAGAGATCACTTGCATAGGAAAGATAAGTATTCAAGTACATTTCAAAGTGGCTAAACCTTCACAACTAGAGGATTACAAGCACCCAAGACCAAAGACCAGTCCAAGAGGGTCCCTTCTTTCAGCAGGGCATGTGTGCAAAAACTACACAACACTATTCTGCTGCCGGAATAGTGTTGATGCTTCTTTTACCTTCTTGGGCTACTCTTGGTCTCTTATTAATGTTTATGCACCAAACCAAAGGAATGCTAGATATGCTCTATGGTAGGATCTTTCTGATTGGATTAAAAAAAATAGTGGGTATCAGTGGCTTGTGGTTGGGGATCTCAACTTCCTACTATTTCCCTAAGAGAAAAGTGGTGGTTTGATTTATTATTCTGACAACATGGAAGACCTAACAATCTTTCTAAGTTCTACTGACCTGATTGACATAGAATTTATTGGGCCAATCTTTTACCTAGACCAACAAACATTTGGAGGAAGGATTGATACAAGTTAGATTGGATAGATTCCTCTGTTCTAGTAACTGGACTGGCTTGCTCAACGCCATTCTACATGCTCTACCCAAGATAGTCTCTTATCACAATCTATTGTTACTAACTTCATGCAACCAGTCTACTGTTGGACCTTTCCCCTTCTTATTTGAAATTATGTGGAATTCCCACCTTGATTTCAAGAATAAAATTGTTGAATGGTGGAATATTCACATTCGTGGTTCCCCCATGTTCAAGATCTTTTTAAAACTCAAACACATTAAATGTATGGTGAAAGGCTGGAATAAAAGGGTTTTTGGGGATATTTTCCAAGAAAAAAAAATTATTGGGGAAAATTTGAAATTGGTTTAGAAGAAAATGGAGGAGGGTGATATCAGTCTTCCTACTTGCAACCAAGAGAAGGAGAACCAAAGGGAGTGGGAACAAATTCTTAAGAAAAAGGAGATTTTCTAGAAGCAGAAATCCAGGGTTCAATGGCTGAAAGAAGGGGACAGGAACACCTTGTTCTTTCATATTTCTACTATCAAACATAAGAAAAGGAATCAGATAACCAAGTTATACAATTCTCAAGGTGAGGTAGTCAATTCACCTTCCCTAATCAGTTTAGTGGCTACAAACTACTTTCATAAGGCTTTTGTGTCTCCTGAGGAGGCTCCTAACCCAACTCTTGATAGGTTGCTGCTAGACCCGCTCCCAACTTTAATATCTCAGAGTGATAATTTGGGGATCCTCAGTGTTGTCACTCCTAAGGAGGTTAAGTTGTCCACTTTCATCATGGGGGCATTCAAAGCTCTATGCCCTAATAGTTTCCCTCTGACCTTCTTTCAAACCTTCTAGGAGATTGATGGTGAGGACCTTGTTTTAGCTGCAAGAGATTTTTTCAAATCTAGTAAGATTCTTAACCAACTAAACCACACTTTCATAGCTTTAATTCCCAAGGTTGTTAATCCTCAACATATGGCTAACTTTTTCCCCATCCCGGTTTCGCCATTAGCGCACATAAGTCTCTCAAAATCAGTTTAACCCTTGCTCAACTTTACTGTCCCGTCAAAATGACCCTATAAAAAGAGGGTTTTAATGCACAAGTCAAAATCTATCATGTCCAGTGCTGCCCGCCACCAGTCCTCACTCCCATGGATAGATGCAAGTATCTTTGGTATGGTATAAATATGATCTCTAGGAGGCTATAGATAAAATTGATTCAGAACTTTGTCCCTCAAAGTTCATAGAGGATTCAGGTTCCTTCAATTCCAGTGAGTAAATATAATAATGGATATTTATACCAGTCAATACTCTTTTGGTTATTCGGTCCATGGGTTTTAAACTAGGGAGGTATTAAAATGGAACATTTACTCTCCATATTTGCACCCATCTAGTGGTGGTGGATGTGTGATCATCAATTTTCTCTGTATGTTGTCCCGGAAAAGGAACATTAAAGGGGTGGCTACTTCTTCCCTAAGTGTCAAAGCATGATCCAACAAATATCTTAATTTGATACACTCTCTTTAAACCACGTGATTGAAGCCAAAAAATGGAAAAAAATTCTTAAAAATTATGTTGCTTGTTCTGGACAATGCATTAAAGACAATAAAAGCATGATTTACTTCTTTAACAACACTCCTAGCTTGCAAACTTGGGTGGTTGTTGTTCTGGGCTATTTGGGTGGTACGCTTCCTTTGGTTTACCTTGGGTTATCCCTTACTGTCAAGGAAGTTACTCCTGATTTTTGAAATTCTATATTGGAAAGGATCCAAAGAAAGTTGGTTGGGTGGAAAGGTTCCTTACTTAGCCACACTGGTAAGTTACAACTTCTTTCTACTATTCTTCAAGGTATCCCTGTCTATTTTCTATCCATTTCCAAGATGCCTAGATATATTGCTAAATTTTTTAAGAAAATTCAAAGTACTTTCCTACAGTTGGGGTAGGGAAAAAATTCACAGTTCTCCCACAAAATGGACAGGGTTTTCCAGCTTCATTTGTGGGGCAGATTCAGAAGTTCGGGACCATTTCCTGGCCACAATGTCAAGCTCTTGCTTGAGCAGAAATGGGAATTAGGACCATCGGGGATACAGGAAGATTGGAGTGCATGGAATCATGGGAGTAGCAAAGTGCCTCCAAGGCCAGCCTTTGATTGACTTCTTACAAGGCTCACCCCTCTTGGGGATCTGGGGTTTGGAAGTATGTGGTTTACAGGATCTTCCAGAGCCAAGTCGATGGGAAGTTGGTGGCTCGTAATAATATGGGATCTGGGGAGGATGCTTGGTTTATTAAACTCTGCATGGTTTGATTTAAAGTACATGTAGGGACAGGAAAACCAACAATGCATTTTTCCACTTATGGCTCAGTAGGTGCCTCCTTGGGCCTTAGGGTGGTAGGAAATGGAATGACTTAAGACTTTGTTGCCATCTTTCACCTAATCTATGTCTCCTTGCCAAGACCCTGTAGGAAAATATCTCCCTCACCAGGCTTCCTTCTTCTTATAGGGGGATGATTTTTTTTGGATTTATGATAATTAGGGTGATCTTTTAGTTAAATCGGTGTACAATCTGTTGATAGACCAAGGTATTTTCAATAATCTATGGAAGAAGGTTTGGAATCATCACATGATTCCAAAAGTTAACTTCTTGTGGTGGACTGCTTACCATAACAAGATTCTTACTCAGTACAATCTAAGAAAAAGGGGATTCCAAATCCCCAACAAATGCTTTTTATTTAAATGAAATGAAGAATTAGTGGATCACCTACTGTTACACACCCTGTTTGCTATGGAGGTATGGGAGCTAACTTTAAGAAGATTGGGGATCCAATGAATTATGTGTAAGGACATCATTTCCTTTATATCGAGTTGGTCTGGACCCTTTACCCACCCTTTAACTGGTGAAATTTGGAACCAGGTCCCTCCCATTTTATGCTATTGTTTATGGAAAGAAAGGAACAATAGGATCTTTAGGAACATTGAAATGGATCTAAAAGAGGTGTTTGGTATGGGTCTTGGCTCATTGCGGAAAAAATATCACTCTTCAAAGGGAAAATCCCTGACAAAGGTCCAAATAAGGTGGAAATTAGCATGGCAAAAGCTTGGCACCAAAACTTGGATGCCAACTCTTATGACAACTCAAGGTCCCTAGCTCAGAGTGCTACTATTTGGAAACCCCCTAAGAGGGGCTGGTACAAACTAAATTTTGATGGGGCTACTAAGGGCTAATGGAAATCCAGGTTGAGAAAGTATATGAGGTGTGATTAGGGACTACAAAGGAAATCTTGTGGCTAGTGGGGATTGGTGTTCATTCTTCTATGATTGCAGAAGCTAGTTTGTTGTTGAAGGGCTTACAGTTGGCTATCTCCATGGGGATTGAGAATCTACATATTGAAGGAGACTCTAAGTCTATTATTGATGTTGTTAACTTTGTTAGATTACTAGGGTGGAGTACTAAAGACATTCTTCTAGACATCATATTCTTTGTGTCAAAATTAAAATTAAAAGTTGCCAACCATATTTACTGAGAGGGGAACCAAGTAGCAGATGCCTTGGCCAATCTTGGCACACACTATAAATTGGCCAACTATTGGTGTGATTTAGGGAACTTATCTCTTGACATCCAGGGTTTAATATTGAAGGAACAAACCCCATACCTGACCCATGATGATAAGTAAACACGCTCCTAGCTGGCTTATTTGCGGGGTCCACATGCTTGTCTATTGGGCAACATGGACAAATTTTATTGATGAGATGGATAACAAGTGGAATTTTTCAAATCACGGAATGGAGCCCGATTTGAAAAAGGAAATCATGAAATATTGTGTTAAGTACTTGATGATTAACTCTAAGCTGGACCGTACCTTACGTAATCTCCTTCTAGGGATCTTGTTAACTATCGTATTTCCAAGTTCCTTGATTTTGATCTTGATCTTGATGTGACTAATAATTATGAGATAAAGCTCCTTATTGGATTTTTTTGTTCGCTATTTTGGACCTGTGTCCTTTAGCTATCCTTTTTTTGGTTAACTATTTTTGGCCAACTCCTGATATCTAACCCTTTAGATGTTTCTAATTCTGGCCCTGTGACCATCTTGCCTAGATTTATGTGCCTTGTCCACATGGAAGGAAAACCTTCCCTTCATTACATGTCCTACTTAGCCGATTGTATGCAGAGATCCTCATTTATGATTCTGCTAAGATTGCTTTTAGGATTTTACTAGCTCATAGGTGTGAATTTTCCTTAGCCTTGATTATCAAAAATTGTCGTCTCTGGCCTAAAATCCTTAATGTGTAGATGATTTTTCACCTTTCTATTTTCTCTAACGTTGTTTTTTTTTAGAGTTTCTGGATATCTAGTGTGTAGAGTGGCATTATGGGAGGTGATAGGGTGTGGACGGAGCCAAATACCTATAGCGAATTCTGCAAGGATCCACTTGTTTAACACATTTTTGTTGAGGGTGGTCTTGCTCCTCTTATGGAGAGACTTGTGGGCCATGACCCTAATCTGTCTGCTTATTTTATCAACTTGTAGAAAGATCGTCATGTGACTATGGGTGGCATTTCCTTTACTGTGGATGAAGAAGTGATTGTGCAAGCAATAGGTCTCTAGTGCATTGGTATGAAGCATCTGAGGCACACCAAAACCTAGGACAATGAAAGCATGAACAAGTTTTTTGTGGGGAATGAGGTGCCAGTGCGTAAACAGTCAGGTTTTGACTATGAGGCTCTCCCTCAGCTGCGAAACCTGGTGTGCCTTGCCTTGATGAATTATGTGACACTGGAAGGTAGGTACAAGACCTATTGCTTCTACCATTTCCCTATGTTGAATCACCTTAGGCATAAAGTTTTATTAAGCTTTCCTTTTTTCTACTTATGGACCTAGAAAATTCTATTGAAAAATGTGTGGAGGCCACTGCTCTGAATCCTAATGACCCTCTGCCCCTGCCTCTTCACCAGGGCCTCATCTTGAGGCTCTTCCACTTCCATCTTGCTCTGCGTCCACCAAAACCCATCTTGACTGTCCACATTGAATAGATTGAGTCTCCCTCTATGACCAACTTATCCCTAGCCAAATCCAAAGGCCCTATTAGGAAAATTCACCTAGCCCATACTAACTCATTGAAACCCAAGCCCGCTGCTAAAAATATTAAAGGAAATGAGGGAGTGACCTAGACTAGCATAGTGGCTAGTTTGTGTGAACTCAATTCAACCCCCACCAAGACTTCTAGAAATCCTACCATGAAAAGGAATGACAAGGAGGAAGGTAAAATATTGAAGGAGCCTCCAAGAAAAGGAAATAATGTCGTGAGCGAGGACTCTATGGGGGATATAGTGATTGCAGAGATGGTGGTTATTGGTTGTGATGCCAGCATTCAGTGCTCTAGTAGGTTGGCTAAGAATAGGAAAAAAGTGCAAGTTAAATATTTGGATATAGAAGAGGAGCTATCAGACAACAAAGATAGTAGGGCTAAGGAGGTTTCAAATGGTGAGGAGGAGGAGCATGCTAGAGGTCCTTGGTCCATCCCTGATTTGGGAATATTTTAGGAGGGTTCGACCTCTCAATCTTCGGAACCTCTGGATGTTGAGAAGGTTGTGCATGGCAACATTACTATTGGTGGGGAGGACCTCAGTGTGTTGAAAGAAAGATTGGATAAATTGGACAAAAAATTATGTGGTTTGACCCGCTTCATGGTCAAGCTAGTTCACTTTGTCACGAGTACCCTGTCGGTAGTAATGAAGGATGAGATGGACATGAAATTTTTTGAAGACCATTAGGAATGGGTTGGAGATGATGTTGTCCATATCCTATCTAAGAATTGGGAAGATGCTAGGTAGTCTATTGTTGGTCTGCTATTCGTCCGTGTGTTGTTGATCTATTGTGTGTGTTTTTTGGCTTTTTTTTTGTGCTTTTATGAACTTGAACTTTTTCGGCCCTTGTGGCTCTATGTGAAGGGTACAACACCCTGTAAATGATGCTTACTTTATCAAAAACATCTCCTTGAATATCACTATTAATATTGATATCATCATGACTTAATATTAAATCCACTAAAGTTAAAAACATAATAAAATTATATATCAATGCAGATTTGCATTACTATTTCTATGTTTATTAACAAAAATAATGATTATATATTGTGTGTGTGAAAAATGTATCAATCTAAATGAAATTCAAACACATATAAATAAGACATTAAATTAGGAAAAACTGAAAAATAAATAGAATAAGCAAACCATTATTGCAGCTTCCCCGAAATCGTCCTATCTCTCTCTATCTCCAGCGTTTTGTTGGTTTCCAAATGGCTCTCAGATCAGCAGATCAAGCTCAACAAAAGGATAGCATGAAGAATGAGATATAAAATGCACACTATGCTAAATGCAAAGCTATGCTAAAATGAAAGTATGGCTGTGAAGCTGAAAATGATGTGAATGCATAAGCTGATGTGTGTTTTCATATGTAAATGTGTATGAATGCGTAGGTAGGCATAGGTGTATGCGTGCATAGTGTAACCAAAGCTTGGATTTGCACCGGAATTTATAGATTTTTTGAACGGGTTCAATTGGCTGATTCGATCGACGGCCCAGATTAAGCTTGCTCGAACGGACGGTGGAAGATTTTTGAAAGTGGAGAGGGAGATGGAAGGTTTCCCTTTTCCTTCAATTTTTGTCATTGAGTTTTGAAGGGAAATTTCCATTTCGAAGAGTGAGTTAGAATTTGGAAGGGTGAGTTTAGAATGAGTTAAAATTAAATAAATTAAATTTATTTAATTTGGAAGTGGAGATGGATATGGCAACTCGCATAATTAAATAAATCATATTTAATTATGTTTAGAAATGAAATTAGAGTGAGGAAAATATTAAATAAAATATTTGATATTTAATTTAATTATGGGGTGAATGGAATATTCCATTATTTGAATATTTAAATATTCAAACTTTGGAATGATGTGATAATCGAATATAAACAAATTATGAAAATTTATTTAATTTGATTAAGAAGAATATGGGAAATGCCAATAATTAAATAAAATTATTTATTTAATTAAGGTAGAAGAATTAGAAAATGAACAATATAAATAAATATTAAATTTATTTATATGTAGATGACTTTAGGAGAATTAATTAAATAAATAATATTTAATTAATTAACAAGCTTAATCATGACCATTTTTAGACGTATACATTTTGCCCCTCTTTGAAGTGATGTGTGAAATGCATTGCTTCAAAGAAAATAAGATTTTGCCCTTGATATGCTTTCGATGTTTCTGTTGATGATGCCCCCTCGGGAGGTAAATCATGGATGAGAGAGAGAGTGGTTTAGCTCGCGATAAATGATGAAAAAGAAATGTCCCATTTTGAAAATAAAGTCAAAAAGCAGCAAACTTACCCTTGGTTTGACCTTTAAAAGGTAAAAAGTTGAAAAAGACAAGTCATTTGCACTTTTGACTTTGGTGAATACTGTAGCTTTGAGAGTGACATTGCGACATGGAGGTTCCTTATCATCACCACCGATTCGAGAGATCTCGCCAATACCAAAGGC
>VDFB02373365.1:142471015-142488639 GCA_007258455.2 Sequoia sempervirens
CCTTGAAATATTCAATAAGGCTTGGCACGCTAACACTAGACCCAATAGATATGTCACACATAAAGATCTTCTTACCATATTATCATGGGACCCATAAATAGGTCATATGTAAGATATCATAATTACCAAAAGATAACAAACTTTGAATTACATGAAATATATTCTGAAGTTGATGGGAATGCCACAACCAAGACCAAATCTTGATTCACATCAATTTCAGTACCAACTGAGGAAACACAATTAGACATACCAAAACTTATAACATGCTACATGAAATTTTGGATAGCAAGGATACTCAGAATAAGCTTTGAGCACAACAACCAATATCAAAAGATTAGTCTTCATTATTCTGCATTAACTAACTTCCATGAGAGTCCTAAAAAGAAGTATTGCCAATATCTGGATCAAGGATAACATCCACACTACGCAACATCATAACACTCAATAGGATAGATCATTTTTGTATATCATCCAGAGCACAACCTTTTGGATCCTAGGTTTTTACATCAATGACAACAATGCTAAATCATCTCAACAACTTCTCAACAATCTCCCCCTTTGGCATTGATGGAAAAACAACAAAAACACAAAAAATACAAAAACTGTAAAAATTCAAGTGCTTTCCCTTGGTCAAGCAAATCAATTCCTCTTTTTGTTTTTGTTTTTCTCATCATTTTTCTCCCCATTTTTTCCATCAAAGGAAAAGGGCCAAATAAGAACGTTCAGGAGATCAAGTAAAAATAACACTTTTCACATGAAAAGTTTTATTGTTCCTTTCTCTCACTATTGTCAGAATCCTCTTCCAAGCTTGCAATGCAGAAACCAGTCTGGCACACATACTGTCTAGTAGAGTTAATAGCATAAATGATGATGACCAGTCTAGAGACAGGCACTATCATTCACAATCCTCTGCATTAGAAAGTATCCCAGAGAGATGATCCAACTGAACCTCAACAATTTATTTGACCAACCAAAAAGTTCTAACCAAATCTTCCCTCTATCTTTGAATACACAATAATTTAGCTTGCAACTCTCCAGCTCTTATTCTTTGTTTTCCATCTTTATCTTTGAAGAAGTCAAAACACTTTCCGATATCATTCATTTCAGATTCAATGGCTTTAATTCTGCTTCTAAAACTATCAACACTAGTAGGCCACTGGAGACAATACCTCTAGATTTCAGACATCTCCTTAATGCATTCTCTTGTCTCACCAATTTGTTTGGATAAATTTTGTTTGGCTTTGACACACCTTTTCTAAATCATATCTTGGATCGTATGACCTTCATATCCTTCCCACAACAACTTTTCTTCAACAAATTTTACTAGATCATCCGGTAATGAGTCAGACACATCTAAAATAGTAAAACCATTTTTGAGCAATTAATCAACTAAATAATCTTCAATTCTAAGCCTATTTTCCAAAGAGCAGGAATACCACATTTCACCAATATTTTTCATATCACCTTCATCCAACACCAAATGAATTTTATCTGGATTGAAAGAGTCAGATCTAGGTAGAGACTCTTCATCCTTCTCCTTCTCTTCTGAGATAGTGATGACATCTTTTGTGTTAATTTTTATCCTTTTAGGTTCTGGAGGGGAACCGCCAATGACAACCTCAAATTCCTTCTTATCGGAGGAGGAACCCTCCTCAAACTGAGTGATAGGTATAACACTAGACACTATCATACCAAAGCACAAATCCATCTACAAGGATGAGAAATAGACTTTTCATGCACTTGCTTTATCTTCCATACATTCCAAATATCTGTAAACTTTCTTTCTAACAGGGATGTTGGACTTCCACTTAGCATTCTCCTTTGATGGTAGTGAACTCAAAAATTAAAATACTAAACACATGAGAAGAGACCCAAACCAGAAGGGATAACTCTCAACCAAACACAATTTGACATTCTCAATTAGATTTTCCATTATTAGGCTACATAGGTCAAACTATTTATTTTCCTTCACCATCTTATGTGTAAGATACACAACAATAGCCAAAGTAGAACCTTCTCGATTTCTAAAATAGATTTTGTAAGTGATACCATAAGCAACATACGTTACTATAGGATTGACAATGGTATTTATCAATAGAGCTCAGGGGTCTTTGTCGATACCATTAATTTCCTCCACGTCTCTGTATTTCACTATTTTCTTCCCATGGAGGTCATCAACACTGCACAATCCAGTAATAACTTCAATGGCTCCCTTAGTGATTAGATAGGGTTTGTCCAAAATGATGTTTCCATCCTTGAATCGACTCAACAAGAACAAGATATATTCTTTATCCCCAATCTAGGGAAATTCTCCCCATAGATTTATACCCAGGGCACTTACATTCTACAATTCATCAGTCTTCAACCCTAGTTCCATTTCCTTCATCTTTTGATGATCAAATTTGTCCAACTCTACTCCCTTCAGCCTCAGTGGAATACCGCCATTGGATTTACTATCAACCAACATGGATTCCATTGACGCGATTAGCTTCTTCAATCCTTTTATCACTCAGCAAAACCTCTTTTTCTTCTTTCCAAACTATGATAAATGATTTGAAACTCCACCTTTTATCCTTAATTGCTCATGATGATTTCACCACCAAAAACGCACATTGATGATGCCATCAATTGTACTTCACTTTTCAATCAGCTAGATTAACCTTCATCATTCATCATCAATCATATCAAACTTAGTCATGTTGAAAACACATTAACATTACTTTGAAGAGGGGGAACCATCAGGATATGTATTGCAAAACTCCCCTTGAGCCAAGGTAATTTGGCTCAGATTCCGGTAGGTCTTGTAACAAAATCCAGTGTCAGAGAAGAGTTCTCCACTCTCATTTCCTTTTTCTTCCAAACCATGACGATCTTCTTCTTATATTCATTTGATTCTACAACCTTTCTTTTATTTTTAGGCTTTTTCGAAGCAGCATATCTACATGGGTTAGCATAATGTCTGGGTTGATTGCACTTGTAACATCTTTGTCCTGACTTAACTGAGGGAACCTTAGATCTACACTGATTAGCTCTATGACCATAACCATGCATAGATAGCAGTAACCATGAAAGATATTGTCCATTCCATTCCTTCTAGCTAGATTAGATAATTCACTTTTGCAATGACTTGATTTGTGACCAAACTTGTGATAGTTAAAGCATTGAGTACTTAGTTCCTTCATGCTTCTACACTCTACAACTTATGTCCAAAATTTTGCATAGAAAAAAATGGCCATTAAATGATAAGTACCTTTGACATTTGGTTTCCTGACCAGAGGTCTTTTTGTAAGTGTTCTAGAGTTTCAGACCTTGCTTGTTACAATTGATCTTGCTTTAGTTTGAATTTCTTTGTCTTCACCCTTAGTGTTTTGATTTGAGAAGCCAAGTCCTCCCTTATCCTTGTGAAATTTCTATAGGGATAAGAGTTGATCCAAAATTATGCTACTTTCACATACTATTGCTTCTGATTTAACCTTCTTAACTCTTGATCTAACTTCTCATTTTCTTCTAATTTTTGTTTAAGATTTTCTTCAATCTTCTTGCATTCATCTAATCATAGCTTTAAATCCACAATAATTTCCTTTGAATCCTTTAATTCCTGACTAACCTCTTTGTGTCTTGCTTTGAATTTCTAGATTTTCTCCCTTAGCTTTGATATACAAGCATTTTCCTCCTTGATGTTTTCTTTCAATTCTTCATTTTCAGATTTCATGCTTTCCATATCATCTAACATTATCTTCAGTTCTTCCTCAAAGTAATAATCTCCTACCATCTTCTTCAAGCTGCCAAGATCTCCCTCAAGTGATTAAGCTTTATCTGCAAGGGATTGGGCTCTGATACCAATTTTTGAATAGTCCAGATAACTAAGAGGGAGGGGTGAATAATTTATAATAAAACAATTTTCTTGAATTTAATCAATCTAGAGAGAACTTAAATCAATCAAATAATAATATAACAGATATGAACATGAAAGCACATAACAACAACATGCACAATGAACAGCAGAATTTACATGGAAACCCAAGAAGGGAAAAACCATGGAGAATGCTAATTCTCAATTATAGAACACCGGTTAAGGTGACACTGGTTAAGGTGATTTTTACAAGGGCTCATTGCTAAAATGCTCACTACAGGTAAGGCTCATTTCCTAATTCATATAAAAACATCTGATTAAAAAATAGTTTCACTGACAAAAATTAATTGATGCAGCTACATCTACATATGCATGAAGCTAGTTTTGGTAAAGAGCACAATATCTGTCTGCAACAGATTTGGTCAAGAATCTTTTTCCCACCTTCCTTGCACAACCTCTGCAATACAAATTGCTTCTACTTTCCTTCAACTTCCTTCTCTGCATTATCCTTCACACCCTTTTGTCTATTCGGGGTATGTACAGGATCATCATGGAAAAACAGGCCCTTAAGTGGTGAAAATTCAGAAAATTAGAGTTAGGAACTCTGACTTTAAAATTTGAATAAGTTATCTATTATTTCAAAATATGTAAAGAATAGAATCTATAGTAAATTGAATGTAGTTTCTAAACCATTTTAGGTTTTTTTTTTTTTTAAACTTATCATGTAGTGGAAGTTGAATTTCTACTGCAAGAGGTAATTTTAAAATTTCAAGGAAAATAAGAAGTAGGTGTCTCCCTGGTTCCTCACTCACCTCTAACCACAATACTTTTCATTAGTGATAATATTTTTTATAAGATTTTAGCTATAAGTAGAGGACTCATGTCTCATGTGTGATGCATATTTTTTTGTAATTATTTTCCAAGTAAATAGATCTTGATCTGACCCGGATCGGATCACGGATCTGATCTGACCGATCCGGGGAATCAACTGATTCATCAAATCCCGGCACAAAGGAATTTGAGCAATGGCAGGAAAGCCCATAACCCGAAGCCTGGACCCTGGGCCGAAATCTGGACAACCACTGAATGGACCATTCGCCACTTTTGGCCCATCAAGTGATCCCGCACATACCCTCTTTTCTCAGACACATCATACATCTTCCTCTCCACTTCCCATTAAGAACTAGATATATATATATATATATATATATATATATATATATATATATATATATATATATATATATATATATATATATATATGTATATACCCACATAACAAAATAATTCTCCCTAGCAAAACATGTCGGATTGAAGAACAACCTTGAAATATTCAATAAGGCTTGGCATGCTAGCACTGGACCCAAAGGATAGGTCACACATAAATATCTTCTTACCACATTACCATGGGACCCATAAATAGGTCATACATAAGATAACATGATTACCGAAAGATAGAAAACTTTGAATTACATGAAATATATTCTGGAGCCGATGGGAATGCCACAACCAAGACCAAATCTTGATTCTCATCAATTTCAGTACCAACCAGAGAAACACAATTAGACATAACAAAACTTATAACATGCTACATGAATGTTTGAATATCAAGGATACCCAAAAAAAGCTTTGAGCATAAAATCCAATATCAAAAGATTAGTCTTCATTATTCTACATTAACTAACTTCCACGAGAGTCCCATAAAGAAGTACTGCCATATCCAAATCAAGGATAGCATCCACACTATGCAAAATCATAGCACTTGATAGGATAAATCATTTTTGTATATCATCTCAAGCATAACCTTCTGAATCCTAGGTTTTGACATCAATGAAAACAATGCTAAATCATCTCAACAACTTCTCAACATAGAAATTGTGCCATAACTCATCAACTTGTTGAAAAGTGAAAATCCTTACCTAATGACCAATCACCTATCCAAACAAACTCCAATGAATTCCCTCGTACCCATCCATCCTCATCTTCACCTGACTCCATTCTGCAACCTTTACCAAACCATGAAACTGAGCCTTACCTATCGTAAACTAAAAAAAGAATGAAAGAAGAACATATGAATGATGCTATTCACAACAATAATGATATTAAGAAACCTATTGTGATACATCTAGATAGTGAAAAAGAAGATAAGCTAGAAGAACAAAAAGAATATCACAATGAACTAGCTCTTATATTTTCTAAATCAATGAATCTAAATGGGGAAACCATGATGATCCTCCTAATAAGAGTGATCCACCAAGTATTATAGATGGTAATACCTCTTTTATGACACTTTTTGTAGTCCCTTTAATGTATTTTTTTCCTTCTATTTATGTTGAGCAAGATTGGTATGCAAAAATTTTGATTTAGATGGACTCATATGTTTAGTACCTTTATGGTTTTTGTGTATTTGCTTTAATGTGGTGTGATATCCTATTTTGTGTTTCTTGGCATGTATTTTTTTTTGTTAGTTTTCTTTGGATGACCCTTTTTCTCATTGGCACAAGGATCCAAAGAAAATGAATCTATTGCAACATTCATCTGTTTGTATCTCCATTCTTCTTTATGCCATGAACATTATTGTCTCATGTTTTCCTTTTAGGAATTGTAGATAAAGCACCGCTATTAACATCGCTTTTCTATCATTCTTTCGTCGACCGAGCCATCGAATTTCCATTCGATTGTTCATCAATAGTTCA
Organism: Sequoia sempervirens; assembly: GCA_007258455.2. NCBI lineage: Eukaryota > Viridiplantae > Streptophyta > Pinopsida > Cupressales > Cupressaceae > Sequoia > Sequoia sempervirens. The sequence goes on from VDFB02373365.1 coordinate 142,477,565, forward strand.
TCTTTAATTAACAACATTTATCGATTAAGTCAATTTCTTCAGCATTAAATGACTATTCTGCCTGAATATCTTACATTAATAATACTTGTTTGGATTAGTTCTGTGTTCATTCTTAAATTGGGCCAATTAAAATCCTTTATTTGATTTACCCACGCTTCTTACCAAATAAATTCAAATCTGAGTTTACTGTTTTTATCATATTCTTTTCTATTGCTTCTATTAAACTCATACAAATCTGTCAACAAGTCACACTCCAATCTCCTCGCAAATTACCAACCCTGATTAATTTAACCTCATCTCATGTCCCATACTCTAGATAATGCAAGTTGCACATGAAAATAGATTTAATCCATTTATTAAATTTCTATTTTCCTCACAAGGCATCTTTTGGAATATTCCCTCAATTTGAATTCAAAAATTCCAAGTCAACATGTACATCCAACAAGGCAATAACTTCATCTTACATGTCCTTTGCCTTGAGCCAAGTTGCATTTATTGCATTTAATTGCATTTTCCCTTCCCAAGTTAGATATTGCAAGCCAAAACAAGGATTCCCCATGAAATCCATTTACAATCTCAAACTAGGAATGAAAATAGTGAAGAACACAATGAAAATGATGAAATAAAGATTGAATCCTAATTTAAGTATGCAAAATCATGATCCCATGGGGGAATTGGTGCCAATTTGATGTAAAAATTGGCCCTTTCCCAATTCCTATGATGCAATCTTCGAATGTTGAAGAGATTGATCCACTTTTTTGGTGAAGAATGGAGACTCCAAGCTAAAAATCTGCAAAACCTAGCTATGACTCAATGATAATGGATGAAATTCAAGAGATATTTGGGCATGGTAACTTTGCTTGGATTGTGGATGATAAAATGAGGATATGAGCTATTTATTTATAGGATTCCAAGATGGATGAATGCCCAAATTTGAGCAATTTGGGACTAACATTCATCCAATGATATGGTGACACTTGTCAAGCTATGAATGGATGATGGATGTGCAAGATTTGGGGTTTGTGCTAATAAATGCCAATATTTGAAATTCAAATTTGTTGAAATGACATGTAAGAGGTGGGGTGAAAACACAATGCTACTCTTTGGCTCAGTGCAAAGTGAAGGCAGATGAAGTGGCTGTCTGTTGGATGTACATGTTGACTTGGAATTTTTTGAATTCAAATTGAGGGAATATTCCAAAAAGATACCTTCTTTGTGAGGAAAAATTAGAAATTCTAATAAATGGGATTAAATTCCTATTTTCATGTGCAACTTGCATTTATCTAGAGGATGGGACATGAGATGAGGTTAAATTAATCAATGGTTAATTAATTTAACACGAGATTTGATGATGTGACTTATTTGACTTAGATTTATGGATTTATTTAAATCAAATAAGAGAGGAATATGATAAGAGGCCAATTAAATAAAATTTTTGATTTATTTAATTAAAAGGGATGGTGCTAGATCAAACTCAAACAAGGTTTTAATTTTATTTGAATTTTAAAGGATAGATTCTTTGAGAGATTTTTAACTGCCAATGATTATTTAATTAAATAAGGATAATTAGATTAGATGGATTGATTTAATTAACAGAAGGAATTGACTTAATCAGATAAAATGATTTATTCAATTAAGGGATGAATATTGATGGATTTAATCAGATAGAAGAATTTGATTAAATGGTTAGACCAAGGGATGATTCAGGAAGAAATAATGTTAGTAAGTCAGGATCAGATGCACGATGTCAATCAGTATATTTTACGTGTCTACAGGAATGATACAATATGTTGAGACATTTAGGTCTCTTCCATGTTGATCCAAAATATTGTTTTTTGTCTTAATGTTTCATTCCTCCATTGTGTTCATGGTTCCATGAGTATCTGGGGGATGATGTCGATTTTGAGAATAAGCATATTACATATTTGGTCTATACTGATCCCAAATCCATGGATCCCTTATGTGATCTATTTTTTCTTGTTGCATGAATTTTTCTTGGGGGAACCCCTTGTCGTGCGTTATCTTTATTGGGAAAATTGTTGTAAGAATTGAAAGATTGAAGGTGTTGTCATTGATGTCCATTGGTGAATTTGTTATCAACTGATTGTTGTTGTCATTAGTGTCATGGATACAAGTTATTGGTTGCATATGTTGAGGATATTGAGAAAATTGTAATGAAGATATGTTGCAGATGTTCAATGGTTGCACTATGTTTTTCTCTAGATTTTCTCCTATATTTGTATGGTTCATATATGTTGATCATGGTTGTTGGAAGCTGTTATATCCTATTTTTTGGCTATTGATTCATTGTACAGTGCAAGTTATGTTTACCAGTTGTGAACTGTGGTTTTCTATGTTTTCAATTAAGGTCCGAGAAGAAATATTGTTGGTCCGAATTTCTCTTTGATGAAGTTTTATGACTTGTGGTTCTAGAGTTAAGTTTTTTTGATTGTATTGAAGATAATTTTGATATTTGGAAAGTTCATGCTTAATTGTTATGTGTTTTACACTGGTTTGGCCGACCTTGTGTGGAGTACTACTTTTGGAGTTAGTGAAGTGTGTTTGATCTATTTGGGTCCTTATGAAGCATGTGTTTGGGTCACCCTCATTTTAATTCCACCCTAGGATGTTTTGGCACTGACCTAATTTGAAATTGAATTTGGATGGCCAACTTTGGATATGTTTCAAAGATGAAGATGGTATAAATGTAGAGTGAGTTAGGGAAGAAGAAGCAAAGAGAACAAAGGAAATGGAGACAAGAGAGAAAAGAGAATAGAGGTAAGTGTGAATCCGTGTGTGTGTATGATGCAAGTATGGCAGGTCAATGTGAAGCCTAAATGTTGAGTTTCTGGAAGCAGTGAGTTGAAGGTGCACTCTATCATTCGTGCATGTTTGCAAGTGGATTGAGTGAATTGTGGTGGATTTCTTTATTTCATTGAGATTGTATTCTCTCTATAATAATTATTCTTTATCTTCTTTGTATCTCTATGGAAGTGAGCCCTTCGGGTTGTTAGCACTGTTGGATAGTGAGTCCTTGTTTTGAATAGTGAGTCCTTGTTTTGGTAGTGAGCCTTGTTTCTCACACAGCGAGCCTCTTTTAATTGGTTTTTATGTTCTTTATGGTGTGAGTTAATCCTCACCATGGTTTTTCCCTTATTGGGTTTTCCATGTAAATTTGGTGTTATTGTGTTTATGTGATGGTTTTTAGTTTCTGCACTAGTCTTTATTGTTTAATCTACTAAGCAGTGTTAAGGATTAGTTCCAGTAAATGAATTAAAGTTTAAATCCATGACAAATGATTCACTCCCCCCTCTCATGTGTCTTGTTCAATAGTTGGTGTTAGAGCTTGGTTCCTTGGTGAAGATCTTAACTGCTCGAGGAAGGTCTGAGATGGTTGGCAAGATGACTTATGATTATCTAAGGTTTGATGTAACTAACTATTCTATTTGGAAAATATTTATGGAAGAATATTTGGAGTATTATGGATATGATGTGGATAAATATTACAAGAATCCTTACACTCCTCCTACTAATGGTTTGAGTGTGACTAATGAGATCAAAGAACATGAAGCAAACAATAAGCTGAAGTACATTTCAAAGAACAGTCTGGTACATTTTGAGTTGATTAAGGTTCAAAATTTGAAGACTGCTAAGGAAGTTTGGGATGCTTTGGAAAGGGCACATGAAGGTGATGAGAGAGTTAAAGAGGAAAAATTATAGAATTTGGAGACACAATTTGAGCTTTTGCATATGTCTGAAGATGAGAATGTTAAAGCTTATGTACATAGATTGGATGAGATAATGGACAAAATGTGAGGACTTGGTGCTATTGTAGATGAAACTAGAATTGTAAAGAATATTCTTAGAACTCTCCCTGATGCTTATAGTGAGAAGGTGTGTGCTATTGAATAGAGTGTAGATTATAAGACCTACACTAAATATCTGTTGTTGGGATTTTTGACATCTTATGAGATGAGGAAGCCGAGTCTGAGGAATGGATGCAAATCAAAAATTACTTTTGAGGGTACCAAAGCTAAAGATCTGGATGAATAAAATTTTGATGAAATAGAAGCTAAATTTGTGAGAAGGATGAGGAAAGGATCCAGTAAGTATGAAGGTAAGTTACCCTTTAAATGCTTTAGTTGTGGAGAAATAGGTCATTATGTTGCAAAGTGTTTGGAAAGAACTAAGAGGGATAAACAAAGATATGAGAAAGGAAAGAAAGGAAAGAAGATTAACAATGCATATTATGTGAATGAGAATGCTAGTATATCTGATGAAGATTTAGAGTATGAAGATCCTAATGACAATGAATGCTCGTTCCTGGCTATAAAGGATGAACCTTCTTCTGCTAATTCTAAAAAATAGGTGAAGGAGAAAAATGATGGTATTGTTATCTCTGCCCTACATGCTAAGCAAGAAAATAACTATTGGGTTGTTGACAGTCATTGTTCACATCACATGACTAGTGATAAAAGTAAGTTTGTTAAACTTGAAAAATATGATGGAGGCTTTGGTTATGTTTGGAGATGATACTGGTGCTAAAATTTGTGGGATAGGTTCAATAAGTTTTGATGGAAAGCATAATACTGATGATTTCTACTATGTTAAGGGATTAAGGCATAATATTTTGAGAGTTGGTCAGATGTGTAGTAAAGGATATGATCTTGTGTTTAAGGATGAGAGGTGTGAGATCTAGAAATGATCTATAATATTGATTGTTGTAGGAAAGAAATTTGAAGGAAATATCTATCAACTTAGGGGTGTTGATGGATGATGCTTTATGAATCAAATTAATGATAGTTGGTTATGACATAGAAGAATGTGTCACATGAATTTTGAATACTTGAAAAGGATTAGTGGAATTCAGGCCGTGAGATATTTACCAAGAATTACAAATCCTATTAATGTTATCTATAAGAATTGTCAGTTTGGAAAGAAAACAAGAAGTCACTACAGATCAAAGGAACAATCTACTATTGGTCTATTGGATTCAATTCATACAAATCCCTATGGTCCTACAAGAGTGAGAAGTCTACAAGGTGAAAGTTACTTTATGCTTTTGATTGATGATTATTCTAGATATACATGGGTTACATTTCTTAGAGAGAAATTAGATGCATTAGACAAATTTAAGACATTCAAAGATATGGTTCAAAATGAAGTAAAATTGAAGATAAAATTCTTAAGTGCATGGAATAAAGAGGAAGTTATATGCTCTAAGAACTCCTCAATAGAATGGAGTTGTTGAAAGGAAAAACAAAATAGTTCAAAAGGTTGCTAGATCAATGATCACTGAGGCTCATTTATCAGAAGTTTACTGGAGATAATCTATTCATATTATTGTTTGTGTATTCAATAAAGTTCAATCAAGAGAAAACAATACAAAGACCCCCTATGAGCTATGGTTTGGAAGAATTCCTACTATTAATTATTTCAAGGTATTTGGAAGCAAATGTTATATAAAAAGAGATGAAACTTTAGGTAAGTTTGATGTAAGAAGTAATGAAGGAATTTTTCTTTGATATTCTACTAAAAGAAAAGCATACAATTTTTTCAATAAAAGACTGAGAAAGATTGTAGAAAGTGCAAATGTCAAGGTTGATGAGACAGTGAAGAATTCAATTGACATTGATGGATATGTATTTGATGAACCCGATTGTGTAAGAATTGAAGAGATTGTGGAAGAACAAGAAAAGGATGAGAAAGAGAAGTAGAAAGAACAAAATGAAAGAGAAGAAGATGCTCCAGTGGTGTCACCTAAGACACCTAGATATGTACAAAAGAATCATTCAAAAAGTCAAATTATTGGGGATAAGACTAAAGGAGTATTAACTAGAAGCAAAGTTGCTATTGAAGTTAATCTGTGTTTATTTTCTGAGATTGAACTAAAAATTGTAAGTGAAGCATGTAAAAATGAACATTGGATGGAAGCCATGAAAGAAAAACTTATGTCAATTGAGAAGAATCAAACTTGGGAATTTTTCCCAAGATCGCCAGATAAAAACATTATTGGATTGAAGCAAGTATTCATAAATAAGTTGAATGAGAATGGAGAAGTGGTTAGAAAAAAAGAAAGGCTTGTGTGTAAAGGTTACCCACAAGTGGAAGGCATATATTTTTCAGGAAAATTTTGCTTCGGTAGCAAGAATGGAAGCTATAAGGATGTTCTTACCATTTGCTTCTCATAAAGAATCTAAGGTCTATTAGATGGATGTCAAGTCAACATTTTTGAATGGTGAGCTAGAAGAAGAGGTCTACATGGAACAACTAGAAGGACTTCAGTTGTCAGAGCAACTAGATATGGTGTGAAAATTGAAGAAAGCTTTCTATGGATTGAAGCAAGCTCCTAGAGCTTGGTATGCGAGGTTGGATAGGTATTTGATTCAACAAGGTTTCAACCAAGGTACGATAGATGGTAATTTGTATTTTAAGATTGAAAATGACAAAATATTGATTGTAGTTGTATATGTTGATGGCATTATCTTTGGAGGAAATGAAAATGTGTAAGATGTTTGTGGAAGAGATGTAGAAAGAATTTGAAATGTCTATGTTTGGAGAGATGAATTTCTTTCTTGAGCTGAATCAATCAAGCAGGAGAAAAAGGGTTTTTGTTCATGGTCTAAGAAAATTATGTGAAAGAGAGATGTTGAAGAAGTTTGGGATGGATGGTTCCAAACCCGGTATGTACTCCCATGGTGGTGGTTGAAAGTGGGTAAAGATGATGATTCACCTAAAGGCTGATTAGGCAAGTATAGATCTATGATTGGTGGACTATTGTATTTGACTACTACTTAGACCAAATATTATGCATGCTATCTATCTTGTGGCTATATTTCAATAAGATCCTAAGGAAACACATGTTGCTAGTGTTAAAAGAATATTCAAATATTTGAATGGCTCTCTAGATTATGGATTATGGTATCCTAGAGATATTGAATTTACTCTAAGTGCTTATACAGATGAAGATTGGGCTAGATGTGTAGATGAAAATAAGAGTACAAGTGGTGGTGCATTCTTTCTTGGTTGCAGATTGGTGGCATGGTTGAGTAAAAAGCAAGATTTGGTCTCCTCGTCTATTATTGAAGCTGAATATATTGCTGCTACATCTTGTTGTACACAAGTTCTATGGATGAAACACACATTGAAAGATATCACAGTGGTGTATGATAATCCTATTTCTATCTTCTATGATAATACAAGTGCAATTAACATTTCAAATAATCATGTGATACACTTGAGGACAAAGCATATATCTATTAGATATCATTTTTTGAGAGGGTAGGTCATAGAGAATGAATTAAAGCTTGAGTATGTTTCGACGAAGGATTAGGTGGCTAATATATTTATGAAGGCTCTTCCTAAAGATACTTTTGAGTATCTCCAGGAGAAGTTAGGGGTCATTGCTCCTCCTTTCTTGAACTAGATGCATATGGAGATGCATTAGTCTAGTGAATCCTATGGATCTATCTTTTCTTTTGGGTGATGTTTTGAGTAATGGCTACCTCTTAGGGGGAGCATATAGTGTAAGGTGTTTTCATTGTGAATATTTTGTTTTCTATGTCAAAGGGGAAATAAATGAAAAATATCTTTCTCCTTTGCCATTGATTTAAAAGGGGGAGAGGAAGCATGTGAAAAGAAGGGGAATCAAAAAAGCAGAGGAGGAATATAAAAGACTATCTACTAAAGGGGAGAAACCTAATGAAACAAAAAGAAAAATCTTGAGAAGTGTATTTAGAGCTAATATAGGCGTCTTTGATGGTTTTCCACATCATGTGAACATCATCAATGACAAAGGGAGGTGTTGCAAGAATGGAAAGATTGAAGGTGTTTTTCATTGATGTCTTGGTCAATTATTATCAACTAATTATTGTTGTCATTAGTGTCATGGATACAGGTTATTGGTTGTATATGTTGAGGATAAAGAGAAAACTATAATGAAGATATGTTGCAAATGTTCAGTGGTTGCTCCAAGTTTTGCTTTGGATTTGCTCCTATATTTCTATGGTTCAGATATGTTGACCATGGTTGTTGGAATCTACTATATCCTGATTTTTGGTTGTTGATTCATTATATAGTGCAAGTTATGTTCACCAGTTGTGAACTATGGTTTTCTATATTTCTGGTTAAGGTCCAGGAAGAAATATTGTTGGTCCAGATTTCTCTTTGATGAAGTCTTATGACTTGTGGTTCTAGAGCTGAGTTTTTTTTATTGTATTGAAGATAATTTTGGTATATGGAAAGTTCATACTTAATTTTTGTGTGTTTTACACTGGTTTGGTTGACCTTGTGTGGAATACTACTTTTGGAGTTAGTGAAGCATGTTTGATCTATTTGGTTCCTTATGAAGCATGTGTTTGGTTCACCCTCATTCTAATTCCACCATAGGATGTTTTGGTGCCTACCTAATTTGAATTTGGATGGCCAACTTTGGAAATGTTTCAAAGTTGAAGATGGTATAAATGCAAAATGAGTTAGGGAAGAAGAAGCGAAGAGAACAAAGGAAATAGAGAGAAGAGTACAAAGAGAATAGGGATAAGTGAAAATTAGTGTGTGTGTGTATGATTTGAGTATGGTAGATCAATGTGAAGCCTAAATGTTGAGTTTATGAAAGTAGTGAGTTGAAGGTGCACTCTATCATTAGTGCATGTTTGCAAGTGGATTGAGCGAATTGTGGTGGATTTCTTTGTTGCATTGAGATTGTATTCTCCCTATAACAAGTATTCTTTATCTTCTTTGTATCTTTCTGGTAGTGATCCCTCCAAGTTGTTAGCCCTGTTGGATAGTGAGTCCTTGTTTTAGATAGTGAGTCCCTATTTTGGTAGTGAGCCTTGTTTCTCAGGAAGTGAGCCTCTTGTAATTGGTTTTGATATTCTCTATAGTGTGAGTTAATCCTCACCATGGTTATTCCCTTATTGGGTTTTCCATGTAAATTTGGTGTTGTGTTTATGTGATGATTTTCAATTTTTGCACTAGTATTTATTATTTAATCTGCTAAGTAGTATTAAGGATTAGTTTCGGTGAATCAATTAAAGTTTAAATTTGTGACAACTAGTTCACCCCACCCTCTCAATTATCTTGTTTAGAAAACATATAATTGGTATAGGGATTTCCATCTAAGCTCTCATGACCTTATCATGTTGCATATATCATTTTACTCTACCTCAAAGCAATTTCTCACAATTGTTGTTTAGAAATTACTTTAAGGTGGGGGCATCCATTCCATTATATGCTTCACTTTTTTCACACACATTGGACTTGGTGATACGTTTACTTGGCATATTGATCATTTTTTGTTGAACCTTATCATAATTATTGGGACTATAATTTTTGGTATGGTTGACATGGGAATGCACCTAGTAAATATCAAGCTTCACTAGCCCTTTCATTTTTCTAATTTGCTACCCTTTTAACAGACTCACCTAGTGAATATTAGACTTCACTAGCCTATGTTGTTTCTTGTCAAAGCTCACCTAGTGAATATCGGACTTCACTATCCCATGATGCTTAGTTCATGGCTCACTAGGAAAATATCAGACTTTGTTAGTGTGTGTCATAAATTCCTTGGGTATGGATCCTAGTAAGATTTTTGTGGAGCTTGCTATATTTTCATACCCCCTTTTTCTTATTTTCTTGTGTTTACATCGTGTTTGCATTGTGTTTTCTTATTGTGTTATGTTTTATGCTATATTACACTTCATGTGTGTGTTCCTTTGTCCTTATATTGTCTTGATAGAGGATCTTGAATCTAGGGGCTAGCACATCCCTTAGATTTGATGTCATTTCATCTCTTCAATATTTGGATAATTGAACCCTTCTTGGCTTATTCTTACTTTAGTGTGAGTTTGAGCATAATTTCATACTCTCATTAAAGTGGGGGCTACATGTAGTGTTGAAAATTATCACCCTTGATAATTTCACACTAGGTTGTGCTCCACTCTATATGCTTGGACATAATTATGCCTTTGATTGCTCGTTTTATGAATATATTCATAAAATCAAATGATGCAAATGAAAATGAGCAATTAATATTTTCCCCTGATACTTAAGGCCCCGATAAGGACAAGCCTCATCTATGACACACAACACCCTTGACCATCCTATTTTTACTCTAATTTGAATATGTTAATGTTGATATTTTATTATTTGAAATTTGAATTTATTTGTTAGCTATCGACATTTAATTTTTGGGAAACTAGAAGAATTGCATATGAATAAAAATTATTTTGACCATTTGAAATCCTAAAAATATTATTGAGAAAAATTGAGCATCCTAAAAATAATCAAAACCATTCAAGATGATTTTTTTTAGAATTATTGCAGCATTTATTTTAGTCAAGCATCATGTTAGCCATACATCATATTTTTATGTAAGTTTGTTCATATTTTGTGTTCAAGCAAGCAACAATTTCTCCTTGAAGGTAATCAATACATAAATTTAGTCCATCAAGGAATGTAGATATGAGTGGTGAGTTGCAACAATTTGTCAATTCATTAATTTTTTATCTATTAGCCTCTACTCAACCAAGGGTAAGCTCTCTTTTTACATCATCATAGCCATTGTGGAGCTAGAAATACCAAAAACAAGGTTTGACTTAGGCAAGACCCTATATGGAACAACCCTTCCCCCTCTTCCATGTGTGCAGGTTTTAAGATCTAAAAAATTGGAGGAAGATTGAAGACTAATTGCTCATTCATGTATTCAAGCCGTACATGTTGTCAAGTCAAGGAATTTAGATTTTATCAGCTATAGACAAAGTTCTGACTGTGATCTCAAGAGAGAAGTGATTGCAAACTTCAAGCTATAGGAAGGTGAAATTAGACCCTAAAAATAAGGCTTGTTGTGAGAAATCTAGGGAGCACATCTAATGAAAATCAAGCGATTGGTGCGTGGCACTGTAATTTTGATTAGATTACCTCAAAGACACAAACAACTATGTCCTTAAGCAGAAACAGACATAGTTCATTTCCCACATTCATCCTTCTGAGAGAAACACATGTAAATTTAATAGCAAGCAACAACACAGATGAAAGATAATATAGAAAATAGAACACAAATATTTTACGTGGGGAAA
>VDFB02373365.1:142488739-142530500 GCA_007258455.2 Sequoia sempervirens
AAATTCTTGGAATATTTTGAATGTAACACTCATGTGTGGTGGTTAGACTTGATAAAAAATATGTGACCTATTTTGAAAAAGGAATATTTTTAGATCCCTCTCTCTCTCGAATGGATGATGTTTTGTTCTTGGTTTTTTCTCTCCAAATTTTTTGAAGCTCTACATGTTTTGAAGAAACAACATGCATCCAATACTTCACATGTTATTTCTTAATTATGAGATTGAGCAAGATAACCTTACTGCAGCTTTGAAATCCACTTTGGAGGTTCTTTGTGACTTTTTAGTGAGAGATATTTAGTTTTTATTGTCTCCTCATTACTTTGAATATTATGTTTTTATTCTAGTAGATAGATACTCTTGGTGTTAGCATGCTATGTCTAAACATATTGTTTAAATCATTCATATTACATTTTTTAGATCTTTATCACTATATTTTTTTTTTATCAAAATCAAATTGAGTTGTACATAGAGGTCAAAAGACCAAGATAGGGGTTTGATTAAGGAAATCCCATAAACAACCAGCAAAAAAAATTAATTTCCTCTTTTTTTCTGTGTAGGTATTTATATTAGAAGAAAGTAATTTCTAGGTGACATCCAATCCTTTTCGTTGTTGCTCATTTTTTTCTTTTTCATTGGGTTTTATATTATATGTTTTGGTATTTTTTGTTATTTATATATATTTCACACATAGTAGGCTTGCAATTTAATTTTTGTGTGTAGGCACATATTTCAAGGTACATTCTACACTTTTTTCTTTTGTTTGTATAGATCGATAGCACATTGTGAGGATGTATGCACTACTTGCTAGTGTCCATGGTTGATACTTTAAAAAGGCTACAAATTATCCTTAAGACTTGTACTTTTAATTTATGTAGAAATTTTATTTTATAGTACAAAAAAATTATTTTCACAGTCTATCATAATTGAATGTTTTATATTGAAATTATAATTGTTTGATTCAAAATTTCAATTATAATCATAAAAGGATTTATCAAAGTATAAATTAGATTGTTTGACCCATCCTAATATTAATATAGGAAGTTAATTCTAAAGGAAAGTTATTTCCTTTGTTATAATCAATTTAATATATTACATTTTGGTGAACCCGACACTAGTACACTTTTAAAAACTACAATAACTCAAAAATACACAATCAATTTCTAAGACCTCTTGTTATTTTGCTACTTATAATAAAGTTAGATTGTGTGTTGTAAAGAATCTCATGATATTTACAACCTAATATCTTTCTTCGAGTAACATAGTTAGAAGAAGATTTTCTAATTAAAACATATAAAAAACTAAACCTTTGCATACTCCTATTCAGACTACACTAGATCTCTCTAAATAATAATTCATAATGGGCATGCCTAACTATCCAAACTCACCTCCTCATTACATTTACACAAATCATGCTTCACCAAATGTCTCATCACCCTCTTTAAGTGGTGATATTTATCATGATGTTGCCCAAAAAGTTGGTTTTCAACATATTCAAACTTTAGAAGAAAATTTATGAGAATTTAAAAATTCTCTATCTAGTGATATTGTTTGATTGGGAAAAGGGATCTAGGTCCTAATCACATTTCTCCAAATATGGAAGGATTAAAAGTGATCTCAACACCCACAAAGCTACAAACCTTAATGGAAGAGCCAAAATGGTGCATTAGGGTTTCAATCCTTGTTGGGATTTATGTGATTGATGTATTGATTTAGATTTAATTGAATTCTATGATGCAATGACATTTCTAGGTTAATTATGAAAATGTGGCAAACTGATATATTTTTTGAGAAATATAAAATTGAAAAATAGAAATAAATTTCAAGTAGAGTGTAGAAATAGAAGAACTTGACATAAAAATTTGAGGTTGAATTGACTAGTCAAGGGCATAGCATGCCCTTGAATAGCTTCCTTATTTTTAGGGTCTAATTTCACCTTCCTATAGCTTGAAGTTTGCAATCACTTCTCTCTTGAGATCACAGTCGGAACTTTGTCTATAGCTGATAAAATCTAAATTCCTTGACTTGACAACATGTAATGAATGAGCAATTAGTCTTCAATCTTCCTCCAAATTTTTAGATCTTAAAACCTGCACACATGGAAGAGGGGGAAGGGTTGTTCCATATAGGGTCTTGCCTAAGTCAAACCTTGTTTTTGGTATTTCTAGCTCCACAATGGCTATGATGATGTAAAAAGAGAGCTTACCCTTGGTTGAGTAGAGGCTAATAGATAAAAAATTAATGAATTGACAGATTGTTGCAACTCACCACTCATATCTACATTCCTTGATGGACTAAATTCATGTATTGATTACCTTCAAGGAGAAATTGTTGCTTGCTTGAACACAAAATATGAACAAACTTACATAAAAATATGATGTATGGCTAACATGATGCTTGACTAAAATAAATGCTGCAATAATTCTAAAAAAAATCATCTTGAATGGTTTTGATTATTTTTAGGATGCTCAATTTTTCTCAATAATATTTTTAGGATTTCAAATGGTCAAAATAATTTTTATTCATATGCAATTCTTCTAGTTTCCCAAAAATTAAATGTCGATAGCTAACAAATAAATTCAAATTTCAAATAATAAAATATCAACATTAACATATTCAAATTAGAGTAAAAATAGGATGGTCAAGGGTGTTGTGTGTCATAGATGAGGCCTGTCCTTATCGGGGCCTTAAGTATCAGGGGAAAATATTAATTGCTCATTTTCATTTGCATCATTTGATTTTATGAATATATTCATAAAACGAGCAATCAAAGGCATAATTATGTCCAAGCATATAGAGTGGAGCACAACCTAGTGTGAAATTATCAAGGGTGATAATTTTCAACACTACATGTAGCCCCCACTTTAATGAGAGTATGAAATTATGCTCAAACTCACACTAAAGTAAGAATAAGCCAAGAAGGGTTCAATTATCCAAATATTGAAGAGATGAAATGACATCAAATCTAAGGGATGTGCTAGCCCCTAGATTCAAGATCCTCTATCAAGACAATATAAGGACAAAGGAACACACACATGAAGTGTAATATAGCATAAAACATAACACAATAAGAAAACACAATGCAAACACGATGTAAACACAAGAAAATAAGAAAAAGGGGGTATGAAAATATAGCAAGCTCCACAAAAATCTTACTAGGATCCATACCCAAGGAATTTATGACACACACTAACAAAGTCTGATATTTTCCTAGTGAGCCATGAACTAAGCATCATGGGATAGTGAAGTCCGATATTCACTAGGTGAGCTTTGACAAGAAACAACATAGGCTAGTGAAGTCTAATATTCACTAGGTGAGTCTGTTAAAAGGGTAGCAAATTAGAAAAATGAAAGGGCTAGTGAAGCTTGATATTTACTAGGTGCATTCCCATGTCAACCATACCAAAAATTATAGTCCCAATAATTATGATAAGGTTCAACAAAAAATGATCAATATGCCAAGTAAACGTATCACCAAGTCCAATGTGTGTGAAAAAAGTGAAGCATATAATGGAATGGATGCCCCCACCTTAAAGTAATTTCTAAACAACAATTGTGAGAAATTGCTTTGAGGTAGAGTAAAATGATATATGCAACATGATAAGGTCATGAGAGCTTAGATGGAAATCCCTATACCAATTATATGTTTTCTAAACAAGATAATTGAGAGGGTGGGGTGAACTAGTTGTCACAAATTTAAACTTTAATTGATTCACCGAAACTAATCCTTAATACTACTTAGCAGATTAAATAATAAATACTAGTGCAAAAATTGAAAATCATCACATAAACACAACACCAAATTTACATGGAAAACCCAATAAGGGAATAACCATGGTGAGGATTAACTCACACTATAGAGAATATCAAAACCAATTACAAGAGGCTCACTTCCTGAGAAACAAGGCTCACTACCAAAATAGGGACTCACTATCTAAAACAAGGACTCACTATCCAACAGGGCTAACAACTTGGAGGGATCACTACCAGAAAGATACAAAGAAGATAAAGAATACTTGTTATAGGGAGAATACAATCTCAATGCAACAAAGAAATCCACCACAATTCGCTCAATCCACTTGCAAACATGCACTAATGATAGAGTGCACCTTCAACTCACTACTTTCATAAACTCAACATTTAGGCTTCACATTGATCTACCATACTCAAATCATACACACACACACTAATTTTCACTTATCCCTATTCTCTTTGTACTCTTCTCTCTATTTCCTTTGTTCTCTTCGCTTCTTCTTCCCTAACTCATTTTGCATTTATACCATCTTCAACTTTGAAACATTTCCAAAGTTGGCCATCCAAATTCAAATTAGGTAGGCACCAAAACATCCTATGGTGGAATTAGAATGAGGGTGAACCAAACACATGCTTCATAAGGAACCAAATAGATCAAACATGCTTCACTAACTCCAAAAGTAGTATTCCACACAAGGTCAACCAAACCAGTGTAAAACACACAAAAATTAAGTATGAACTTTCCATATACCAAAATTATCTTCAATACAATAAAAAAAACTCAGCTCTAGAACCACAAGTCATAAGACTTCATCAAAGAGAAATCTGGACCAACAATATTTCTTCCTGGACCTTAACCAGAAATATAGAAAACCATAGTTCACAACTGGTGAACATAACTTGCACTATATAATGAATCAACAACCAAAAATTAGGATATAGTAGATTCCAACAACCATGGTCAACATATCTAAACCATAGAAATATAGGAGCAAATCCAAAGCAAAACTTGGAGCAACCACTGAACATTTGCAACATATCTTCATTATAGTTTTCTCTTTATCCTCAACATATACAACCAATAACCTGTATCCATGACACTAATGACAACAATAATTAGTTGATAACGAATTGACTAGTTGACATCAATGACAACACCTTCAATCTTTCCATTCTTGCAACAATCTCCCCCTTTGTCATTGATGGCAACACATGATGTGAAAAACCATCAAAGACACCATAATAGCTCTAAATACACTTCTCAAGATTTTTCTTTATGTTTCTTCCCCTTAGTAGATAGTCTTTTATATTCTTCTTCTTTTCTTCCTCTCTTTTTCACATGCTTCCTCTTCTTTTTCACATACTTCTTCTTTTTCACATGCTTCCTCTCCCCCTTTTACATCAATGGCAAAGGAAAAAAAAAAATTACATTGATTTCCCATTTGACATAGAAAATAGAATACTCACAATGACAACACCTAATATTACCTCTCCCCCTAAGAGGTAGCCACCAAAACATCAGTCCAAAAGAGAGATAGATCCATAGATCCATTAGACTAATGCATCTCCATATGCATCTAGTTCAAGAAAGGAGGAGCAATGACCCCTAACTTCTCCTGGAGATACTCAAAAGTATCTTTAGGAAGAGCCTTCATAAATATATTAGCCACCTAATCCTTCGTCGAAACATACTCAAGCTTTAATTCATTCTCCATGACCTACCCTCTCAAAAAATGATATATGATAGATATATGCTTTGTCCTCAAGTGTATCACATGATTATTTGAAATGTTAATTGCACTTGTATTATCATAGAAGATAGAAATAGGATTATCATACACCACTGTGATATCTTTCAATGTGTGTTTCATCCATAGAACTTGTGTACAACAAGATGTAGCAGCAATATATTCAGCTTCAATAATAGACGAGGAGACCAAATCTTGCTTTTTACTCAACCATGCCACCAATCTGCAACCAAGAAAGAATGCACCACCACTTGTACTCTTATTTTCATCTACACATCTAGCCCAATCTTCATCTGTATAAGCACTTAGAGTAAATTCAATATCTCTAGGATACCATAATCCATAATCTAGAGAGCCATTCAAATATTCTTTATTCTTTTAACACTAGCAACATGTGTTTCCTTAAGATCTTATTGAAATATAGCCACAAGATAGATAGCATGCATAATATTTGGTCTAGTAGTAGTCAAATACAATAGTCAACCAATCATAGATCTATACTTGCTCTAATCAGCCTTAGGTGAATCATCATCTTTACCCAATTTGCAACCAGTCACCATAGGAGTACATACTGGTTTGGAACCATCAATCCCAAACTTCTTCAACATCTCTTTCACATACTGAGATTGTGAAATAAAAAATCCTTTCTCTGTTTGATTGATCTGTAGCCCAAGAAAGAAATTCATCTCTCCAAACATAGACATTTCAAATTCTTTCTACATCTCTTCCACAAACATCTTACACATTTTCATTTCCTCCAAAGATAATGCCATCAACATATACAACTACAATCAATATTTTGTCATTTTCAATCTTAAAATACAAATTACCATCTATCGTACCTTGGTTGAAACCTTGTTGAATCAAATACCTATCCAACCTCGCATACCAAGCTCTAGGAGCTTGCTTCAATCCATAGAAAGCTTTCTTCAATTTTCACACCATATCTAGTTGCTCTGACAACTGAAGTCCTTCTAGTTGTTCCATGTAGACCTCTTCTTCTAGCTCACCATTCAAAAATGTTGACTTGACATCCATCTAATAGACCTTAGATTCTTTATGAGAAGCAAATGGTAAGAACATCCTTATAGCTTCCATTCTTGCTACCGAAGCAAAATTTTCCTGAAAAATATATGCCTTCCACTTGTGGGTAACCTTTACACACAAGCCTTTCTTTTTTTCTAACCACTTCTCCATTCTCATTCAACTTATTTATGAATACTTGCTTCAATCCAATAATGTTTTTATCTGGCGATCTTGGGAAAAATTCCCAAGTTTGATTCTTCTCAATTGACATAAGTTTTTCTTTCATGGCTTCCATCCAATGTTCATTTTTACATGCTTCACTTACAATTTTTAGTTCAATCTCAGAAAATAAACACAGATTAACTTCAATAGCAACTTTGCTTCTAGTTAATACTCCTTTAGTCTTATCCCCAATAATTTGACTTTTTGAATGATTCTTTTGTACATATCTAGGTGTCTTAGGTGACACCACTGGAGCATCTTCTTCTCTTTCATTTTGTTCTTTCTACTTCTCTTTCTCATCCTTTTCTTGTTCTTCCACAATCTCTTCAATTCTTACACAATCGGGTTCATCAAATACATATCCATCAATGTCAATTGAATTCTTCACTGTCTCATCAACCTTGACATTTGCACTTTCTACAATCTTTCTCAGTCTTTTATTGAAAAAATTGTATGCTTTTCTTTTAGTAGAATATCAAAGAAAAATTCCTTCATTACTTCTTACATCAAACTTACCTAAAGTTTCATCTCTTTTTATATAACATTTGCTTCCAAATACCTTGAAATAATTAATAGTAGGAATTCTTCCAAACCATAGCTCATAGGGGGTCTTTGTATTGTTTTCTCTTGATTGAACTTTATTGAATACACAAACAATAATATGAATAGATTATCTCCAGTAAACTTCTGATAAATGAGCCTCAGTGATCATTGATCTAGCAACCTTTTGAACTATTTTGTTTTTCCTTTCAACAACTCCATTCTATTGAGGAGTTCTTAGAGCATATAACTTCCTCTTTATTCCATGCACTTAAGAATTTTATCTTCAATTTTACTTCATTTTGAACCATATCTTTGAATGTCTTAAATTTGTCTAATGCATCTAATTTCTCTCTAAGAAATGTAACCCATGTATATCTAGAATAATCATCAATCAAAAGCATAAAGTAACTTTCACCTTGTAGACTTCTCACTCTTGTAGGACCATAGGGATTTGTATGAATTGAATCCAATAGACCAATAGTAGATTGTTCCTTTGATCTGTAGTGACTTCTTGCTTTCTTTCCAAACTGACAATTCTTATAGATAACATTAATAGGATTTGTAATTCTTGGTAAATATCTCACGGCCTGAATTCCACTAATCCTTTTCAAGTATTCAAAATTCATGTGACACATTCTTCTATGTCATAACCAACTATCATTAATCTGATTCATAAAGCATCATCCATCAACACCCCTAAGTTGATAGATATTTCCTTCAAATTTCTTTCCTACAACAATCAATATTATATATCATTTCTAGATCTCACACCTCTCATCCTTAAACACAAGATCATATCCTTTACTACACATCTGACCAACTCTCAAATTATTATGCCTTAATCCCTTAACATAGTAGAAATCATCAGTATTATGCTTTCCATCAAAACTTATTGAACCTATCCCACAAATTTTAGCACCAGTATCATCTCCAAACATAACCAAAGCCTCCATCATATTTTTCAAGTTTAACAAACTTACTTTTATCACTAGTCATGTGATGTGAACAATGACTGTCAACAACCCAATAGTTATTTTCTTGTTTAGCATGTAGGGCAGAGATAACAATACCATCATTTTTCTCCTTCGCCTATTTTTTAGAATTAGCAGAAGCAGGTTCATCCTTTATAGCCAGGAACGAGCATTCATTGTCATTAGGATCTTCATACTCTAAATCTTCATCAGATATACTAGCATTCTCATTCACATAATATGCTTTGTTAATCTTCTTTCCTTTCTTTCCTTTCTCATATCTTTGTTTATCCCTCTTAGTTCTTTCCAAACACTTTGCAACATAATGACCTATTTCTCCACAACTAAAGCATTTAAAGGGTAACTTACCTTCTGTAGACATCGAAAATATACAGATTGATCGCACACTCGATCCTGATCCACTAATATCGTTTCTTCCTAAATCATCCCTCGGTCTAACTGTTTAATCAAATTCCCTTATCTGATTAAATTCATCAATATTCGTCTCTTAATTAAATAAATTATTTTGTCTAATTAAGTCACATTCCCTTGTTAATTAAATCAATTCATCTGATCTAATTATCCCTATTTAATTAAATAATCAATTTATTTGATTAAATCTCTAAAGTCTATCTATTAAATTAAATAAAGTAAAACCTTATTTAATTTAATCTAACACTATCCCTTTTAATTAAATAAATCAAAATCTTTATTTAATTAGCCTCTTATCATATTCCTCTCTTTTGACAAATTAATCCAAAATCTAAATCAAATTGTCAAATCAGTTAATATCCCCTTAAATTAATCAAACTCGACACTTAACCTCCTAATCATTCAAATCCTCTAGATTTTGCAACTTGCACAATTAAATCATTTATTTGATTTTAATAATTCCCATTTTCATTCAAAAGGCATCTTAAGGGAATATTCCTCAAATTTGAAATCTCCCCCAAAAGGACTTGTCCTTCCAAAAAGGCATTTACTTCTTCTTCCATGTCCTTGCCTTGAGCCAAGGGGCATTTAATGCAATTTTCTTTCCCCCTCTTACATGTCTTTTCTCAAAATTCAAATTCAAAAATGCATTTATTGGCACATTTGTCAAAACTTGCTCATTCCTCATCCAATCCCATTTGGACAAGTGGCATTATATCATTGGTTGAATCTTTGTCCCACATTGATCAAATTTGGACATCTCTTCAACTTATCAATCTATAAATAAAGAGCTTATATCCTTATTTCATCATCCACATTCCAAGCAAAGTTACTATGCTAAAATACTTAGCAATCCTCATCCATCTCATTTAGCTAGGTTTTTTGCAGATTTTAGCTTGGAGCATACATTCAAAGTCTTCAACAAGTGGATCACTCTCTTCTCATTCTTCTTCATTTGTTCATCATCAAGCTTGCAAAAGGAGTTGGGAAAGGGCCAATTTCCACATCAAATTGGCACCAACTCCCTCAAGAGATCAAGAGTTTGCTTGCATTAGATAGGATTTAATTGTTTCATTTGTGTTCTTCATTTTCATTTCTTATCTTTTGCAAATTTCAAATGGATTTCTTGAGGAATCATTTGTTTCTAACCTTGTGTTTGATCTAATTGTTTGCATGTTTATTGTGTTTGTGCAAGGTCTAGATTCAAATGGTTCACATATTGGCGCTAGAAGGAGGGCTGATCGACAGATTCTAACAAGTTTTTAAAATTTTTGCCGTTTTTTATAGTTCTATTCATAAATCCACGTTTTAGCGCCTGTGATAACTGTTTTAGCGCCCTTAATCATTATTACAGCGCCCTTAATCACTGTTTTAGCGCTCTTAATCCTTTTTGCAGCGCTCTTAATCCTTCCTGCAGCGCCCTTGAGCATTCCTGCAGCGCCCTTAAGCATTCCTGCAGCGCCTATAATCATTCCTACAGTGCCCATGATCATTTCTACAGCGCCTATGATCACTGTTTTAGCGCCTATGAGTCAGTTTTAAAATGACCATATCTTGGTCATACGAAGGTCTTTTTTGATGCTTTTTTTTTGAAATAGGGTAGAATTTCGTAAGCTATCCAATGGTGTAAGTGTTTCTTAACTATAAATTAGTTAAAATTTTCAAATTTGCATTTAAAGTAAGAACACATGATAACTTGGCTAAGTTTTAGGGTGTTTTGGTAAATGATTCATCTAACCCCTATATCCTTTTGTTTCTTTTGATCTCATCTAACATTTTGATCACTTTTGTAGGTTGGAAATCAAAATCAAAAGAAAGAGGAGCATGGGGATGATATTTTATCTAATCAAAGTGTTTTTTAACACTTAAGTGTTTGTTTAACACTTCTTCAAAGAATTTGTCATCCTTCTCCTTCTTAGGACACTAGTTTTCAATTGGGCTTAAAAAGAACCTTTTTCATTTCTTGCAAAGGCTAAAATGAACTTTAGGATCACAACGTACTAGATTTGGTTTATTGGATTAACAATTGAACAAGGCAATTTCTCACACTTCATTTGGTGCTTTAAAATGAAATCATCATTGCTTTAAGGGTTTAAAAAGAACAAGTGTAGCTTTGTTTGTTTGTGAAGGCTTACTTAGACTAAAGCCATTGGAAAAGGACGTATGCGCTTCTCTCGCGCTTTATAGCGATCTTGAGAATCAAAAGGTCTTTTCGATGACTTTGGGTTGAGATAAAGCATTCACCTCCACACTTCGATTTGGGCTTAAAATTGAACAAACTATTGTGCGAGTGTGAGTGGGGGCTTTGTTGCGTATATTCTCTCTCCTTGTTGCCTACAAGGATTGATCGAGTTACGAATATTGTTCTTCATTTGATTTTGTTTTTCCTAGAGGGTCTGCCTTGGGGAAAAAGTACTCACCCACGGGAACGACTCAACCGGTAACACTCTAAAGCCAAGAGTATTTCCAGTGGATATAAATGTGGATATTGGAAGAAACGCCAATATCACGCTGTTGACTCCGACAAGATGTATCCGAAGGGGACTCTGCCACGCTGGGTCAACTCCTACTTAATGGAAAGTCCTTACTAGAACCCATGTGCTAGAAATTATCAAAATCCTTTATCTATTTGTTGGTGCAAGAACGGTCGCTCTCAAGCCACCCCACACTCTTACGGTCTTCTAGTAGAGATGGAAAGCATGCCATGGGAGTTTCATGGGTGTTGATGCTTTGCCCCCGATTGACGCACGAGCCGTGAGGGGAGCCGCTGGGGTCAAGCATCTAACCATCCGCTAGAGATAAGTGTAGGACTTGTCCGAAGTGGGAATCCAAGAAATATTGTCTTACACATCCATAGGATTGTACTTATTCTTGGGTTACAAAATGCATTGCTTGATCGAAAACATCATGGAAACAAACACTTAACATCATCCAAATTTCAAACCCTTTTGAAGACAAATATCATTGACTCAATCCATATGTTACTGCTTTCCCTGGGGATTCACATCCTTAGAGGTTCCTAAGCATTGGATTATACCTCAATTTTTCTTCTTAAGTAAACAATAGGAAAACCCTTGCCTTAAGCTCATTAAATTTCCACATAACATATCTTGTGGGGTTTGAAGAAGTTAGGACATTGGACATTTAGTTTGAAAATCTAATCAAGAAAGTGTTTGTGGTAAAAGCAATTTACTAATCAAGATGAAATCAATTGAACCCCACACATGTGCTTGTGTATCTTTTGTCTTATGGTCTTTTGAGCAAACATTGATCTTTTGGTTTGAAGGGAAAAGCATGTTCTTCAAAACCTTGGCCTTGTAAAAAAAGTCCTTCTTAGGTTCATTTAGGATCAAAATAAAACACTTCATCCATCCAAACATTTATCAAAATTCATCCATCCAAACAACTTTAGAGCTTTTAAAACATCATTCTAGACTTGGGTAAATCATCCTCAAAACCAAATCAAAGTCAATTGTTTAATTAGGTGTGTGGGAATGCATCCTTTCTCATACATTTAATTAAATCAACCATCCTTTGAACAAGTTCATCCTAAGATCACATCCAACATCTTAGGGTTTACAAGTTCATCATCCACATCAAACAATCAAAATCAAAATCCCTAATTCTAGCATTGATCCAAAGTCCCTAAACGTTCAACACTCACATCATTCACCTTTCATCCTTCATCTCATCATTGATCCTAGAACACCGTAGAGGTCACTTTGCGACAAGGTCAAAACACAAGAAGAACATGGAATATAAACTAGATTCATACATCATGAGTGATCCAAACCAACCAAACTATCCAAGCCTCACGAAATCATGGGATTATGGAAACTCACATCCATACATAGGATCACTATCTCCTACGAATATCAATAGCACAATGAATGTGAGTATGCCCAATCTGAATTTTGGAACACATCTCCCCATGATAGATTTAAATCAAAGTCCAAACTTACAAATCTATCCTCCAAACAATCAATACATGAGTCTTCAAATGAGAAACATCATCCCACCAAATCCCTACTTGCCAAATGTGGATGTACCAAGTGCAAGTTTTCGAAACATGAATCCTAACTTGGAAAACTTTGGAAAAATGATTCCCAATACCAACAATGTTCATCCTATCATTCCAAATCTGAACATCATCCCAAATCAGAACATTATCCAAAGTCAATTTTCCCATAATCCCATTCAAAAACCGCAAGTAGGCATCTCAAATCCGCTTAAACAAAAGCCAAATAAACTATCTCAAGTGAGTCAAGATCAAAATCAAATTTGGCGAGATCAAATTGCGAAACTTTCCAAAATAGTTGAGGCATTGCGCCAAGGGAAATCTCCACCACCATTACCTACATCATTCCTTGGTTTAGGGCTTCCCCCTTTACCTAACACCAATCAATCCACCTAACGTCAATCAAACCATCATGTCAAATCCTTCGAATATACCTTCGACATCACACCAATGGATGGTATCTAATCAAACAACATTGATCCCAAATCAAAATTCGGTCTCCCAAGGGCCTATCACCTCGTTCATCCCAACCATCTCTATCACTTCGATCACTCCAACCACCACTATCACACCCCTTACATTGCAACCTCCCACCACCACCATCGCTCTAAGCGCATCTCAAACTCCCAACACAATTTCGATCCCACCACCACCACCATTACGACCAAGCCAAGTAAGCCATTACAACACTGCATTCAAAGCATACCAACAATTGCTCCAAACAATTTAGCAAGCGCCTATAGCCACGCATGCTTCTCAAGCTTCATAGCAAAGTCAAGATCAAACATCATTGCAACAACAACAAACACAACAAGTGGCACAAGCCCAAGCTTTGTTGCAACAACAACAACAAGCTGCACAAGCTCAACAAGTGCAACAATCCTCTCAAGTTGCCCAAGCCTCTCAAGCTACCCAACCAACACAAGCACAAACACAAAAGATGACAACTATTGAAAGCAAGGATCAAGATCAATCCATCACTAAGCACACGTTTACTTCATCCAATGATCAAATCGACATATGTCAAGGGTCACTTTTGAATCATGATCAAAATCCACCAACAAAACTTGACAATGATCCAATTCAAGAAATATCAACATCACTTGACTCTATGGTCGAAGACATTCACAATCTCTCCACCACAATTGTCGAAAACAATGATCAAAACCTCCCCATCGAGGAGCACATTGAGGATGTATCTACACAATCCGATGATCAACTCACCATACATCAAGAGCCACTTTTTAGTAATCTCTTTCAAGGAGTGTTAGGATTATTTGATCCAATTGACATAATGCACAATCAATTCACCTATGATCATGTCTCTACATCACCTTACGAGTTAGAGGACATATCTCAAGAATTTATTCCAAAGCATGATCAAAATCTTTCACCAAAGTCTAGCAATGGTCCTTTTCAAAACATGTTGATCCCCTTTGACCGCATGGTTATAGATACTGAAAGAACCCTGAACTTGACACTTGAGGATATTGAACCACTTACCATGTACAATGACGACATCAAAAAACCCTTTGTAAGCAATCCATCCTTTGAAGCTACCCCATGTCAAGAACCTGGTCCAAAGCATGTCGAGAGCAACCCCAAAATAAATCAAGATCAAGAATTTGTATCTACAAGATACTACAATGATGTAATGGACACTCTCCTATCTATGCAAGATGATCATATCCATATAGCACATAGTCCTCCATCTACCCATGAGATGCTTTCTATAGATGGACACGTAGATGATCTTCATCTAGAAAAAAATTTTGTTACACACAAAGATCAGATTATCAACTCCTACAGTCAAACTGAGTTATCAACATCAAGATCAGATATGTCCCAAACTCAAAATAAGGACATCATGAATACGGATATCCAGCATTGTCCGCTCAAGGAGACAAGTCAGATAGAACAAGATATTTCAAAGTCAGCAGAGCATCCAATCGAAATAACATCATCTACAGTGTTCATTTGTCAGAGCATGTTTATTGAACAAGATATCTCAAAACAAGCAGAATCAAAGCATGAAGTTGCTACTACCACCATACTGGGGGAAACTATGTCTCAAGAAAATATCAACATAGGGAGCACGAAGAATCCTTATGGTGAAACTGATGTCAATACTACAACTAGTCACGCCATGAATCTTCATCCACCCATCACCCCATCCACGAATTGGGACCAACATCAAAAGGAAGATTTGAATCAAAGCAAAAAGAATGTTATCAAAGCAAAAGAAGCTGAGAAGCATAATGGACAAATCAAATACAAATGGATACCAAAGAATACAAAGAAAGATCATCCCTATCAAACTCCATTAGTCAAAGAAACTATGGGAAAAAATCAAAAAGGGAAAAGTATCCATCAAATATGTCCACAAAAGCAAAAGCAGTCTTTTCAAGCTATGTACAAAGTGTATCAAGCAGTTGGTCCAAATTCCATGCACACTTTCATATCCACCCATCATTGCTCATCTTCCCAAGTTTGGAGAGTCAAAGGTTCCAAACTGTCAACCAATCCATCTCTTATCCCTAAACGCACTCCATCCACCTATCCGAGCATCCATCCATAACATTCCATACATTGCTAGACATTGGGGGCAGATATTTACATCTTGCTTCGGGAATAAATCTTGATATATATCTTCCAACTTATGTGGTGATCTGAACATTGGAAAACATGAAACCAAATTGGTCGAAGCATTTGTGATCTAGAATCCGAATCACTAGCCCATGGCATATTTTGACAAGAACATGTTCTTTATCAAAGCTTCATCTTCCATCAAACATCAATCAAAACAATCACTATCAGTCGCATCTAAATTGCACTTCAATGTCACATCAAATCATTCAAACAACTTTTTGTTCCAAATCAAGCTTCATCAATCCTGATCAATCGAATCCAGTCAATCCATAATCTTGGGATATCCTTCCCGATCATTGTGTCGCTTAACACTATCCTTGCATTGTTGTGCATCCTCAACAATGTTATCCTCATCAATCTCAATCAATCCATCCATCCTTGCATTGTTGTGCATCCTCAACAATGTTATCCTCATCAATCTTGATCAATCAAATCCTTGCATTGTTGTGTATCCTCAACAATGTTATCATCATCATCAATCCATCGATTCGATCAATCAACCTTAGCTTGGTCTTGAACAAAATCCCAAACAGAGAATGATATCATCACACATGTCCATATCCAAATCGTCAAAGTCATGCGAAAATCCAAAAACATCCAAATCATATCAAAATCCAAAACACTCAAAAGCAGAAAACATCAAAAAATTGAATCTGAACACGCCGCCTCGAGCTTAAATGGGCAAGGCTAATCTTTGATCAACCCCAAGACATCAAAATCCAAAACATTCAAAAACACAAAAAAGCCTCAAAACATTCAAAACACCAAAACAGCCTCAAAACATTCCAAAAACATTAAAAATCCAATATTTGAAAAATCCATCCATCTCATCTCGCTTTCACTCGAAATAATCAATCATCCATAATAAACTGATCGTCACCTTCATCCTTTGACAACGCAAAAGAAACAAGTGCAACAGTCAGCAAAATCAAAGCTTCAATCGTAAAATCAAAATCAAAACAACAAATCTTTAAAACAAAATCAAAGTCTTGATCATTTTCAAACATGTCAATCGACCTTATATCAACAGCCTATCAATCAACTTATCAAACCATCATCATCCTATACAAAGCATGTCCTAGGATCCGTTCCGACAATGGGCACTTTTATCAAACCAACCACTTTGGGTAAACAAAACGACGTGTCATTAACATGTCCTAGGATCCGTTCCGACAATGGACATTATCTTTTGGCAATAAGTTTTGGCTCCCATCTTTTGAAACACATCCCTCTGGCTGAAGGTATGAAGAACATTGGCTTGTTTGTGTACTTGGTCTTTTTCTTTTGATTTATCTTATTGCGGTCATTCCAAGGACCTCTCGATGATATCCGAATGAAGGATTTAGAGAGATAGGAATGGGGCAATGATCATTATCTTTTGTTTGCTATGCTTGTTGGACGTTCTTGTAAAATAACTTGGCGAATACTTGCTTTGGTAGGTACGTCCTAGCAAGGTTTCCGTATGTCAAGTGTGAACAAGAATACTCCTATCTGCTTGTCGAGTCAAAGTCCATCACACTAGGTACCACGCCATCCTGGTTCTTTATACCCTGATGCATCGTGCCTATGTGTGTTATCAAACATAAGGTAATTTGGCCCTTTGAAAATCCCAACTCCTTGGCAAGAAATCATCATCATCATCATCATCATCATCATCATCATCATCTCATGTGTTGTTGGAATCTCTTATTTTCTTCTATCTCTTGATAATCAAGCTAACATGGTACCATGACAGTTAATCATAAATCATCACCATTGCATCCATCTTGCATCCACAAACTATCAGCATACTGCATATTGCATATCATATCATACAGAAAGCATTAATCATACCACATGCAGTCATCCCCATCATCGCATAATATATATTAGTTATTCTAAACATCTCATAAACCATACATTTATCATCCACTGCATAATCATAAAAGCATCATCATATCAAATCATGTGCATCCATCATATCATACAAGAATCATCATATCAAATCATGTGCATCCATCATATCATCCATTACATATAAACATCATAATCATCTCATCATCAATAATGTCAATGTCATGGTACGAATCAGGATCAAGTGTGTGTAATATATCAAAATAGGCATGAGACTACCCATGGTTGATGACTGTCTACATCATCAAATCTGTCTACATCAAATATTCGAGTTGAACTGATCGTGAACCTCTTTTTTGAGAGATCGACCCTCAAATCAAACCTCTTCGCCCGATCTCTCAAGGGGGCAGTATACCGGCATAATTCTTTTCGCTGGGGCAATAGCGGGGCATCCGAAAAAAAATAAAAAAATCAAAGAATTTTGAACTTTGATATCAACAAGATTATTCTTTGAACCAACGCAACAAGTGCATCGCTTCAAAGAGGGGAAAAATGTAGACATCGAAAATATACAGATTGATCGCACACTCGATTGATCCACTAACATCGTTTCTTCCTAAATCATCCCTCGGTCTAACTGTTTAATCAAATTCCCTTATCTGATTAAATTCATCAATATTCGTCTCTTAATTAAATAAATTATTTTGTCTAATTAAGTCACATTCTCTTGTTAATTAAATCAATTCATCTGATCTAATTATCCCTATTTAATTAAATAATCAATTTATTTGATTAAATCTCTAAAGTCTATCATTAAATTAAATAAAGTAAAACCTTATTTGATTTAATCTAACACCATCTCTTTTAATTAAATAAATCAAAATCCTTATTTAATTAATCTCTTATCATATTCCTCTCTTATTTGATTTAAATAAATCCAAAATCTAAATCAAATTGTCAAATCAAGCTAAATATCCCCTTAAATTAATCAAATCCTGATTAATTTAATCCTAATCATTCAAATCCTCTAGATTTTCCAACTTGCACAATTAAATCATTTATTTGATTTAATAATTCCCTATTTTCATTCAAAAAAGGCATCTAAGTGGGAATATTCCTCAAATTTGAAATCTCCCCCCCAAAAGGACTTGTCCATCCAACAAGGCATTTAAGATCTCTTACATGTCCTTGCCTTGAGCCAAGGGACATTTAATGCAATTTTCTTTCCCCCTCTTACATGTCTTTTCTCAAAATTCAAATTCAAAAATGCATTTATTGGCACATTTGTCAAAACTTGCTCATTCCTCATCCAATCACATGTTGACAAGTGGCATTATATCATTGGTTGAATCTTTGTCCCACATTGCTCAAATTTTGGCTTTGTTTCCATTTCAACATTCTATAAATAAAGAGCTTATATCCTTATTTCATCATCCACATTTCAAGCAAAGTTACTATGCTAAAATACTTAGCAATTCTCATCCATCTCATTGAATCATAGCTAGGTTTTTTGCAGATTTTAGCTTGGAGCATACATTCAAAGTCTTCATCAAGTGGATCACTCTCTTCTCATTCTTCTTCATTCGTTCATCATCAAGCTTGCAAAAGGAGTTGGGAAAGGGCCAATTTCCACATCAAATTGGCACCAACTCCCTCAAGAGATCAAGAGTTTGCTTGCATTAGATAGGATTTAATTGTTTCATTTGTGTTCTTCATTTTCATTTCTTATCTTTTGCAAATTTCAAATGGATTTCTTGAGGAATCATTTGTTTCTAACCTTGTGTTTGATCTAATTGTTTGCATGTTTATTGTGTTTGTGCAAGGTCTAGATTCAAATGGTTCACACCTTCATACTTACTAGATCCTTTCCTCATCCTTCTCACAAATTTAGCTTCTATTTCATCAAAATTTTATTCATCCAGATCTTTAGTTTTGGTACCCTTAAAAGTAATTTTTGATTTGCATCCATTCCTCAGACTCGGCTTCCTCATCTCATAAAATGTCAAAAATCCCAACAACAGATATTTAGTGTAGGTCTTATAATCTACACTCTATTCAATAGCACACACCTTCTCACTATAAGCATCAGGGAGAGTTCTAAGAATATTCTTTACAATTCTAGTTTCATCTACAATAGCACCAAGTCCTCACATTTTGTCCATTATCTCATCCAATCTATGTACATAAGCTTTAACATTCTCATCTTCAGACATATGCAAAAGCTCAAATTGTGTCTCCAAATTCTATATTTTTTCCTCTTTAACTCTCTCATCACCTTCATGTGCCCTTTCCAAAGCATCCCAAACTTCCTTAGCAGTCTTCAAATTTTGAACCTTAATCAACTCAAAATGTACCAGACTGTTCTTTGAAATGTACTTCAGCTTATTGTTTGCTTCATGTTCTTTGATCTCATTAGTCACACTCAAACCATTAGTAGGAGGAGTGTAAGGATTCTTGTAATATTTATCCACATCATATCCATAATAATCCAAATATTCTTCCATAAATATTTTCCAAATAGAATAGTTAGTTACATCAAACCTTAGATAATCATAAGTCATCTTGCCAACCATCTCAGACCTTCCTCGAGCAGTTAAGATCTTCACCAAGGAACCAAGCTCTAACACCAACTATTGAACAAGACACATGAGAGGGGGGAGTGAATCATTTGTCACGGATTTAAACTTTAATTCATTTACTGGAACTAATCCTTAACACTGCTTAGTAGATTAAACAATAAAGACTAGTGCAGAAACTAAAAACCATCACATAAACACAATAACACCAAATTTACATGGAAAACCCAATAAGGGAAAAACCATGGTGAGGATTAACTCACACCATAAAGAACATAAAAACCAATTAAAAGAGGCTCGCTGTGTGAGAAACAAGGCTCACTACCAAAACAAGGACTCACTATTCAAAACAAGGACTCACTATCCAACACTGCTAACAACCCGAAGGGCTCACTTCCATAGAGATACAAAGAAGATAAAGAATAATGATTATAGAGAGAATACAATCTCAATGAAATAAAGAAATCCACCACAATTCACTCAATCCACTTGCAAACATGCATGAATGATAGAGTGCACCTTCAACTCACTGCTTCCAGAAACTCAACATTTAGGCTTCACATTGACCTACCATACTTGCATCATACACACACGCGGATTCACACTTACCTCTATTCTCTTTTCACTCTTGTCTCCATTTCCTTTGTTCTCTTTGCTTCTTCTTCCCTAACTCACTCTACATTTATACCATCTTCATCTTTGAAACATATCCAAAGTTGGCCATCCAAATTCAATTTCAAATTAGGTCAGTGCCAAAACATCCTAGGGTGGAATTAAAATGAGGGTGACCCAAACACATGCTTCATAAGGACCCAAATAGATCAAACACACTTCACTAACTCCAAAAGTAGTACTCCACACAAGGTCGGCCAAACCAATGTAAAACACATAACAATTAAGCATGAACTTTCCAAATATCAAAATTATTTTCAATACAATCAAAAAAACTTAACTCTAGAACCACAAGTCATAAAACTTCATCAAAGAGAAATTCGGACCAACAATATTTCTTCTCGAACCTTAATTGAAAACATAGAAAACCACAGTTCACAACTGGTAAACATAACTTGCACTGTACAATGAATCAATAGCCAAAAAATAGGATATAACAGCTTCCAAAAACCATGATCAACATATATGAACCATACAAATATAGGAGAAAATCTAGAGAAAAACATAGTGCAACCATTGAACATTTGCAACATATCTTCATTACAATTTTCTCAATATCCTCAACATATGCAACCAATAACTTGTATCCATGACACTAATGACAACAACAATCAGTTGATAACAAATTCACCAATGGACATCAATGACAACACCTTCAATCTTTCAATTCTTACAACAATTTTCCCAATAAAGATAACGCACGACAAGGGGTTCCCCCAAGAAAAAGTCACGCAACAAGAAAAAATAGATCACATAAGGGATCCATGGATCTGGGATCAGTATAGACCAAATATGTAATATGCTTATTCTCAAAATCGACATCATCCCCCAGATACTCATGGAACCATGAACACAATGGAGGAATGAAACATTAAGACAAAAAACAATATTTTGGATCAACATGGAAGAGACCTAAATGTCTCAACATATTGTATCATTCCTGTAGACACGTAAAATATACTGATTGACATCGTGCATCTGATCCTGACTTACTAACATTATTTCTTCCTGAATCATCCCTTGGTCTAACCATTTAATCAAATTCTTCTATCTGATTAAATCCATCAATATTCATCCCTTAATTGAATAAATCATTTTATCTGATTAAGTCAATTCCTTCTGTTAATTAAATCAATCCATCTAATCTAATTATCCTTATTTAATTAAATAATCAATTTATTTGATTAAATCTCTAAAGTCTATCCTTTAAATTAAATAAATTAAAATCTTATTTGATTTAATCTAACACCATCCCTTTTAATTAAATAAATCAAAATATTTATTTAATTAGCCTCTTATCATATTCCCCTCTTATTTGATTTAAATAAACCCATAAATCTAAGTCAAATAAGTCACATCATCTAATCTCCTATTAAATTAATTAACCCTTGATTAATTTATCCTCATCTCATGTCCCATACTCTAGATAATGCAAGTTGCACATGAAAATAGATTTAATCCATTTATTAAATTTCTATTTTTCTCACAAGGCATCTTTTGGAATATTCCCTCAATTTGAATTCAAAAATTCCAAGTCAACATGTACATCCAACAAGGCAATAACTTCATCTTACATGTCCTTTGCCTTGAGCCAAGTGGCATTTATTGCATTTTCCCTTCCCTCTTGCATGTCATTTCAACAAATTTGAATTTCAAATATTGGCATTTATTGGCACAAACCCCAAATCTTGCACATCCATCATCCATTCATAGCTTGACAAGTGTCACCATATCATTGGATGAATGTTAGTCCCAAATTGCTCAAATTTGGGCATTCATCCATCTTGGAATCCTATAAATAAATAGCTCATATCCTCATTTTATCATCCACAATCCAAGCAAAGTTACCATGCCCAAATATCTCTTGAATTTCATCCATTATCATTGAGTCATAGCTAGGTTTTGCAGATTTTTAGCTTGGAGTCTCCATTCTTCACCAAAAAAGTGGATCAATCTCTTCAACATTCGAAGATTGCATCATAGGAATTGGGAAAGGGCCAATTTTTACATCAAATTGGCACCAATTCCCCCATGGGATCATGAGTTTGCATACTTAAATTAGGATTCAATCTTTATTTCATCATTTTCATTGTGTTCTTCACTATTTTCATTCCTAGTTTGAGATTGTAAATGGATTTCATGGGGAATCCTTGTTTTGGCTTGCAATATCTAACTTGGGAAGGGAAAATGCAATAAATGCAACTTGGCTCAAGGAAAAGGACATGTAAGATGAAGTTATTGCCTTGTTGGATGTACATGTTGACTTGGAATTTTTGAATTCAAATTGAGGGAATATTCCAAAAGATGCCTTGTGAGAAAAATAGAAATTTAATAAATGGATTAAATCTATTTCCATGTGCAACTTGCATTATCTAGAGGATGGGACATGAGATGAGGATAAATTAATCAAGGGTTAATTAATTTAACAGGAGATTAGATGATGTGACTTATTTGACTTAGATTTATGGGTTTATTTAAATCAAATAAGAGGGGAATATGATAAGAGGCTAATTAAATAAAGATTTGGATTTATTTAATTAAAAGGGGCGGTGTTAGATTAAATCAAATAAGGTTTTAATTTATTTAATTTAAAGGATAGACTTTAGAGATTTAATCAAATAAATTGATTATTTAATTAAATAGGGATAATTAGATCATATGGATTGATTTAATTAACAGAAGGAATTGACTTAATCAGATAAAATGATTTATTCAATTAAGAGATGAATATTGATGAATTTAATTAGATAAGGGAATTTGATTAAATGGTTAGACCGAGGGATGATTCAGGAAGAAACGATGTTAGTAAGCAGATTTGGCATCTACAATTCCTAAAAGGAAAACATGAGACAATAATGTTCATGGCATAAAGAAGAATGGAGATACAAACAGATGAATGTTGCAAAAGATTCATTTTCTTTGGATCCTTGTGCCAATGAGAAAAAGGGTCATCCAAAGAAAAATAACAAAAAAAAATACATGCCAAGAAACACAAAATAGGATATCACACCAAATTCAAGCAAATACACAAAAACCATAAAGGTACTAAACATATGAGTCCATCTAAATCAAATTTTTTGCATACCAATCTTGCTCAACATAAATAGAAGGAAAAAAATACATTAAAGGGACTACAAAAAGTGTCATAAAAGAGGTATTACCATCTATAATACTTGGTGGATCACTCTTATTAGGAGGATCATCATGGTTTCCCCATTTAGATTCATTGATTTAGAAAATATAAGAGCTAGTTCATTGTGATATTCTTTTTGTTCTTCTAGCTTATCTTCTTTTTCACTATCTAGATGTATCACAATAGGTTTCTTAATATCATTATTGTTGTGAATAGCATCATTCATATGTTCTTCTTTCATTCTTTTTTTAGTTTACGATAGGTAAGGCTCAGTTTCATGGTTTGGTAAAGGTTGCAGAATGGAGTCAGGTGAAGATGAGGATGGATGGGTACGAGGGAATTCATTGGAGTTGGTTTGGATAGGTGATTGGTCATTAGGTAAGGATTTTCACTTTTCAACAAGTTGATGAGTTATGGCACAATTTCTATGTTGAGAAGTTGTTGAGATGATTTAGCATTGTTTTCATTGATGTCAAAACCTAGGATTCAGAAGGTTATGCTTGAGATGATATACAAAAATGATTTATCCTATCAAGTGCTATGATTTTGCATAGTGTGGATGCTATCCTTGATTCAGATATGGCAGTACTTCTTTATGGGACTCTCGTGGAAGTTAGTTAATGTAGAATAATGAAGACTAATCTTTTGATATTGGATTTTATGCTCAAAGCTTTTTTTGGGTATCCTTGATATTCAAACATTCATGTAGCATGTTATAAGTTTTGTTATGTCTAATTGTGTTTCTCTGGTTGGTACTAAAATTGATGAGAATCAAGATTTGGTCTTGGTTGTGGCATTCCCATCGGCTCCAGAATATATTTCATGTAATTCAAAGTTTTCTATCTTTCGATAATCATGTTATCTTATGTATGACCTATTTATGGGTCCCATGGTAATGTGGTAAGAAGATATTTATGTATGACCTATCCTTTGGGTCCAGTGCTAGCATGCCAAGCCTTATTGAATATTTCAAGGTTGTTCTTCAATCCGACATGTTTTGCTAGGGAGAATTATTTTGTTATGTGGGTATATACATATATATATATATCATCTCCTTGGTTCTTAATGGGAAGTGGAAGATGTATGATGTGTGCGAAGGGTATGTGCAGGATCATGATGGGCCAAAAAGTGGCGATATGATGGGTATGTGTAGGGTATGTGGCTGACGAATTTTTTTTTAACCCAAAATTGATGAAACGTAAAGGGTTTTTAAAGGAGATTCTCAGCTTTCTACCAATATAAATTATGCTTTACTTTGAATTTAATAAATAATTATTATTCATTTTCTATTTGAATTACAACTAAAGTCCTAATTGATAGGCTGATTGAAAAACATCTATAGCTTTCAAACAATATCACATTTTTTGAATCTAAAACATGCGTCACATTCTATGCTTCACATACTATAGGATTAAAAAAAAAAATGAATTTCATGAAGTTGTGACCAAGTTAAGGTGGTCAGACATACAAGTTTTTATATTTTTTTAAAGTTGTAATAAAAAATTCATAATTAATCATTTACTTGGAAAATAATTACAAAAAAATATGCATCACATAAGGACATGAGTCCTCTACTTATAGCTAAAATATTATAAAAAAATATTATCACTTTATTGTGGTTAGGGTGGTCAGACAGACACCTACTTCTTATTTTTTCCTTGAAATTTAAGTACTACTGCATTGAAATTTCAACTTTTCACCAAATAGAGTTTAAAAAAAAAAACCTAGTAGTTTAGAAACTACATTCAATTTGCTATAGATTCTATTCTTACATATTTTTGAAATAATATAGATAACTTATTCAATTTTTTACGTCAAGTTTCCTAACTCTAATTTTTCTGAATTTTCACCACTTAAGGGCTTGTTTTTCCATGATGATCCTGTACATACCCCGAATAGACAAAAGGGTGTGAAGGATAATGCAGAGAAGGAAGTTGAAGGAAAGTAGAAGCAATTTGTATTGCAGAGGTTGTGCAAGGAAGGTGGGAAAAAGATTCTTGACCAAATCTGCTACAGACAGATATTGTGCTCTTTACCAAAACTAGCTTCATGCATATGTAGATGTAGCTTCATCAATTAATTTTTGTCAGTGAAACTATTTTTTAATCAGATGTTTTTATATGAATTAGGAAATGAGCCTTACCTGTAGTGAGCATTTTAGCAATGAGCCCTTGTAAAAATCACCTTAACCAGTGTCACCTTAACCGGTGTTCTATAATTGAGAATTAGCATTCTCCATGGTTTTTCCCTTCTTGGGTTTCCATGTAAATTCTGCTGTTCATTGTGCATGTTGTTGTTATGTGCTTTCATGTTCATATCTGTTATATTATTATTTGATTGATTTAAGTTCTCTCTAGATTGATTAAATTCAAGAAAATTGTTTTATTATAAATTATTCACCCCTCCCTCTTAGTTATCTGGACTATTCAAAAATTGGTATCAGAGCCCAATCCCTTGCAGATAAAGCTTAATCACTTGAGGGAGATCTTGGCAGCTTGAAGAAGATGGTAGGAGATTATTACTTTGAGGAAGAACTGAAGATAATGTTAGATGATATGGAAAGCATGAAATCTGAAAATGAAGAATTGAAAGAAAACATCAAGGAGGAAAATGCTTGTATATCAAAGCTAAGGGAGAAAATCTAGAAATTCAAAGCAAGACACAAAGAGGTTAGTCAGGAATTAAAGGATTCAAAGGAAATTATTGTGGATTTAAAGCTATGATTAGATGAATGCAAGAAGATTGAAGAAAATCTTAAACAAAAATTAGAAGAAAATGAGAAGTTAGATCAAGAGTTAAGAAGGTTAAATCAGAAGCAATAGTATGTGAAAGTAGCATAATTTTGGATCAACTCTTATCCCTATAGAAATGTCACAAGGATAAGGGAGGACTTGGCTTCTCAAATCAAAACACTAAGGGTGAAGACAAAGAAATTCAAACTAAAGCAAGATCAATTGTAACAAGCAAGGTCTGAAACTCTAGAACACCTACAAAAAGACCTCTGGTCAGGAAACCAAATGTCAAAGGTACTTATCATTTAATGGCCATTTTTTTCTATGCAAAATTTTGGACATAAGTTGTAGAGTGTAGAAGCATGAAGGAACTAAATACTTAATGCTTTAACTATCACAAGTTTGGTCACAAATCAAGTCATTGCAAAAGTGAATTATCTAATCTAGCTAGAAGGAATGGAATGGACAATATCTTTCACGGTTACTGCTATCTATGCATGGTTATGGTCATAGATCTAATTAGTGTAGATCTAAGGTTCCCTCAGTTAAGTCAGGACAAAGATGTTACAAGTGCAATCAACCCAGACATTATGCTAACCCATGTAGATATGCTGCTTCGAAAAAGCCTAAAAATAAAAGAAAGGTTGTAGAATCAAATGAATATAAGAAGAAGATCGTCATGGTTTGGAAGAAAAAGGAAATGAGAGCAGAGAACTCTTCTCTGACACTGGATTTTGTTACAAGACCTACTAGAATCTGAGCCAAATTACCTTGGCTCAAGGGGAGTTTTGCAATACATATCCTGATGGTTTCAAAGTAATGTTAATGTGTTTTCAACATGACTAAGTTTGATATGATTGATGATGAATGATGAAGGTTAATCTAGCTGATTGAAAAGTGAAGTACAATTGATGGCATCATCAATGTGCATTTTTGGTGGTGAAATCATCATGAGCAATTAAGGATAAAAGGTGGAGTTTCAAATCATTTATCATAGTTTGGAAAGAAGAAAAAGAGGTTTTGCTGAGTGATAAAAGGATTGAAGAAGCTAATCGCGTCAATGGCATCCATGTTGGTTGATAGTAAATCCAATGGCGGTATTCCACTGAGGCTGAAGGGAGTAGAGTTGGACAAATTTGATCATCAAAAGATGAAGGAAATGGAACTAGGGTTGAAGACTGATGAATTGTAGAATGTAAGTGCCCTGGGTATAAATCTATGGGGAGAATTTCCCTAGATTGGGGATAAAGAATATATCTTGTTCTTGTTGAGTCGATTCAAGGATGGAAACATCATTTTGGAAAAACCCTATCTAATCACTAAGGGAGCCATTGAAGTTATTACTGGATTGTGCAGTGTTGATGACCTCCATGGGAAGAAAATAGTGAAATACAGAGACGTGGAGGAAATTAATGGTATCGAAAAAGACCCCCGAGCTCTATTGATAAATACCATTGTCAATCCTATAGTAAGGTATGTTGCTTATGGTATCACTTACAAAATCTATTTTAGAAATCGAGAAGGTTCTACTTTGGCTATTGTTGTGTATCTTACACATAAGATGGTGAAGGAAAATAAATAGTTTGACCTATGTAGCCTAATAATGGAAAATCTAATTGAGAATGTCAGATTGTGTTTGGTTGAGAGTTATCCCTTCTGGTTTGGGTCTCTTCTCATGTGTTTAGTATTTTAATTTTTGAGTTCACTACCATCAAAGGAGAATGCTAAGTGGAAGTCCAACATCCCTGTTAGAAAGAAAGTTTACAGATATTTGGAATGTATGGAAGATAAAGCAAGTGCATGAAAAGTCTATTTCTCATCCTTGTAGATGGATTTGTGCTTTGGTATGATAGTGTCTAGTGTTATACCTATCACTCAGTTTGAGGAGGGTTCCTCCTCCGATAAGAAGGAATTTGAGGTTTTCATTGGCGGTTCCCCTCCAGAACCTAAAAGGAGAAAAATTAACACAAAAGATGTCATCACTATCTCAGAAGAGAAGGAGAAGGATGAAGAGTCTCTACCTAGATCTGACTCTTTCAATCCAGATAAAATTCATTTGGTGTTGGATGAAGGTGATATGAAAAATATTGGTGAAATGTGGTATTCCTGCTCTTTGGAAAATAGGCTTAGAATTGAAGATTATTTAGTTGATTATTTGCTCAAAAATGGTTTTACTATTTTAGATGTGTCTGACTCATTACCGGATGATCTAGTAAAATTTGTTGAAGAAAAGTTGTTGTGGGAAGGATATGAAGGTCATACGATCCAAGATATGATTTAGAAAAGGTGTGTCAAATCCAAACAAATTGGTGAGACAAGAGAATGCATTAAGGAGATGTCTGAAATCTAGAGGTATTGTCTCCAGTGGCCTACTAGTGTTGATAGTTTTAGAAGCAGAATTAAAGCTATTGAATCTGAAATGAATGATATCGGAAAGTGTTTTGACTTCTTCAAAGATAAAGATGGAAAACAAAGAATAAGAGTTGGAGAGTTGCAAGCTAAATTATTGTGTATTCAAAGATAGAGGGAAGATTTGGTTAGAACTTTTTGGATGGTCAAATAAATTGTTGAGGTTCAGTTGGATCATCTCTCTGGGATACTTTCTAATGCAGAGGATTGTGAATGATAGTGCCTGTCTCTAGACTGGTCATCATCATTTATGTTATTAACTCTACTAGACAGTATGTGTGCCAGACTGGTTTTTGCATTGCAAGCTTGGAAGAGGATTCTGACAATAGTGAGAGAAAGGAACAATAAAACTTTTCATGTGAAAAGTGTTATTTTTACTTGATCTCCTGAACGTTCTTATTTGGCCCTTTTCCTTTGATGGAAAAAATGGGGAGAAAAATGATGAGAAAAACAAAAACAAAAAGAGGAATTGATTTGCTTGACCAAGGGAAAGCACTTGAATTTTTAGAGTTTTTGCAGTTTTTGTGTTTTTGTTGTTTTTCCATCAATGCCAAAGGGGGAGATTGTTGAGAAGTTGTTGAGATGATTTAGCATTGTTGTCATTGATGTCAAAACCTGGGATCCAAAAGGTTGTGCTCTGGATGATATACAAAAATGATCTATCCTATTGAGTGTTATGATGTTGCGTAGTGTGGATGTTATCCTTGATCCAGATATTGGCAATACTTCTTTTTAGGACTCTCATGGAAGTTAGTTAATGCAGAATAATGAAGACTAATCTTTTGATATTGGTTGTTGTGCTCAAAGCTTATTCTGAGTATCCTTGCTATCCAAAATTTCATGTAGCATGTTATAAGTTTTGGTATGTCTAATTGTGTTTCCTCAGTTGGTACTGAAATTGATGTGAATCAAGATTTGGTCTTGGTTGTGGCATTCCCATCAACTTCAGAATATATTTCATGTAATTCAAAGTTTGTTATCTTTTGGTAATTATGATATCTTACATATGACCTATTTATGGGTCCCATGATAATATGGTAAGAAGATCTTTATGTGTGACCTATCTATTGGGTCTAGTGTTAGCGTTCCAAGCCTTATTGAATATTTCAAGGTTGTTGTTCAAGCCGACATATTTTGCTAGGCTGACTTATTTTGTTCTATAGGTATATCTATATATATAGAACATCTCCTTGGTTCTAAATGGGAAGTGGAAGATGTATGGTTTGTGTGAACAAATAAAAGGGTGCGAAGGATCATACAAAGAAAGAATTTGAAGGCAAGTAAAAGTAATCTATATTGTAGAGGTTTTGTAAGGAAGGCGGGCAGAAGATTCTTGACTAGATTTGCTACAGACAAATATTGTGCTCTTAACCAGAATTGACTTCATGCATATGTAGATGCAACCTCATCAATTCATTTTTGTCAGTGAGACTATTTTATAATTAGATATTTCTGTATTAATCAGGTAGTGAGCCCACTAATATTGAGCCTTACCTACATTGAGTATTTTGGTAGTGAGCCCTTGTAAAAATCACCTTAACCGGTGTCACCTTAATCGGTTTTCTATAATTGAGAATTAGTATTCTCCGTGGTTTTCCCTTCTTGGGTTTCCACAAAAATTTTGGTGTTCATTTTGCATGGTGTTGTTATGTGCTTTAATGTTCATATCTGTTAGATTATTATCTAATTGATTTAAGTTTTCTCCAGATTGATTAAATTCAAGAAAATTGTTTTATTATAATTGATTCACCCCCCACTTAGTTATCTAGATTGTTCAATAGTCTATTTTTACACTCTTTTACACTTCTATTTCTTCTTGCACAAGTTTTTGCTTGTGAAGGGTTAATGGAGGTGTTCCCCAATATAGGTATCTTTTCTTCCTTTGGAGGAAGAACTGAAGTGACTGCTATGGGTTGGGAGACGACCGTATTCATAGGTCTAAAAACTTGTTTTTCATTTAGAGGTACAAAGTTGATTACACAATTATCCCTTGGTCTTTTATAAGATGACAGAGGTGGAACCACAACATACATTCTAGGTGGTCAAGGGGGGATACTTGGTTTGGAATTAGGTTCTCAACTACCTTTGGAGTAGGAGAAACACCCATTGAAGTCATAGTCGTCCAAGGAAACTTAGGTGGGATATTACTAAGAGACAAATCAGCTATATGCTTGGCTTTAAACTTTTGATATAATATAAAAATTGACTGAAATAAACCTTAGTGCAACCTATGATACAATATGATATGTAATTTTTTGAATTTTTATATCTTTATGATGCAAAAATGAAACCCTAAATGAGAAATTCAAAACAATGCAATACAAAACTTAGATCTATGGTACAATTTTAGAAGGTATGTAATGTTAACAAGTTGGGCTCACCAAAATGAAACATATAAAAAGGTGATCCTAAGTTTAAATGATTAGAACAATAGGATTCAAGACCTTCTCTAGGGTTTCATTAAGATGGAGATCAACAAGGTTTTTTAGATTGACTTTCAACCATGAAGGTGAGCCAATTAGACCTGGATCTGCATCTTTTTTAGTCTTATAATGGATTGGAATTGATTTAACTTGATTAACCCAATTAGACTATCGGCCCTAATATAAAGAATATAAGATCCCAACAACTAACAGATAGAAATAGAGATGTTCAAGCATATCTGGGAAGGGAAGAGTGTTGTGTACCTATCCTAAAAGTTTGGTGCTAGTCAAAATATGAGGAAAATGACACCCAAGAGAATCTAAGTCCTTGTAGAGGTGTCCTACTCTTCTTTTGCAGTCATCTAGTGTTAGATCAGAGACTTCCATTTTTGTTTGCAAACTTATTGAAACACTATCGAATAATTCTATAGGTGAGTTTTCATGAGTTGACAAGTTGTAGGGATTTGAATGCAACAATGAACAAATGATCTTCAAAGTTCCTTCAATCCTCTTCAAACCTAAAACTTGCACATTCAAAGAGAGGAAAAGGGTTGTGTCATTTAGGATCTTGCCTTAGTCAAACCTTGTGTTAGTGTTTCCACTTCCACAATGGAAATGTCAATGATAAAAGGTTAAATGATAGGAAGGAATGATGAATTCACAAAGTGTTACAACTCACCACCCTTTAATGGATTCCTTGAAGGACTGAAGGCATACACATCACCTCAAGGTCTTGGATCTTGCTTGCTTGGTTTGCTTGAATTGCTTGGATACCTACAACAAGGGTTATCCTTCAAAAACAATGATAACATAAACATGCATAAACTCACATAGGATTTGAAATGATGCTTGGATCTTGAATTGTTGCAATAAATCACTAAAATTTTGTTATTTTCTTGCTTGATAAAGCTCTTGATCATAAGTTTTCTAATAGTTTTATAGATGATTTCAAATGATGCAATAACTAGTTATTCATGGGTATTTATTTAATTTCCCGTAAATTAAATCTCAATAGTCAACATTTGTAATTTTAATTTCAAATGTTAAAATACTGACACCAACATATTCAAATTTGGATCCCAACTTAATAGGGGGGCTTAGATTCCTAAGGGCATCCCAATCTTGGCCCTATTTTCTAGGATTTTAGGTGTCAGGGGAAAGACATTAAATAAATGCATTTGTTCAATGCTTGAAATTTCTTGGAAAACAAAAAAAAAAGGCTATGGAATGCATAATTTAGGAAATTAGGTGCTTAATCATGTCCAATAAATAAAGGGGAGAAAAACATAGTGTGAAATTGTCAAGGGTGACAATTTACGATGCTACAATATCAAAATTACTTCAAGTTAAGTACAAAAATATTTCCATGTATTATGGTTTGGCCATATCTCTTCTTAACCATGTCTCATATTATACTATTGATACCATATCTCACAATGATAATCATCATGCTAAGATGATGGCTATTGAAATTTCTCTCTTATCCTTAGGTGATTCCACTAAAGACTTCCTTTTTCTCTTTTATACTCTTGTTTCTCTTGCTATTAATTAATATCCATATTCATCTAACATTATAACATACTAATCCATTAGTTCAAGTGAATGATATATAGACATCTATGCATATGTAAGAGATGATACTTCGCACCCTAATTCTTCTAAAGATTTTTCATATTCATATTCAAAAGAATGTCATATAATTTATTCTTCTTTTTTATGTTATATATCATAAAATTTAAGATGGACTTATTCTCTAATATTTAGCAATATTTAAAACTACTCTTTCCCTTTAAGACTCACATTATAGTTCTTGTGGGGATAATTTTCATAGAAAATCACTATATAAAAATATTCTTTGAATGAGAAATATCAG
The DNA here is from genome assembly GCA_007258455.2 of Sequoia sempervirens. Lineage (NCBI taxonomy): Eukaryota > Viridiplantae > Streptophyta > Pinopsida > Cupressales > Cupressaceae > Sequoia > Sequoia sempervirens. Next base: position 142,521,750 of record VDFB02373365.1, read on the forward strand.
CAAATAATGGAACAATATTCTCATGATTTTGAAAATAAACTCATGTGATGAAAACAACATAGTAATATTATTTATGCTCCTTTATAGGAATTACATTCTTGTACATCTCCTTGACATTTTTCTACTTGACATGATGATTAAATTGGTAAAATTTCTCTCACCACTTCTCAAGGGAATATATTTATTATTACCTCTATTAATTACTTCTCTAAGTTGGTTGAAGTTATTCCATTATACTCCACCATTACTAAATTGATTTATATTTTTTTATGGACCATAATGTTTCTTTCTTTGGATTTCCTTCTAATTTTTTTTATAATGTCTCTTTGTTAAGAATAAATATGTGAAGAAAATATTTAATAAATTCAATATTCAACATCATTTATTTATTCCATGTTATTTATAATATAATGTTCAAGAAAAATCTTCTAATAATACCATAGAATAAATCTTATGTAAGATAAGAAGTAAATATGAAAAATATTATAACTCTTAAGCTTTGATGGACCTTCTAGGTGAAATGTAGGTCCTATTGGGGTAAGTTGTGTTATTAGAAACTATAATGGTGACATTATTTTAAATATATCTATAAATTTACAAGATGGTACCAATGATGATATTTATGTTGAACACTCAAAATACTAAGAGGGGGGTGAATCAATATTCACTGAGATTCATTAACTTAATCAACTTAAACATTCATTCAAAGTATCTCATCAAACTTGTAGAAATGGAAAAGAAAAATTTAAGCATGCACTACAAAAACAAACACAAGAACACCAAATTTATGTGGAAAACCCTAGAAAAGGAAAAACCACAGTGAGGATTAGCTCACAATATATTATAACTGGTTAGAATGGATTATAGATTGGAGGATTATTGTCCAAGGAATCACTATCTAGAAAGAAGGGCTCACTACCCAAAGGACTCACTATCTAGAATAGAAAAGAGAATAGAAGAATGACTCACTACCAAATTTTGAAATGTTAACAATGCATCTACATCATGTTGAAGATACAGTTCCAATTAAGCTCAAAAAATTGACTTTACACACTTCATACTTCACCACTATCACCTTTCACTCTTCACTCTACATCAAATTTCACAAAAAATATCTAAATCACCTCTTCACACACTAAATCAACCTTCTATATGTACATACATCTTCTGCAAACAAACATATCATCAATTAGGTTGACCTAGTTAGATGAAACATGTAACACCATAACCTATCGATTCAAAACTCCAATCCACATACATTGAAGAAGAAAATAAAATGTGTTCTTCACCAAAATAGGTTTTCATGACCAATAATTACTCCCATGATTCCACTCCTTTCATAATTCAATTATGAACAACCCCAAAATCCTTAGGTCAGCACTACACAACAAAACTGGTGAAGTAACAATTGAATGAACCAACTATTCATCCACAAATCAACACACCGACCACCAAATCACTTGCCACTTGGAGGTAATACACTTCTTACATCCTCAAACACTTTCTCAAAACTACACAAAATTATAATCATTTATGGTGGAATACGAAGCATTCCAATATGCATTTTACACCTATAACTCTACTTCTACTAAGCTCAATACTCTATCATTGATATCTTCAGCTATGGAAGACATATAACCATAAAAATTCACATATAGATACCTTCAATACATACCATTATTATGTTGGTGTAATTAATTAATCAATTATTACACTAGCATAAGTTAACTTAGGTCTTCCATTTAATCATTTAGTCCTAGGTTGCAATCATTTAATAAATGGGATAATATTCCCTTTCCTAGTTTGTGGGATAAGATTCCTTCTAGAACTTATCTCATCATTTAATGATCATATAGATAGGGTTTACCTCTTGCCTATTTAATCAGGCATCTTGTTCATTTGTATCATATCATATCAATATCATATCAATCATATTATCAATAGAATCTTTAATCAGCATTCCATTGTTGCAACACTTCTCTTTGTGGTTGATTATCTTTCATGGCTAAAGTCCTTCATTGAAGATTCTGGAGCTTCAGGGGCTATGCAATCCATCATCTCAACAAATCAACACACCGACCACCAAATCACTTGCCACTTGGAGGTAATACACTTCTTACATCCTCAAACACTTGCTAAAAACTACATGACATTATAATCATTTATGGTGGAATACAAAGCATTCCAATATGCATTTTACACCTATAACTCTACTTCTACTAAGTTCAATACTCTATCATTGATATCTTCAGCTATGGAAGACATGTAACCATAAAAATTCACATATAGATACCTTCAATACATACCATTATTACCTCAAAACTACATGACAATATTATACAAATCGGAGCAATGTTGACCACAAAATTGTTGCTCTGTTTCTTACTATTCTAGTCTAGAACTTAGGCAATTTTCACCAGAACACTTGGTCTTCTTTGGACTTCTTCTAACTATGTACATATAGATGCACCATCACTTCTAATATGGGTGTCCATCAATGAAAAAACCATATACCATCATGCTCATGTTTCCAACAATATCCCTCTTTGCCATTAATGGCAACACACTTCTCCAAAACACTTCCCCTTTAACATCAAGGGAAAAGGGTACCAAAAAGATACTTTGCTTCTTTACTCCCCCTTATTGATATATTTACATGAAAATAGCTCCCTCTATCTACTTCACTCCCCCTTTCTATATTGTCCATCACCAAAAAGAAAAAACTATACCATAAAACCTTCTACTAACTCTTCATATGTAAATTGAAATTATAAAATTGCATATACAAAGAAAAAATGTATACTTGAACTAGATGAGTGTAAAATACCCTCATAAGACACCTTCAATTTTGCAATATGTTCCTCCCAATCCTTCTTCACAACCTCCCAATCCTTCTTTGAAAAGGCAAGCATATGGCACTGAATTTCAAACTAAACATGGAGGTATTCTCCTTCTTCTAGAGAACTAGGCACTAGATTCTTTTGCACAATCTTCTCAACATCAACTAAAAATTTAGTAAAATATAAGTCTGAGACTTACCACATCACGGAGCTTATTGTTCTACTCTATGATCTACTGTTTATATTCCTATACTAGAAAGAATTGACTGTGTAGATTTTCAATTACTAATCTTGTAGCTTGTTGGGTGAAAATTTTGTAATCCCTTTTAATAGATTACAAAACCTTGATTTCAACCACAATTATTTGAGATAAAATCTCTCCTCTCAAAAAGGGAGGCACCCTTCTTACTACTTATTGAAACTAAGGAAAACTAATCAAATATTCACAATAATGTACACTACAATAATGATAAGGGGGTGTGTCACATTCATGATTCTCTCTTTTTTTAGAGAATATATTTACAATGTTTCACAATTTTAACTTCTTGATGCATTACAAATTCAAACTAAAATTAAGTAGTAATTCCAATATTCCTATCTTGTCAAAGCAAATCCTAGGAATACCAGCATGATAATGGTAAGTAACAAATAAGAGAAGCTCACAAAGGCAGTTCCGTAGTTTCTGGTAATGAGTCCTTCAAGATAGTAACCAGCGTTGTAAAAGAAGCACAAATTCTTCTATATAATTCACAATAATCCCACAAACAACGTGAATAAATATAAGCACAAAGTCTTATAGATCCAATAGTATTCAACAACATCACAATTTTGTGCAATGAGTGTAACTCAAATTTTACACAGATTTACTCAAAGCCCTTTCAATCCCAATTACTCAACAATGACAATTCAATCAAATCATAAGATAATTGTTACCAACACAAATTTTGGTGTGCAACTTCACTTCTTTATTGATCAAAATTAGATTCACAAAAATGAACTAAAAGTTTCACTATTTGTTTCACAATTGGGCAGCACTTCGTTGCATAAGATAAAAGGTGCCTAAAACAATAGAATCCTCTCTTATTTATAGATGGGAGAGGAGATCTAATCTAGGAAAAAAACCTAACCAACTAGTTGAATTATTCAAAAATGTTTTCCATAAATGTAGGAGAGCATATTTGTTTTACATGTAATTACTTTTTTCCAAAATGACGTGTAAAATGTCAAAGCCTATCTACATAAAGCATAGAAGAAAGGATATAAACTAACTCTGGAGATACAAGAAGTTTTTCATTGTTCCTTTCTCTTGGCTTAGAATTATTCATATTTCTTCTTTATCTCCTGCATGACTACCTCATCTGGACCAACTGTATAGTCAATAATTGTATGAACCCTTGTGATTGACTTTCTTGCAAATGAGTAAATCTTTTTGCATCTATCTAGATGTGTCTTGAAGTTGTCGATAGAGAGTCGTACATCACACAAAGAGTGCATCAAAGTCTTTGAAAAGCCTTCATCTTCCACCTACTTCATGATAGCCTCTTTGAAGATCTGAGCAATCTCAATTACCCAGAGGAAGGTATGATCATCATCAAGGAGTTTTCCCAACAACTCCTCAATTCCATTCACCATGACAACACAACATCCTTTGACATCTTCTTGTACTTGTTGTATGTCCTTGATGAGATAATTCATAACTTGTATGCAGTTTCTAAGAGACTTCTTTACTTCCACATACTTATTTTTGTCAGGAATTACCCTGACTTCCACTAATTTTCTCAACTTAGTATTCTTCATTTGCAGCCAAAATCTGACTTTGTTCCATCTCCTTTTTCTCTATGGAAAGTGTGCTTTGTACCTTCTCCAATTCAAATTTTATATTGGATACTTGAGCAGTCTTTTCATCAGCCATAGCTATGAGTTGTGAACCATGCTCATTTATTTCATCAACAAATTTGTACCACTTCACCCTTGGAGTAAAAATTTTCCACTTTTTGCACTATTGGTTCCTCGACATTTACCATGGACATAGGCTACACATTTTCTAAGGAACTTGTGATCTTTCTCAATACTAATGCATACTGCTCAACTTTATCCTTGTACATATCTCTAGCTTGCTCCATTTTATCAAGTCTACCTAATATTGCATTTAGGGTCACTTGTGCATCTTCTTTGGCACCAACATTAGTTACCTTCCCAAGTTGGACCCTAGTTACAGTGTAATATTCCATATTCACATCACCCTATTCATGTGGAGGAAATCTAATATCCACATACTTGTGACTTGACTTGTCCACATGAAGTCTTGAATGAACCGTTGCCTTCTTTTTTCCCTTGGATTTTGGAAGAACTATCTCTTCAAGATCTAGCTCATCCAGGGAAATCATTTGTTTCTTACACTTAGATACTTGTGAGATTATCCAAGAGGGAAGAAATGAAGTATTTCCTTCTTGAATTACTATTAATTCTTGTGTAACATCCAGCTATGTAGGATTGGATGATATAGATGTTGGCATATGGCTTTGGGAGATTTTTTTTGGTTTCTAGTGTTGTCATTGATGGCAACTAGAGTTAGTAGTATGGTTCACAATTTAGAAGTAGTTCCTACCAGCAAAAAAGGTAGAAGATTGTAATCTACCGACAGAAAGCATGAAGAATAGAGTATCCAATTGATAAGTTGGTCTAAATACATCATCAGTTCATTATTTTCTTGTGTGGATCCCCAAGGAATATTTTCAAGCATGTATGTTACCTTATTGGTAAGTTTTGTGGTGTTATAGAAATTGGTGTATGAGTTAAGAGATTCGATAGAATGATTTATTGTTTATTTTCTCATTATGGCCGACCTGTTGTATATGACGTGTTCTAGATGTATTGGGAATTTTGATTTGGGTCCCTACTATAGTCTAGTTGACTTGTGTGGGTATGCATTAATTCTAATTGATGATTTGAGATGACATGTGGAAGAATATAATATTTTGTTCGAAGCCAACATATAGCAATAAAATCTTGTTAGTGGATATATATGTGAGATCGAAAAATAATTTTTGGTGTCTGGTGTGTGGTGTGTGGATCAAGAAGTGAGAAGGTGTGTAAGCGAAAAAGTGAAAAGCAACAGTATGAGCTAATATTAGAATATCTATTGAAGTGAATTATGTTTGTGCAGAAGGGTTTTCATGTAAGAAAGCATAGCAGAGAAAAGTAGAAATGAGAATTGGAAAAGAGGTCCAGAATCTATTTTATGTACCTCATTGGAATTGAATCCAGGCATTTGTAGATGCTATATTCTTAGTTCAACATTTTGTTGCAATCTCAATTATTTTGTAAGGCAGTGAGCCTTCCCTATTTTGAGCAATGAGCTCTAGGCAGTGTGCCCGAATGCAAGTGCATTCCCTTTTGATCATACTTTTAACAGAGTATACTTTGTGGATTAATCTCCACCATGTTTTTTCCCCTAATAGGGTTTCCACATAAAAATTATGGTGTTATGGTGTTCACATTGTCTCTTTAATGAGTTTGCATGTTTCCTTTTGTTTATATGTTGTGAATGCTATTAAAGGTTAAATATTGTTGTTGATAGTTTAAGATCTGATTTGAAATTAAAATATTATGGAACACTGATTCACCCCCCTCTGAGTGTTCCTAGTGTCCAACAATTGGCATCAGAGCTTGTTCCTCTTCTGAGTTTAATAGCTTGAGGTGGATCTTGGATTATAATGGATGCAGGTGGTCTTCAACAACAACTTATGGTGGCACTTGATGATCTTGATCAATCTAAAGCAGAGGTCATGGAACTAAAAGAAAATCTTATGGCTACCAAAAAAATCATTCAATCACTGAAGGATAAAATAAATGAGTCAAGGGAAAAGAGGAAAGAAATATGTGGTCAGTTGAAGCAAAAAGAAATCAAAGGTCCATAAGATGTTCATTTGAATCAAACCCTAAAAGAAATAACAGAAGAGTGTGAAAAGCTTGCTAAGGACAATGTTGCCCTAAAGCTTGAAACAAAATATGTGGCAATGAAACTAACTAAAGATATTGCAGAAAGAAAGAAGAATGAGGAGAAACCGGCCCAGTCCTTGAAAGAAAAATATGAAGAATGCAACATAATTAATAGTGGATTCATTCAACTACAGACTGAACTGTAACAATCCAGAAACAATGAACAAGAGCTTGAGAGATAGGTAGTTATTCTCAAAGATGAGCTTGCTACTGCAAATGAGTTTAGGAGAAGTTCAAGATTAGTTGTGCTAGGCCTGATGATATAACTAAAGGTCAAAAGGATGCAAATGATAAGCGAAGTATCAACTATGTGAAGGGTGAGAGCTCCGGATTTAAACAAAAGGACCCTGAAAAGAAGAACAAAGGAAGAAGATATCTGGTAAGGCAATCTAATGCTCAAAAATTTAATGGATATTGCTTTGTTTGTAATAAATTTGGACATATGGATTCTCAGTGTAGAAGTAAGATAAACTCTGGCACTCCATCATTTTCTGGTCAATGTTTTAAATGTAATAAGTTTGGTCATAAGTCATCAAAATGCAGAAGTATGTATGTCAATATAATGATCATTAAATGCTACTCCTGTGGAAGATTTGGACATGCTGCTAATCAATGAAGATCAAGAGGAAACTAGTGGAATGGATGGTATAGACAAAAGAATCTAGTATGCTACAATTGTAATAAATTTGGTCACATTGCAAGATTTTGCAAGAACAAAAACATGGATAAGAGAGGTCTATTTTATCAAGGCAGAAATTCACATAAAGTTGATAAGGGAAAAGGAAAAAGAATTGTGGAAGAGATAAGAGATCAGATGAAGAAAACATGGGTAAAGAAGAGTGGATCTAATGAAGGTAATAAGACTGTACCAGAAGCTCCCTTTGGTAAATCATTGGGAAATTGATTCTAGGCCATTGGCCTAGGGGGAGTCTTCATGAAAATATTTTTCCCCCTGTGTGTAGTTGGTATGGGATCGTAGGAAGTTGTCAGTTGGCATGTTATTCATTCTCAAATGTATTGGCGATCACTTCTTGAAGGTCCACAAATGGATTTTTCTCTTGTTTGAAAAAAGAGTAACCAAAACTTCTAGGGAAAAGCATTTAATGCGACAAGGAAGTTAGGTGTGTAAAGTTATAAAAGGGAATTTGGAACCCTCATTTGTCACCGTGCACTGAAGAAGAATAGTTGGAGAACCTTTTCAGCAAAATTTTGAAGGAGCAAAAGTCAATTTAGTGACAAATTCTCCAAGTATTTATGTTGATTATCAATTTCATACTTATTCCGTGATCAATAGAACCTTGTTCGGTACGAAAAATGAAGCAAATCAAAGGAGCATTAACTCTGGATGAATATAGTAGTTGAAAGCTCAAGGATGAAAGAAAATTGTTGTCTTCCATCGAATTGAAGAAGCTTGGAGGAGTGAAACATAAGAATTTGGACATCTGGAATGAATTTCCTCATTTAGTCAACACGGAGGTAGTTTGGTTTATCTTGAACAAATTGGATGGTGGTATCCTTACTATAGATAAACCCTATCAAATTTCTAAGGATGCAATCATAAATCTAATAGGATTGTGCAATGTTGGTGTTGTTCTAAAAAACAAGTCAATTCAAATTGTCGAAGTCAAAGCCCTAACCGAAGTAATAAGAGATTAGAGAGCTCTAGTAATCTCAACAATCAAAGATCCATTAATGAGGTATATTGCACATGGATATCGCTCACAAGATGATAATAGAAAATGAAGACTTTGATCTATGTGGATTGCTAAAGGATCAATTGATGGAGAATGTGCAATTGACGAAGGATATAGATTACACTTTTAGGTTTGATACCCTGGCTATATGCATTATGATGTATTTCCTAAATTGCTTGCCTCAGAATGACAATGTGGTATGGAAGGAAAATATG
>VDFB02373365.1:142530600-142555301 GCA_007258455.2 Sequoia sempervirens
CTTGATTAACCCAATTAGACTATCGGCCCTAATATAAAGAATATAAGATCCCAACAACTAACAGATAGAAATAGAGATGTTCAAGCATATCTGGGAAGGGAAGAGTGTTGTGTACCTATCCTAAAAGTTTGGTGCTAGTCAAAATATGAGGAAAATGGCACCCAAGAGAATCTAAGTCCTTGTAGAGGTGTCCTACTCTTCTTTTGCAGTCATCTAGTGTTAGATCAGAGACTCCCATTTTTGTTTGCAAACTTATTGAAACACTATCGAATAATTCTATAGGTGAGTTTTCATGAGTTGACAAGTTGTAGGGCTTTGAATGCAACAATGAACAAATGATCTTCAAAGTTCCTTCAATCCTCTTCAAACCTAAAACTTGCACATTCAAAGAGAGGAAAAGGGTTGTGTCATTTAGGATCTTGCCTTAGTCAAACCTTGTGTTAGTGTTTCCACTTCCACAATCGAAATGTCAATGATAAAAGGTTAAATGATAGGAAGGAATGATGAATTCACAAAGTGTTACAACTCACCACCCTTTAATGGATTCCTTGAAGGACTGAAGGCATACACATCACCTCAAGGTCTTGGATCTTGCTTGCTTGGTTTGCTTGAATTGCTTGGATACCTACAACAAGGGTTATCCTTCAAAAACAATGATAACATAAACATGCATAAACTCACATAGGATTTGAAATGATGCTTGGATCTTGAATTGTTGCAATAAATCACTAAAATTTTGTTATTTTCTTGCTTGATAAAGCTCTTGATCATAAGTTTTCTAATAGTTTTATAGATGATTTCAAATGATGCAATAACTAGTTATTCATGGGTATTTATTTAATTTCCCGTAAATTAAATCTCAATAGTCAACATTTGTAATTTTAATTTCAAATGTTAAAATACTGACACCAACATATTCAAATTTGGATCCCAACTTAATAGGGGGGCTTAGATTCCTAAGGGCATCCCAATCTTGGCCCTATTTTCTAGGATTTTAGGTGTCAGGGGAAAGACATTAAATAAATGCATTTGTTCAATGCTTGAAATTTCTTGGAAAACAAAAAAAAAAGGCTATGGAATGCATAATTTAGGAAATTAGGTGCTTAATCATGTCCAATAAATAAAGGGGAGAAAAACATAGTGTGAAATTGTCAAGGGTGACAATTTACGATGCTACAATATCAAAATTACTTCAAGTTAAGTACAAAAATATTTCCATGTATTATGGTTTGGCCATATCTCTTCTTAACCATGTCTCATATTATACTATTGATACCATATCTCACAATGATAATCATCATGCTAAGATGATGGCTATTGAAATTTCTCTCTTATCCTTAGGTGATTCCACTAAAGACTTCCTTTTTCTCTTTTATACTCTTGTTTCTCTTGCTATTAATTAATATCCATATTCATCTAACATTATAACATACTAATCCATTAGTTCAAGTGAATGATATATAGACATCTATGCATATGTAAGAGATGATACTTCGCACCCTAATTCTTCTAAAGATTTTTCATATTCATATTCAAAAGAATGTCATATAATTTATTCTTCTTTTTTATGTTATATATCATAAAATTTAAGATGGACTTATTCTCTAATATTTAGCAATATTTAAAACTACTCTTTCCCTTTAAGACTCACATTATAGTTCTTGTGGGGATAATTTTCATAGAAAATCACTATATAAAAATATTCTTTGAATGAGAAATATCAGCAAATAATGGAACAATATTCTCATGATTTTGAAAATAAACTCATGTGATGAAAACAACATAGTAATATTATTTATGCTCCTTTATAGGAATTACATTCTTGTACATCTCCTTGACATTTTTCTACTTGACATGATGATTAAATTGGTAAAATTTATCTCACCACTTCTCAAGGGAATATATTTATTATTACCTCTATTAATTACTTCTCTAAGTTGGTTGAAGTTATTCCATTATACTCCACCATTACTAAATTGATTTATATTTTTTTATGGACCATAATGTTTCTTTCTTTGGATTTCCTTCTAATTTTTTTTATAATGTCTCTTTGTTAAGAATAAATATGTGAAGAAAATATTTAATAAATTCAATATTCAACATCATTTATTTATTCCATGTTATTTATAATATAATGTTCAAGAAAAATCTTCTAATAATACCATAGAATAAATCTTATGTAAGGTAAGAAGTAAATATGAAAAATATTATAACTCTTAAGCTTTGATGGACCTTCTAGGTGAAATGTAGGTCCTATTGGGGTAAGTTGTGTTATTAGAAACTATAATGGTGACATTATTTTAAATATATCTATAAATTTACAAGATGGTACCAATGATGATATTTATGTTGAACACTCAAAATACTAAGAGGGGGGTGAATCAATATTCACTGAGATTCATTAACTTAATCAACTTAAACATTCATTCAAAGTATCTCATCAAACTTGTAGAAATGGAAAAGAAAAATTTAAGCATGCACTACAAAAACAAACACAAGAACACCAAATTTATGTGGAAAACCCTAGAAAAGGAAAAACCACAGTGAGGATTAGCTCACAATATATTATAACTAGTTAGAATGGATTATAGATTGGAGGATTATTGTCCAAGGAATCACTATCTAGAAAGAAGGGCTCACTACCCAAAGGACTTACTATCTAGAATAGAAAAGAGAATAGAAGAATGACTCACTACCAAATTTTGAAATGTTAACAATGCATCTACATCATGTTGAAGATACAGTTCCAATTAAGCTCAGAAAATTGACTTTACACACTTCATACTTCACCACTATCACCTTTCACTCTTCACTCTACATCAAATTTCACAAAAAATATCTAAATCACCTCTTCACACACTAAATCAACCTTCTATATGTACATACATCTTCTGCAAACAAACATATCATCAATTAGGTTGACCTAGTTAGATGAAACATGTAACACCATAACCTATCGATTCAAAACTCCAATCCACATACATTGAAGAAGAAAATAAAATGTGTTCTTCACCAAAATAGGTTTTCATGACCAATAATTACTCCCATGATTCCACTCCTTTCATAATTCAATTATGAACAACCCCAAAATCCTTAGGTCAGCACTACACAACAAAACTGGTGAAGTAACAATTGAATGAACCAACTATTCATCCACAAATCAACACACCGACCACCAAATCACTTGCCACTTGGAGGTAATACACTTCTTACATCCTCAAACACTTTCTCAAAACTACACAAAATTATAATCATTTATGGTGGAATACGAAGCATTCCAATATGCATTTTACACCTATAACTCTACTTCTACTAAGCTCAATACTCTATCATTGATATCTTCAGCTATGGAAGACATATAACCATAAAAATTCACATATAGATACCTTCAATACATACCATTATTACCTCAAAACTACGCTGACAATATTCTGTCGAAACAATGCTGACCACAAAGGTGTTGCTCACGTTTTCTTCACTATTCTAGTCAGAACTCGAGGCAATTTTCACCAAAACACTTGGTCTTCTTTGGACTTCTTTTGAACTATGTAAAAAAAATGCACCATCACTTCTAATATGGGTGTCCATCAATGAGAAAATCCATATACCATCATGCTCATGTTTCCAACAATATCCTCTTTCCCATTAATGGCAACACACTTCTCCAAAACACTTCCCTTTAACATCAAGGGGAAAAGGGTACCAAAAGATGCTACTTTGCTACTCCCCTTACTTGATACTCATTTTACATGAAAAGTATTTCCCCTATCACTTCACTCCCCTTTCTATATTATCCATCACCAAAAGAAAAAACACACTTGCAAAACCTTCTACTAACTCTTCATATGTAAGGTGAGTATAGAATTGTATACAAAGAAAAAATGTATACCTAAATTTCAAACTAAACATGGAGGTATTCTCCTTCTTCTAGAGAACTAGGCACTAGATTCTTTTGCACAATCTTCTCAACATCAGCTAAAAATTTAGTAAAATATAAGTCTGAGACTTACCACATCATGGAGCTTATTGTACTACTCTATGATCTACTGTTTATATTCCTAGACTAGAAAGAATTGACTGTGTAGATTTTCAATTACTAATCTTGTAGCTTGTTGGGTGAAAATTTTGTAATCCCTTTTAATAGATTACAAAACCTTGATTTCAACCACAATTATTTGAGATAAAATCTCTCCTCTCAAAAAGGGAGGCACCCTTCTTACTACTTATTGAAACTAAGGAAAACTAATCAAATATTCACAATAATGTACACTACAATAATGATAAGGGGGTGTGTCACATTCATGATTCTCTCTTTTTTTAGAGAATATATTTTACAATGTTTCACAATTTTAACTTCTTGATGCAGTACAAATTCAAACTAAAATTAAGTAATAATTCCAATATTCCTATCTTGTCAAAGCAAATCCTAGGAATACCAGCATGATAATGGTAAGTAACAAATAAGAGAAGCTCACAAAGGCAGTTCCGTAGTTTCTGGTAATGAGTCCTTCAAGATAGTAACCAGCGTTGTAAAAGAAGCACAAATTCTTCTATATAATTCACAATAATCCCACAAACAACGTGAATAAATATAAGCACAAAGTCTTATAGATCCAATAGTATTCAACAACATCACAATTTTGTGCAATGAGTGTAACTCAAATTTTACACAGATTTACTCAAAGCCCTTTCAATCCCAATTACTCAACAATGACAATTCAATCAAATCATAAGATAATTGTTACCAACACAAATTTTGGTGTGCAACTTCACTTCTTTATTGATCAAAATTAGATTCACAAAAATGAACTAAAAGTTTCACTATTTGTTTCACAATTGGGCAGCACTTCGTTGCATAAGATAAAAGGTGCCTAAAACAATAGAATCCTCTCTTATTTATAGATGGGAGAGGAGATCTAATCTAGGAAAAAAACCTAACCAACTAGTTGAATTATTCAAAAATGTTTTCCATAAATGTAGGAGAGCATATTTGTTTTACATGTAATTACTTTTTTCCAAAATGACGTGTAAAATGTCAAAGCCTATCTACATAAAGCATAGAAGAAAGGATATAAACTAACTCTGGAGATACAAGAAGTTTTTCATTGTTCCTTTCTCTTGGCTTAGAATTATTCATATTTCTTCTTTATCTCCTGCATGACTACCTCATCTGGACCAACTGTATAGTCAATAATTGTATGAACCCTTGTGATTGACTTTCTTGCAAATGAGTAAATCTTTTTGCATCTATCTAGATGTGTCTTGAAGTTGTCGATAGAGAGTCGTACATCACACAAAGAGTGCATCAAAGTCTTTGAAAAGCCTTCATCTTCCACCTACTTCATGATAGCCTCTTTGAAGATCTGAGCAATCTCAATTACCCAGAGGAAGGTATGATCATCATCAAGGAGTTTTCCCAACAACTCCTCAATTCCATTCACCATGACAACACGGCATCCTTTGACATCTTCTTGTACTTGTTGTATGTCCTTGATGAGATAATTCATAACTTGTATGCAGTTTCTAAGAGACTTCTTTACTTCCACATACTTATTTTTGTCAGGAATTACCCTGACTTCCACTAATTTTCTCAACTTAGTCTTCTTCATTTGCAGCCAAAATGTGACTTTGTTCCATCTCCTTTTTCTCTATGGAAAGTGTGCTTTGTACCTTCTCCAATACAAATTTTATATTGGATACTTGAGCAGTCTTTTCATCAGCCATAGCTATGAGTTGTGAACCATGCTCAATTATTTCATCAACAAATTTGTACCACTTCACCCTTGGAGTAAAAATTTTCCACTTTTTGCACTATTGGTTCCTCGACATTTACCATGGACATAGGCTACACATTTTCTAAGGAACTTGTGATCTTTCTCAATACTAATGCATACTGCTCAACTTTATCCTTGTACATATCTCTAGCTTGCTCCATTTTATCAAGTCTACCTAATATTGCATTTAGGGTCACTTGTGCATCTTCTTTGGCACCAACATTAGTTACCTTCCCAAGTTGGACCCTAGTTACAGTGTAATATTCCATATTCACATCACCCTATTCATGTGGAGGAAATCTAATATCCACATACTTGTGACTTGACTTGTCCACATGAAGTCTTGAATGAACCGTTGCCTTCTTTTTTCCCTTGGATTTTGGAAGAACTATCTCTTCAAGATCTAGCTCATCCAGGGAAATCATTTGTTTCTTACACTTAGATACTTGTGAGATTATCCAAGAGGGAAGAAATGAAGTATTTCCTTCTTGAATTACTATTAATTCTTGTGTAACATCCAGCTATGTAGGATTGGATGATATAGATGTTGGCATATGGCTTTGGGAGATTTTTTTTGGTTTCTAGTGTTGTCATTGATGGCAACTAGAGTTAGTAGTATGGTTCACAATTTAGAAGTAGTTCCTACCGGCAAAAAAGGTAGAAGATTGTAATCTACCGACAGAAAGCATGAAGAATAGAGTATCCAATTGATAAGTTGGTCTAAATACATCATCAGTTCATTATTTTGTTGTGTGGATCCCCAAGGAATATTTTCAAGCATGTATGTTACCTTATTGGTAAGTTTTGTGGTGTTATAGAAATTGGTGTATGAGTTAAGAGATTCGATAGAATTATTTATTGTTTATTTTCTCATTATGGCTGACCTGTTGTATATGACATGTTCTAGATGTATTGGGAATTTTGATTTGGGTCCCTACTATAGTCTAGTTGACTTGTGTGGGTATGCATTAATTCTAATTGATGATTTGAGCCGACATGTGGAAGACTATAATATTTTGTTCGAAGCCAACATATAGCAATAAAATCTTGTTAGTGGATATATATGTGAGATCAAAAAATAATTTTTGGTGTCTGGTGTGTGGTGTGTGGATCAAGAAGTGAGAAGGTGTGTAAGCGAAAAAGTGAAAAGCAACAGTATGAGCTAATATTAGAAGATCTATTGAAGTGAATTATGTTTGTGCAGAAGGGTTTTCATGTAAGAAAGCATAGCAGAGAAAAGTAGAAATGAGAATTGGAAAAGAGGTCCAGAATCTATTTTATGTACCTCATTGGAATTGAATCCAGGCATTTGTAGATGCTATATTATTAGTTCAACATTTTGTTGCAATCTCAATTATTTTGTAAGGCAGTGAGCCTTCCCTATTTTGAGCAATGAGCTCTAGGCAGTGTGCCCGAATGCAAGTGCATTCCCTTTTGATCATACTTTTAACAGAGTATACTTTGTGGATTAATCTCCCCATGTTTTTTCCCCTAATAGGGTTTCCACATAAAAATTATGGTGTTATGGTGTTCACATTGTCTCTTTAATGAGTTTGCATGTTTCCTTTTGTTTATATGTTGTGAATGCTATTAAAGGTTAAATATTGTTGTTGATAGTTTAAGATCTGATTTGAAATTAAAATATTATGGAACACTGATTCACCCCCGTCTGAGTGTTCCTAGTGTCCAACAATTGGCATCAGAGCTTGTTCCTCTTCTGAGTTTAATAGCTTGAGGTGGATCTTGGATTATAATGGATGCAGGTGGTCTTCAACAACAACTTATTGTGGCACTTGATGATCTTGATCAATCTAAAGCAGAGGTCATGGAACTAAAAGAAAATCTTATGGCTACCAAAAAAATCATTCAATCACTGAAGGATAAAATAAATGAGTCAAGGGAAAAGAGGAAAGAAATATGTGGTCAGTTGAAGCAAAAAGAAATCAAAGGTCCATAAGATGTTCATTTGAATCAAACCCTAAAAGAAATAACAGAAGAGTGTGAAAAGCTTGCTAAGGACAATGTTGCCCTAAAGCTTGAAACAAAATATGTGGCAATGAAACTAACTAAAGATATTGCAGAAAGAAAGAAGAATGAGGAGAAACCGGCCCAGTCCTTGAAAGAAAAATATGAAGAATGCAACATAATTAATAGTGGATTCATTCAACTAGAGATTGAACTGTAACAATCCAGAAACAATGAACAAGAGCTTGAGAGATAGGTAGTTATTCTCAAAGATGAGCTTGCTACTGCAAATGAGTTTAGGAGAAGTTCAAGATCAGTTGTGCTAGGCCTGATGAGATAACTAAAGGTCAAAAGGATGCAAATGATAAGCGAAGTATCAACTATGTGAAGGGTGAGAGCTCCGGATTTAAACAAAAGGACCCTAAAAAGAAGAACAAAGGAAGAAGATATCTGGTAAGGCAATCTAATGCTCAAAAATTTAATGGATATTGCTTTGTTTGTAATAAATTTGGACATATGGATTCTCAGTGTAGAAGTAAGATAAACTCTGGCACTCCATCATTTTCTGGTCAATGTTTTAAATGTAATAAGTTTGGTCATAAGTCATCAAAATGCAGAAGTATGTCTGTCAATATAATGATCATTAAATGCTACTCCTGTGGAAGATTTGGACATGCTACACTAATCAGCAATGAACCGAATCAGGAGGAAATCAGGGGAATGGATGGTATAGATAGAAAAATATAGTATGCTACAATTGTAACAAATTTCAAGGTCATATTGCAAGATTCAGTAGGAATAGAAAAATGGATAGGAGAGGTCCTGTGTATCAAGGAAGAAATTCACAAGAAGGTGATAAAGGAGAAGGAAAAGCATGTACATGGAGAAAATAAGAGATCAGATGAAGAAAACATGGGTAAAGAAGAGTGGATCTAATGAAGGTAATAAGACTGTACCAGAAGCTCCCTTTGGTAAATCATTGGGAAATTGATTCTAGGCCATTGGCCTAGGGGGAGTCTTCATGAAAATATTTTTCCCCCTGTGTGTAGTTGGTATGGGATCGTAGGAAGTTGTCAGTTGGCATGTTATTCATTCTCAAATGTATTGGTGATCACTTCTTGAAGGTCCACAAATGGATTTTTCTCTTGTTGTTTGAAAAAAGAGTAACCAAAACTTCTAGGGAAAAGCATTTAATGCGACAAGGAAGTTAGGTGTGTAAAGTTATAAAAGGGAATTTGGAACCCTCATTTGTCACCGTGCACTGAAGAAGAATAGTTGGAGAACCTTTTCAGCAAAATTTTGAAGGAGCAAAAGTCAATTTAGTGACAAATTCTCCAAGTATTTATGTTGATTATCAATTTCATACTTATTCCGTGATCAATAGAACCTTGTTCGGTACGAAAAATGAAGCAAATCAAAGGAGCATTAACTCTGGATGAATATAGTAGTTGAAAGCTCAAGGATGAAAGAAAATTGTTGTCTTCCATCGAATTGAAGAAGCTTGGAGGAGTGAAACATAAGAATTTGGACATCTGGAATGAATTTCCTCATTTAGTCAACACGAAGGTAGTTTGGTTTATCTTGAACAAATTGGATGGTGATATCCTTACTATAGATAAACCCTATCAAATTTCTAAGGATGCAATCATAAATCTAACAGGATTGTGCAATGTTGGTGTTGTTCTAAAAAACAAGTCAATTCAAATTGTCGAAGTCAAAGCCCTAACCGAAGTAATAAGAGATTAGAGAGCTCTAGTAATCTCAACAATCAAAGATCCATTAATGAGGTATATTGCACATGGATATCGCTCACAAGATGATAATAGAAAATGAAGACTTTGATCTATGTGGATTGCTAAAGGATCAATTGATGGAGAATGTGCAATTGACGAAGGATATAGATTACACTTTTAGGTTTGATACCCTGGCTATATGCATTATGATGTATTTCCTAAATTGCTTGCCTCAGAATGACAATGTGGTATGGAAGGAAAATATGTTGGTTTGCAAGAAAACTTTTTAGCATTTCAACTCTTTTAAAAATGGTGAACAAGCTTATGAAATCTTCTTTAGGAACTTGTTAGGAAAGTTTGGTGTAAGTGATATTCCTCTCCCAGTAAAAGTAGTTGAAGTTGGGTAATCCTCTGGTAAGGCGGAGAAAAAACAGAAGAGAGAAAGAGAGTTGGTTGGTGACACTCTTCCAGCACCTAAGTCAATAAAATTTGAGGGAAAAGGTAAAGAGTAGACGATTGTGGATATAGTGGATGAAGACTTTGAGGAATATACACCAAGAGATGAACCAAAACTAGGTGAACCGAATGGGATAATAGCAGAAAGAAAGTGATGAAGAAGGTGTTTTACTTAAAGAAAATATATTGCAGATTGTTCAAGAAGAAGATGGAATGCAAAAGATAATTGACATATGGATAAGTGGGCCATCATATGAATAGGACATCATTGAGGACATTCTAGGAAGATACTTTATTGATAACAACATTGAATTGGAGAGTCTATAGAATGTACTTCCAGAAGAATTGATTGAATGTATCAAAGAGGCTATGGACTCTATGCCTCTAGACAGGAAAGAGGATGAAATGATCTCACATTTGAAGATGCAGTTTAGGCTATCTCTCGCCAAATTGAAAAAGAAAATGAATGTGTTAAGAGAGTGCATTGAATCGACAAACAGATCTACAATTATTGTCTTAGGTGGCCTCATGTGGTTGGAAAATACAAGGACAAGTTGGAATAAATTGAGAATGAGCTTTTCAGAATTGGACAAGACTATAGTATGGTTCAAGACAAGGATGGATTAGTTAAGAAGAAGATTTATGAGTTGTAGATTGAGCATGCAAAAGTTCACTTTGCTAGAAACACTCTTATGAACACTTTCTAGAAAGTGAAGGATCGGACTGAATGCATATTAGAGCAAATGATTGAAGTTCTAAAGAAAGGAAAAAAGCTGGAAGGATCCATTAACATTCTTGAATCCCTTGTCCAGGTCATCAAAAAAAAATCAAAAAATAACAATATGATAATTTCTATTGGGATTGGAGTGGACTCTTGGAAGAAATTTCTCCCAGAAATGAAAGATAAGTATAAAATAATTTTCTGAATTTAGTAGCATTTTATTTTTGATAAATTAGGAGGGAAGGGATTTAGTAAGAGAACAGTAAAAGTATTAAATGGGAGAAAGTAGCGAAGTTTTATTTGTCATTGATGTCAAGGGAGAGAATCACGATGAAAAATGCCTTGACATCAAAGGGGAGTAGTGTTTTTAGTTTTTGACACTTAGTCATTTTTCACCCTAAGTGTTTCCATCAATTCAAAGGGAGATTGTTGGAATATGGTTGGGAGAATTACTTTTAGTTCTTGGAGTGTTGTAAGGTTTGATAGCAATTGAGTCGATGGTATAGTTTCCCACGGTTTAGAAGTAGTTCCCTCTGGAGTGAAGATTACTTATCCTATCGATAGAAACGCCAGAATAGAGTATCTGGTGATAGTTGAGATGCGAGAATCCTCAATCACCCAGATCATTATTTTTGTTGTGTGGATCCATGGGGAAGCTTATCAGAAACATGTATGTTACCTTATTACAGTAGGGTTTGGTGTTGGAAAAATTGGTGTACGAGTTAAGAGATTCGGTAGAATGATTTATTGTTTATTTTCCCATTATGGCCGACCTGTTGTATATGGTGTGTTCTGGATGTATGAGGAATATTTGTTGAACTATTTCTTATGTTGGGAATTTTTATTTGAGTCCCTACTACAATCTAACCAACTTGTGTGGGTACACATTAATTCTAATTGATAATTTGAGCCGACATGTGGAAGAATATTATATTTTGTTCAAAGCTGACATATATAAATAAAATCTTGTTAGTAGATATATATGTGAGATTGGAAAATCATTTTTGGTGTGTGGTGTGTGGATCAAGAAGTGAGAAGGTGTGTAAGTGAAAAAGTGTAGAGAAATAGTATGAGCTAATATCAAAAGATCTGTTGAAGTGAATTTGGTTTGTGCAGTAGAAGGTTTTTCATGTAAGAAAGTAGAGCAAAGTAGAGAAGAAGTGTGAATTGGAAAATAGGCTCAGAATCTATTTTATGTGCCTCATTGGAACTAAATCTAGGAATTTGTAGATACTATATTCTCAGTTCAACATTTTGTTGCAATCTCAAATATTTTGTAAGGCAGCGAGCCTTCCCTATTTTGAGTAGTGAGCTCTAGGTAGTGTGCCTGAATGCAAGTGCATTCCCTTTTGATCATACTTTTAACAGAGTATAATTTGTGGATTAATCTCCACTGTGGTTTTTCCCCTAATAGGGTTTCCACGTAAAAATTATGGTGTTATGGTGTTCACATTGTCTCTTTAATGAGTTTGCATGTTTCCTTCTATTTATATGTTGTCAATGCTACTGAAGGTTAAATATTTATGTTGATAGTTTAAGATCTGATTTGAAATCAAAATATTGTGGAACATTGATTCACCCCCCCTCTCAGTGTTCCTATTTTCCAAAAATAGTAACAATTGGAGTAGTATCAGTCATGATTGCACTAGTAGATTGCAAACCAAGAGGATCCTACAATGACTCACTCATGAACCTATCAAACTCTTCCTAAGAATAGATATCATATGATGGATATGATAGACTTAGAATGGATGATGGAGAACTTGAGGAAACATCAATGGTTTGTAAGATGGAACCTATAGGAGGAGTGGAAAGAACTGATGATATTGAAGGAGGAATGGTAACCTTTACTGCATGTAAAGTTGTTGTAGGAGGAAGTGAGATAGGAAGAAGAGGTGGAGTAGTAGGATTCAAAGGATTGTGAGTAACATTGGTAGTAACAAGCGATAATTTATGGGAGGGATTATCAACAATATTCTCATGGGGAGATAGTGGTATTTCATCATTATGTCTTTCTTCTTCCTCATTACCTTCATCTTCTGCAAACTCTTCATCTTCCATAGACTCCTTTGATTCCTTTCTTTCATTCCCTTCTTCTTCATCTCATGATCTCTCCTTAGATGCAAGCTCTTGTTCTTCTGTAGATGGTTGTTCTGATTCAATAGCTTGCTCTTCTTCAATTTCCCATGCAATACTTTTGCCACAAGTGAATTTGATCTTAGGACCCCTCTGTGAAGAAGAGGGAGTAGCAACATATTTTTGTTTAGTGTAGAGTTCTTACTGTCAACTGGTTTCACCTCTTGTTGTTTCTCGCTTAGATTATGTTCTGAGAGATTTCAATTGAAATCCATGCCTTTGCAACCATTCACCTGTACTATGCAGAATAGGAGCAAGTATTTCTCTGATGGAAACACTTTCTTTCTTGGACCATTGCACATGAGGTAAAATATTTCTAGAAATTTCCTCTTCTTCATATGCAAAATTTATCATATGACCAGGATCTTCAAAATCCTCTGGAATATCAGCCACACCAAGGTCCCTGATCTTTTCCATAGTTAACCTGCAAAAATAAATTCTCTAAATGTCTTCCTCATCTCTATAGTACACCCATATATCCTCAAAACAATAGACATGGTGATGGTCCTTCTTAAGTTTCCTATTCACATTTCTATAGTCAAAGTCAAATCTGTATCTATATGTCCTTATGGTCATAATTTTCATTTCAGATGCTACTAACTTTTCTTTTTGCACACTTTGAATAGTATACCTCCCAATAGTAAGTAGAAACTTAAAGCCTATCTTGTGAATTTTTTAGCGTTCTTTATGAACTGAAATCAATTGTATGCACAACTCCATTAATATCCACTTGTCGGAAGGATATTTGAGCAACATGTATGGACACCCAATATAACAACCTACTCTCAAATATGTGAAAGTAGGAAACTGTAGAAAGATACATCCAAACTTACATACAACCTTGAAGGCTTCATCTGATACCCTTTTCTTCTCAAGAGTCGAATCAAAGGTGAAAATTAGAGGTGCAATGAAAGAATCTGTGATTCTAGTGAAATACTTATTACTATTCCTCAAGGTGAGCTAGGAGTAGAACTCATATACTGGCACAAGATTTCTATTACCTTTTTTTGACAATACTGGAAACTGTCTCATAATAGTAGCAACATGCACTAGGTAGGATGTCATGTAAAACTTTAAAGTAGTTTTTACATTGATGAGTTGCTCATGAATCTCATCACTTATCTGAGTTCCCTGATCTATATGTGCTTTCTTCCTTTTAATGATCCAGATATACTCATATATCCAATCTTGAAAATGGAATGAAACAAGAAATCCTTTGACCCTACTCAAAAGAGTAATCATATCCTGAACATCCTCCTTGAAATCACTTCGTGGAAGACCTTTGGGCCATCTAGAGATAGTGGGACTTGGAGTCTTCAACCATTGAGTATTTATCAATTGTTTAGCTTTATTTGTATCTTTTTCATAAACCTCCTATGCTTGTTGAATAGAAATATCAGTGTATTTTTCCATGTGTGGAACCTAGAAAATAATATCAAATAACTATGGATCCAATCTCATCATGATTTGTCTAGAAGAATCTCTCAGACTTCTATCTTCCCTGATATAATGAGAGGAAACTTGAAGAACAAACTTTGTGTAGTGAGCAACAGTTGGAAATGAAGCCACTAAGTGCAAGTTGCTATGAATGATTGCTCACAAATTTTTGTCTAATGGTTGCTTTCTAGTTCTTTTCACAAAATATTCCATATCCTAGTGACCAATCTCTGTGTCCTTGATTTCATCAACCTTTGAGATCACAACAGTGGATTGATAAACACCTTGGTACTTGTACTTCATTTTCTCTTTCTTAGAAGACAAGAGAGATTATTTTGTTGTCATCTACTTGAGTACCAAAAACTAATGAAACTTCACCTTCTAAGATCACTTGATAAGAGCTTGAAAGAAACTACAAGAAACAATGGATTAGGAGATATTATGAGCATATGTGATATGAGAGAGATTAGAATGTGTGAAGAAAGTATGTATTTTGGAAGGAGTGCAAATAAGCTATAAAGCATGGAAAATAGAGCATTAGCAATGGAACAAAGTTTGGAAAGTAAATGAGATGATTTTTTGAGTGTCTAGTGAAATATTGTCTTTAGTGCAAGGGAACTAAAAATCAACGCCCTTACATCTTGAAAGGTCAGCTTTTGGTGCACAAGCATTGAAAAAAAATGCTCCAAATCACTTTGAAGACTTGGGAGAAACTCATGTCTGAGCACTAAAAATCAGTGAGCTATGACATTTGGTGGAAAGATCATTTGCGTGTAATAGCACTGAAAATCTGTGCTTCTACATGCCTTTTGCAAAATGTTAAGTCATGCTATAGCGAGTATTTTAACAGCTTGAACACAAAGGGGGAAAGATCATTCTTCGTAGGAGCGGTGATTTTCATCGATCCTACATCTTGGATGATAGGAAAAAAACTATGGATTCAAGGGAAGTGAAAATTACCGCTCTACACATAGAGTTTGGAAAAACACTTGATAAGGTGACAAATTTTTCCGCTCTGACATGTATAATGAAACTCGGTAAGAATCAATGTACAAAAATTTTAAAATCGGCATTATACCAAAGGTAGAAATAAAAAACGAGCAAGGAAAATCATTGTCATAGCATCAAAGATCAATACTCAAGTAAACAAGTATTCACATAAAGGAACCCAAAAGAAAACTAGGGCATATAAAACCCTAAGGTCAAAAAAATTGGTGGAAGAAATGAAAAAAACCCTAAGAAGAAATAGAACCTAAGAAATAAATATGTATATACATTCATCTAAAAATGAAAGAAAACGAAAAGGAAAAGTGTAAGTAAAATAGAAAAAACAACAAAAAAAAGAATAAAGCATAACTTACCTTAAGGGGACGAAAGAAAAAGATGAAAACCCTACTCCAGTCGCCCATAAAATCTGCCAACACAAATTTTCTTGATAAGATCTTAGAAGAGGAAGAAGGAATAAAATGAGTTAAAATGAGATGAAATGAACTTAAAAAAACTTTAATAAGTCACTTAATTTTTTTGAAAAATGAACCATTAATATCTCAAAGTGCATTAATGATATGTGTGCAAAATGGGGGGGAATGTATGAGTGGTGAAAATCACTACTCCAACATTTTTAAAATGTTGAAGATGCAAGAGCGGTGAAAAAGGCCGCTCAGACATGACAAACAAATGACCCAACCTCAAAATGCAAGTGCGTTGAAAAACAACGCTCGAACATGTAAAGGGTGGAAGAAAAGTGTAGAGCATTGAAAATCAATGCTCCAACACTTTGCTCATGTAGAAGCGCCAAAAATTAGTGCTCTTACATGAACAAATTTTTTTTCCAACTCCAATATTGAAAAACGAAAAAACACAGGTTTTGAAGATTTTCAAGAAATGACTAAGGACAAATGCTCAAATGGAAAATTTGAGGTTTAGGACTATGCATCAAGGCCAATTGAGATTTTCCTCGTTTTGCATGCTTGAAGTACACAAACCTACAAAATGGACAAATTTCATAAGGGTTATCCCATGAATCGAGCACAGCTGGATTTGAGGATAACAACTAGCTCTAGTTGGGGAGCTTCCTTTGATCATTCTTAGAAATGAATGAAGGGAGAGGAACTCCAAACTCCAGATGCCTTTATCCATCCATTGGTCATAGAGTCAACCGACAAAAATAAAAAGACTAAAAATGACTTAAAAATAAAAAGATGCAAAGACTATAAAAATATTTACATTAAACATCTATCACCTCATTGTGTAAAGTGTTTCATATGTTTCCCACTATGGAGAAGAGAAAATGGTGTCCCATCTTCGTATGCCAAAATAAAGCTATTATCACCATGTAACTGATGAATCTTGAATGGTCTCATCCATAGTGAATCAAACTTTCCATGCATACCTTTTGGCTCTCTTCTCTTGTCCCACAAGAGAATGAGATCACCAACCTGAAAGTCATGAGACTTTTCCTTCTTGTCAAAAAGATTTTTAACTTGTTCTTGATGCTCCATGATACGGTTTGCTACCTGAACTCATTTTTCCTCTAGTTCAAAAAGAAACAGTATTTGCTTATCAACTGAACTGTCAAAAGTCTCATCCTCAATGGCCTTATCCAATTTGAGGACGTGAAGTTCTAATTTAATTGGAATTTCAACATTCAACCCATACAAGAGCTGAAAAGGAGACATTCCTATCGCCCACTTCAGAGTAATCCTATATGCCCACAAAGCATCATACAAAGCCTTGTGCCACAAACATTGATTCTTGTCCACAAGCTTGCGGATTATAGTCACCAAGTTTTTATTGTTGGATTCCACTTGGTCATTACCTTGTGGGTAATAGTCAGATGAATGTGATAACATAATACCATGCTCAAAATAGAACTCAGTAATCTTGCTTGATGAGAAAGCAGAGGCATTATCAACAACAATTTTATTCAACACACTAAACCTGGATATGATATTTTCCTTCAAGAAATTACACACTACCTCTGAAGTAGCATGTTTAACTAGAATTTCCTCCACCCATTTGGTGAAGTATTCAATTGCAGTAAAAACATAAACGTGTCCTACACTTGAAGGTGGATTTACTGTGCCAATGAAGTCAATTCCCCACTGCTAAAAGGGCTCTTCAATGACAACCATTTTCAAGGGTAGAGCTGCCAACTTTGCTTTACTTATGAACTGATGACATAGTTCCCATTTACACACCCATGTGTAAACATCTTGAAAAAGTGTAGGCCAATAATACTTTTCTCTCAAAATTTTATGAGCTATCACTGGCACTGAGAAATGGCCTCCACATGCTAAGTCATGATAAGATTTCAGCAACTTTTCTTGTTGCACTTTGTCAACACAACGCAAGAAAGTACCATATAAAGCATGCTTGTACAAACCATTGTCCCCTAAGAAAACATTTTCTGATTTTAGTTTAATGGTTCTTTTCTCCTTTGCAGTCAAATGATTTGGACATTCTTCATATGTGATAAAATGAGCAATGTTTGAAAACCATTCATCAGTAGTACTGACAAACAACACTGTTGGAAACTCATTTGTACTTACCTATTCAGATTCCAAGATTTCTTCATCAAGATTATTATCAAAAATAAGTTGACACAACCCTCGCCCACTCACCAGCTTGGTAGGCTTAATATCCATGTCATATTCTAGAATTTTGGCAATCCAATTACCCTGTTTTGTACCGAACTCCTGCTATGTCAAAAAATTTCTCAAGGGATACCAACCCCTTGGGAATTTTATTTCCTTTGAGTTGTAGGAACTCTTCACCTATACCTGAGTTAACCTCAGAAATATATTCTCGGGGTGGAGAATCACTTCCTTCAAAGTATAACTCATCAAAATTTTCAGCCTTTTCCAAAAAAGCAACAATCTGATGATCATCATTAAAATTTTCCAGTTATCTGAGTTGTCAGGAACACTTGAGTGAAAGACCAACTCAATAGTATAGGTAGAACTATGAAAATCCTTATGTGGTATCAGGAGCATGGCTGAATCTGCTAGATAATAATCTATGTCATTGTATTCTCTTGGCACTATAAAAATATCAAAGGCATCGAATTCATCAATACAATCCCAAACAAGATTATGATAATGTCTAAGTTTTTCATTCTTTGTCTGATAAAAATTCCTTACCTGGTAGACCACCAATTCAGCATCACCTTGTGCATGAAGATTCTTGATCCCTTTCTTATGCACAACTTGCATTCCTAATAACAAAGCTTCATATTTAGCAGTGTTATTAGTATTGTCAAACTACAATTTAAAAGAGAAAGGAAAAAAAATTCATTTTGGTGGTACAAAGACAATTTTGGCTCCTAAACTAGTAGAAGAACAACTTCCATCAAACTCAATTACCCAAACATCATTTGAATCACCAAGACTGGCAATATCAAAATCCATATTTTCATCATATGATGAAGCTTCATAATCTGAAATAGATAAATTATCTAATGATGACTCATTTTCTGATGAAGAAGAATCAACACTGTCCAACTCATGTCTTGTTGAAGATTCATTAACTTCTTCTGTTTGCAAATAATATGTTCCAACACCCAAAGACTCAAATAAAATTTGAGCTCTCGGATCATCAAACTTTGTTACTAAGAATTTTGACTCTCATTCAAGAACCAACTTTTGCATTACACCTTTCATAGGTATTCTAGCCTCTAACATGTCCATGTTCAACTCACCTCCAACATCTTTACATAAATTATGTCCAAGGAGAATTCCATAAGATGTTGGCACATCTACAACTAAAATTGTCATCTTGATCTTCTTTTCAGGATATGCAACAAATGCAAATTGTGCATCCTTGATTTGTCCAATCAAGGGTACTTTCTTGTTCTCCATGGAGAAATAGTGACTAAAAGACTTTGTTAGATTCAAACCCAAGGCAGTAGCTACCTTGGCTAGCATCACATTGTCTGATGCACCAGAATCTATGACACAATTGCTTAACTTAAAACCATTAACAAGTAAAGAAATAAATAAAGGATCAATATGCCCAGAAGTAGCTACAAGAATGAAAACTAAGTTATTCTCTGGCATCTTAGGATTTGGAGCAGCAGGAATATCTGAAGATATTTCTTTAGATGGATTAGTTCCTTTATCCTTCACAAACTTAACAAGCTTGTCAAATTGCTCAAGATTGGCTTTCAAATATTTAGCTTCAGACATCTGAATTTTTTTCTTCTTAGCATGATCAATGATACAAAAATCTTGGAAGGAACTTTGCAAAGAAGATGTAGAAACTTCATTTATAGGTTTAACAAAGGGAACACTAGTCTTAGGAACCTAGACACTGGCTTTTGGAACAACAGGAACTACGGGAGGAGGATGAGGAGTACTTGTTTATTTCTTGTGTCTTTTGGTTTCCAAGGAAAAGGAGATCCTCTTTTTTCAATTGTAACCAGGGGATTATCCTTTGCTTGTGGAGCAATAGCTTGAGCTTGATCAAGCTGATTTTGTTGTGACTGTGTAAAGACAACATATGTAGCTGTCACCAAGTCCTCATCATCAGATTCATTTTCCATTTGCAAATAGCCAATGTTGGAGTCACCAGCTTGTTCTATTTCTTCATCTTGAAAAATATCAACATTTTCTTCCATGGGATAGTCTAGTTGTGCATATTCATCTTATTCAGCTTCATAATATCCCACTACAGTATTAGTAGGTGGGGCTTTCAAAGAAAGCCTTCCTTGAGCTATAGGAAGACAATTCTATTTTTTTTTCCAGAATAATTGGGGAAAGTCATTCTTGGAACATCCTTATAAGTATTATAATTAGAAACTGGATTTTTCAAAGCTAAAATTTCATTTGCCAACCTTTGAACCATAGGATCAGAAAAATTGGAGTTAGCATTCGAGGCTGAAAATCCTGACGCTTGCACTTTTTTGTTTGTATTCATTTTTATTTCTCCAGCAAGAATCATATCATCCTCAAGACTTGTAGCTAACTGTTGAGCTTATTCAACAGTGGAAAGAGTTTCCCTACATAGAAGAAAACTTACTTTGGGAAGTTGCGCATTGATGAAGAAACACTTTAGATTATGATTTTTTGGTCTCACAACTATGGGAATCCTTGTCACTAGCTTATTGAATTTGGCCATGAACTCATAAATGGGTTCATGGGACCCTTTTCATATGGTTGTAAGCTATGCCAACAAGGTGTGTGCATCTTCAATAGGTTTGAACCTTTCTTCAAAATTGGTGTGAAGAGTATTCCAACTGGCAACTGAAGTAGCTGGAAGAGTATAGTACCATTCTGCAATGACTCCTTGTAGAGTTTCAATAAAAATATTACAACATCTTTATGTTCTATGCCAAGAACACCACAAAAAATGTAAAAGGCAACAATGTGCTCATCGAGATGTTGCTTGATGTTGCCTTGGAAATTTAGAAAATGCTTCCTCAAAACCTATGGAAGTTCATGCAAAGGTGCAGCCAAACTAAGGGGACCGAAGCATATCCCCAAGGTCCTATAGGTGGTGCAACCATAATATTTTTTATGATAGGTACTTGAACTAGAACTCTATGAAAAATAGAAAATTCACTCGGAAGAGGATTTCTTAGTCTTTATGGAGGATAGCTTGTAGTTTTTTGTAATGGTGACCTTGCTCATGGAGGAGAAGAAAGGATTTTATGTCACTCTAACAATTCAAAAAATGGATCCACCACTCCTTGCCCTTTTAAACCTTGTGTATAGCTTCTGTCAGCAAAATGTAGACATGAAACAAGAGAGATATTAATAATAACAATACACAAGATCACAATAAGATACTAGAGTGCTTATTCACTTCAATCAAAAGGATGAGGCTTTGATTGCTTGCTTCGTTCCCCAGGGGATTCGCCAAAAAATTGTTGGGTGAAAATTCTATATCCCTTTTAATAGATTACAAAATCTTGATTTCAACCACAATTATGTGAGATAGAATCTCTCCTCTCGAAAAGGATTGGCACCCTTCTTACTACTCATTGAAACTAAGGAAAACTAATCATATATTCACAATAATGTACACTATAATAACGATACGGGGTTGTTTCACATTAATGATTCTCTCTTTTTTCAGAGAATATGTTTTACAATGTTTCACAATTTTAACTTCTTGATGCAATACAACTTCAAACTAAAATTAAGCAGTAATTCCAATATTCATATCTTGTCAAAGCAAAGCCTAGGAGTACGAGCATGATAATGGTAAGTAACAAATAAGAGAAGCTCACAAAGGCACAAATTCGTTCCATAGTTTCTGATAATGAATCCTTCAATGTAGCAACCAGCATTATAAAAGAAGCACAAAGTCTTCTATATAGTTCACAACAATCCCACAAACAACATGAATAAATATAATAATTTTTTTTTATAAAGAATTCACCAATAATATTCAACAGTACTAAAATTTTAAGCAATGAGTGTAACTTAAAGTTTATAAATATTTACTCAAATCCCTTTCAATATCACTAACTCAACACTATTAATTCATTCAAATCATAAGATAATTTTTCCCAACACAAAGTTTGGTGTGCAACTTCACTTCTTTATTGACCAAAATTAGATTCACAAAAATGAACTCAAAGTTTCAATATTTGTTTCACAATTGGGCAGCACTTTGTTATATAATATAAAAGGTTCCTAAAACAATAAAATCCTCTCTTATTCATAGATGAACCATAGATTTTTGGGTCTATTTACTTCTCTTGCACTCTTAGGGTTTTTCACCTAAAAGGAGAGAAATAGGCCAAAAACCTAGCTGGTTCAATCAAACTAATGCAGGTATAATGGAAATATGAATGAAATATGCCTAGATGAGATGATCCAAATGTAGAAAACTAAAGAAAGATATTGATTATTGAATGAAAACTGAAGAAATGCAAGTTGCTTGAAAACACATTATGATATGTAAAAACACTTAGAAATGAAATTGTAACAAAAATTGATGAAATGAAGAGGTGCACTGAGATCTTGCTGGAGACTAGAAATGAAATTTGAAATGTGCTGATACTAGGCATAGTAGGACTCATTTACCATTTTGGGTGAATTAGTCCTACTTAGAAACTATCCCAGAACCCGTTTTGGACAAATGGGTATCCAAAACTGCAAAGAACACTTTTTAGGCCTGGAAATGGGACTCATTCACCACCCATGGTGAATGAGTCCACTTTTTAATTTCTAAAGATTCAAAAGTGGAAATAGGATCCCTTGATCAGCTCTTCAATTCCTAATAGGTGTCCACCTCCGAAAATTTGATTTTTGAACCTAAAAATGACTTTTTGTTGATTTTGGACTTGTCCAACAAGGAGATGTCTTCCAAAACTTTGCAACTTGATCTTCAATGATTTCCAAGCCTCCAAGATGTCTAAATCTGCAAACACACAAGACAAGGAAGATAAATGTTGGATGTTAGGGGGTTTGCCTTGGTCAAACCCCTTTTTAGGTAATTAAACCAAAATGAGAAAAGAATGTAATGAAGTAGGAAATAATGGAGTTATTTCCTTGCCATGATGATTGATCTTGGATTTCTGTAGTAAAACATGAAGAATCATCCTTTGAATTTCTTTGGAAGCTATCTTAATGACTTGGAATGATAAAACCCTAACTTGCTTGACTTGAAGTGAAAGACAAATGATGAATGAGTTGTGTATAAGTTAAGAGATTTTGAATTAGGGCTTAGAAGGTTGTATTTATAGGAAATTATCCTAATTTTCCCATTAATTGGATCCCCAAGGCCAACATGAAGAAAAATAAAAATTAAATTCCAAAATTTCCCACTCAAAATTCAAAAATGACCCAAATGGGATATATTCGCCACCTTGGGAAAATCAGTCCCGCCTAGCAGGGACTCATTCACCGTAGATGGAAAATTAGTCCCAGAGGGCCCCATTTGCAAGTTGAGTTGTTGGGAGATAAGAAAATTAGGTTATATATAGTGACTTTGTCAGTTATTTCATCAAATATTGCCTAACATGGCAAGACAATGTAAATTGTCCTTCAAAAACTATTTGAATGAATACATAAATATAACATGCGATTAAATCTAAGAAAAGAGTATGTCTTTGGTGTAGATAGTGGGAAAATTTTGGGGTTTGTCATATCTCATAGAGGCATCGAGGTGGACACAAAGAAAATTGATGTCATTATTAACATGCCACCTCCCAAGAACATTTCTCAATTACTCATGTTACAAGGATGAATTCAAGCTATCTATCATTTCATTGCATCTTTAGCCGATCACACATTACCCTTCACACATCCTCTCAAAAAGGATGTACACTTTGATTGGAATGAGGATTGTCAACAGGATATTGAGAGTTTAAAGGAATACCTTGCAAATCCACCTATTTTACAACCCGTTGTACCAAACAAACCATTTATTCTTTATATAGTTGTATCATCCCATGCTCTTGCAGCGTTGTTGGCTCAACAAGATGATACTAGAAAAGAGCATCTTGTCTATTATATTAATCAAACTTTAATTGATTATGAAACTCGATACTCACTAATTGAGAAACAATGTTTGTCTCTTGTATTCGCTACTAGTAAGTTGCAACATTATTTACTCAATTCTAAAATACAATTCATAACAAAATTTGATCCCCTTAAGCATCTTTTTTAATAAAACAGATCTCTCTAGATGGTTAGCTAAGTGGGTGATGTTGTTAACTGAGTTTGACCTTAAGTTTGTTTCACAAAAATAAATTAAAGGACAAGCCTTAATCAATCACTTAGTTGATGTTGCTTCTCCTCTTGCTTCACCTAATCATGACTCTTTTCCTGATGATAGTGTCTTGACCATAGATGTTAAAACATGGGAATTGTATTTCGATGGATCTAAGTGCAGAATCGGTTCCGGTGTTGGAGTGGTATTAATTTTCCTTGAAGGAAATCCTATTCCCTTGTCCTATCAATTAAATTTCCTATGCACAAATAACACAGCTGAGTATGAGGCATTAATTTCTATATTGCACACTACTTTAACCATGGGTGCTAACGATATCAAGATCTTTGGTGATTTGCAATTAGTGATCAAACAAATCAATGACACATATCAAACTAAACATGACAAATTATCAAAATAAAAGGATCTTACAATGAAACTATTAGATAATTTTGAATCGTTCACCATTGATAACATCCCATGAAAAGAAAATCAACATGAAGATGTGATGGCGAGCACAGCCTCTCTTATATCCCCACACAATCCTTCAACAAACTTCACCTTTATTATTCATGCAATCATGAAACTTTCGATTGATATTGTTGATGCCAAAATTTGACAAGGAGTACTTGATGTCTTATGGGAAACTTAGTTTATGGGGGCCTTTAAGCTAAAGCGAGTGACCTAGATTTTTAGAGAAGATGACTTCTTCTATAATGGGGGTTGGAAAGGGAAAATAAAGCAAATATAATAAAATGAAGTCTAACCTAAAACGATACGCCAAAACTTAATGATAGACATGATAAATCATAGATA
>VDFB02373365.1:142555401-142570241 GCA_007258455.2 Sequoia sempervirens
ACATTTAAAACAAGTTCCCTTGAACACTCTTTTCTCCTTGTCATCCTTTCTATAACCTTCATTCTAGTAACCACCATATCCTCCTCTTCTGTAAGATTTTCCATCATCTCTATGGTATGAATTATCATTCTTACTGACCTCCTTATCTTTATTCTGATCTACAAAATTTCCTCTTCCTCCTCCAGTAAAAATTCTTCCTCTTTGAATTCTTCCACCTCTTCATCTTTGTCTCTATTCATGTCTTTTATTCAGATTCTCTTCCGCTTTTAGGGCACATTGATATGCCTCTTCTACATTTTGTAACTTGATCAAACTAATCTCATCCTGTAATGACGACCTCAAACCATTCACATATCTAGCTACTTGCTCAATCTCATCTTTTGAATGTCCAGATCTGATATTCAACTTGTAGAACTCCTCAGTATACACTGTCACACTTGATTCCTTCTACTTCGAATTTTGCAACTTCTAGAACAAATTCATCTCCATAGTTTGTGGTGGCATAAACTTTTTTTTCAACTTATTCACCATCCAAACCCATGATTTTATCTTCTCCTTTCTTCTTCTTTTCCTATTTGTCTGCAAATATTCCCACCAAAGGGATGTATGTCCTTTCAACTTTGTACAAGAAAATTTCACCTTCTTATCTTTAGTGGTACCTTCAAAATCAAAATACTTTTCCATCTTTGTTATCCAATCAAGCAATTCTTTTGAATCCAACTTACCATTATAATATGGTGGACTGAAATGTGGTTTTGTATTCACTCTAGTTAGGGCTCTTATGAACCTCTCTTATCCCTGATCCAGGCTAGGTTGATCTTCTCTTCCTCTTTCCTCCTATACTTCTACCTCTTCATCACTCATATCATCAACTAGTTGACCTCTCCTCTAGGATGTTTTGAATGCATCTAATCTGGCAGCAATTCCTCTCACCATCTCCATTAAAGCTTGGTTTGCATTTCCATGTGCTCCATTTCCTCTAACATTTATTCTTCCCACCATCTTTACATACGTCCTCTACAACTGCAGGTCAGATCCTCAATCTACCATCCCACAAAAAATCTTCAACATGACTCCACAAATTCTAGCAATCTCACACAGATCAAACCTCACTCTGATACCAATCTGGTGTAGCCACAGTAGGAGGGTCCTCAAAGAGAACAATCTGGACCATGCAACAAAGAGTAACACAATAGAAGCACCAAAAAATATGGTAGCAATTGCAGATTAGAACATGCTCATTAATAGGAATCTCGATTACAATAGACCGACAAAATCCAAGCTTACAGATTCAACTCATAGGCCTAATACAATATGTTAAAAAATACAACATTCCTATATGTGCCTTGATGCAAGTGAAAATATTCTATATCAAACTTATTTTTTTCTAACTAATCAACTCTACCTTCCTAGTGATCTATTACAATGATTTATATCACATCTATAGATCTAGAATGATCTGCGTCAGCCAAAGATCATTACAATCTCCAATGAAAGAAAAGGTAGTGTGTGCATGAATAGGTCGCCCTCCCATTTGAATTACTCCTCAGTGAATGCAAAAGATGAAATGTGGACCTATAATTAAGGTCAGGGACACTCCATGGAACATTTAGAATCACACTATTGAGATCTAAAAGTTATGGGAACGGTCCACCAGTGATCAAATTAACCGTTAGGCTTGAAAATTATTCCGATGTTGGTTCAGGAAATTGCCATGAAATCCAGAATTAGTAACTTGCTAGAAAAAAATCCAATTATGCACAAATCTTGGAATAAGGAAAATGAACATGACTACAATGTACGCATAGATCCACAGGGTCTAGTGAGAAAATATGATGAATCCACCAACATGAAATAAGAAAGAAAAGAAACAAGAACAAAAATGAATGAAAATATTTGTGGTTGATGCAAGATTGCCAAGAACCAGGGATGCTCCTGCATCATCATGACCACCAGATCTCAAGGGGTCTAGTTCTCACAAACCTTGGTGATTTTGTATATTATGATGATATGTACATAAAAATTTGGAGATATATATATATATATATACAAGCATTTGATGTTTTTACAATATGGCTTAATGTGTTTGAAAGTTAAATGGCAGTGTGATTAATTAAATAACTTATTAAAGTATTTAATTAATATCTACATGATTTAACATAATTGATGGGATCTAATGTAAAACTTATTTCAGTTTCACCTTAGATATAATATGGTATTTTAAAGGAAAGTATGTTAAATTAGATACACCTATAATTCATTTAAGGATCAAACTTAACATAACACGGGGGTGAATTAGTATGAAACCTAAAGTAATTATAAAAAGAACTTAAATAATTTTCCGAGTGTTCAAGAAAAACATATGATCAATTGTCGAGAACGAAGCAATGTGAAAGTATTTAGAATGGAACCAAATAACTATAGACAACACTACTTTTTTATTCATACTATTCAAAGAGACTAGAGGTAATACTGATGCAGATGCACAACATTAATAGGTTCCTTATGGGGTGTTCCATTGAGCTTTGTTAATAAATAAGCACCAAACCCATAATTGGTATCAATTATGTAAGGTCCCAACCAGTTAGGACTAAATTTATCTTTGTCTTCATGGTCAGCGTGAGTATTGTGTTGATTCTCATAGAGAACAAAATCACCCTTATGAAACGTTCGAGAAATGACATGAGTATTGTGTTTTCGTTGTAATTGTTTAATGTAAGTTTGGAGATGCTCAAGAGTGTTGATACACTTTTCATCGAGCATTTCAAGCTAGTGCAACCATTGGTATTTATAAGTGGTATCATCAAAAAGGTTTTGAAGAGAAATTCACAATGTAGGAATTTCTAACTCCAAGGGCATGATCGCATCAGTACCATAAACAAGGTTAGAGGGTGTAGTGCCCGTGGATAGTCTAACACTCATTCGATAAGCCCAAAGCACATAATGTAATTGCGTATGCCAATCCTTATGATGTTTGTTAATAGTTTTCTTTAGGATTTGTTAGAGAATATTATTAGTGCTTTTAGCTTGTCCATTGGATTGCAGATAGTATGGCATGGAAAAACGATTTTAAATGTTGAATGTTTCAAGAAATTTCTTTATGTCAATGTTCTTAAATGGGGTTCCATTATCTGAAACTATTGTGGATGGAAGTACAAAGCGAGCAATTATGTGTTCCAATATGAAACGACAAATTACTTAAGCATTTGTAGATCAAAGAGGAATAGCTTCCACCCATTTTGTGAAATAGTCTATTGTTGTTATGATCAATGTATGTTCGGAAAAGGAAGGTGGTGAAATTTTTCCAATGAGATCCAATCCCCATACTAAAAATGGGAAAATGGTAATTTGGGCATGATGCTTAGAAGCAGAGGCATGAATCGGGTTGTTATGTTCTTGACATTTGTGACATCGTTTAATGTAAGCAAAGCAGTCTTTCTCCATATGCCTCCAATAATATCCCATATAGATAAGTTTTTGCACTAATGACTGTCCTCCAAAATGACCCCCATAGGCACCAACGTGAGCCTGGTCAAGGGCTATAAGAATTTCAGAGTCCCTAAGACATCTCAATAAGAGACCATTGAAGGATCTTCTATACAACACATCAGCTAGGATTACATATTTGGCTGCCAGTTTGAGTAAATGATTTCAAGTATTTGTCGTTGTGGGCTCGAGAATATACCATCTTTCAAATAATTGTATATTGTGTCATACCATTCTCGTGAGTCTTCTTGAGTTGTTAAAATTTATTCTAATTGGGTATCAATCGAAGGTTTCATGATTAGATGGATAATAAAGGTGGAGTGTATTGAAGGATTGTGTGGGGATATAAGTGAGGCTGCACTCACCATCGCATATTCATGTTGATTTCTTTTTGTGGGATGTTATCAATGGTGAATGATTCAAGCTTATCTAATAGTTTTATTGTAAGATCCTTGTATTTTGATAATTTATCATGTTTAGTTTGATATGTGCCATTTATTTTTTTGATCACTAATTGTGAATCACCAAAGATCTTGATATCATTAGCACCCATTGTTAAAGGAGTGTGCAATCCAACAATTAATGCCTCATACTGAGTTGTGTTATTTGTACATAGGAGATTTAATCAATAGGACAAGGAAATAGGCTTTCCTTCGGGTGGAATTAATACCACTCCAACACCAGAACTTGTTCTACACTTAGATCCATCGAAATACAATTCCAATGTTTTAACATCTATGGTCAAGACACTATCATCAAGAAAAGAGTCATGATTAGGTGAAGCGAGAGGAGAAGGAGCATCAGCTAAGTGATTGGTTAAGGCTTTTCATTTAATTGATTTTTGTGAAACAAACTTAAGGTCAAACTCAGTTAACAACATCACCCAGTTAGCTAAGCATCTCGAGAGATCTGTTTTTTTTGATCGGTAAA
The DNA here is from genome assembly GCA_007258455.2 of Sequoia sempervirens. NCBI lineage: Eukaryota > Viridiplantae > Streptophyta > Pinopsida > Cupressales > Cupressaceae > Sequoia > Sequoia sempervirens. The sequence goes on from VDFB02373365.1 coordinate 142,559,818, forward strand.
AGTTTATATTTTATTAAATAAACAGAAATTACAAGATTACAATGACGACGCCCCATGGGCTTTACATCCAGTCAGATATTACAAAAAGCACCCCAGTGCATATACAATAATGAAAGCATTAATAAAAAACACCCAGCCAACAAAAAACCTCGAGCCAGGATGACCTTTACGCCAAAGCATCACCCATCAAACAACAGTCCACTAACCCGCCACCACCAAGCCACCGACAAACGCCGCCACACTACTGCCCCAAAAAACTTCACAACGCATCACCCACGCCGCACGCTATCTGTGCATAATTCGACGTCCTCCATTCGCACCCAGCTGCACCCAAACGCCCTTCAAAAAACTGTGAGATTGTAACGCAGATGAAGCCCGGCCCCAAAAAACCATCACCGCTTCCACCTTAAGCCCTGCTCCCAGGAGCACCCCCTCCACGCCGATTATTCCTACGCTTACCCCGCTTCTTACGGGGAAATTGACTTGGCACCCTTATATTCACCTGGCATGGCGCCCTGACATTCACCTGGTGCAAATTCACCCTCGGGCGGTGAAGTTCCAGTTTTAATTTTTCCCAAGCCACCGACACTGCATGCTTGTAGATTTCTTTGTTCGTTCGCCGCCTCCACCTGATAAAAGGTATCAGGCCTTCATCTGTCGCCTCGTCCATGTCTTCGATGCCTTCGGAGACATCAAAGCCAACCCCCGGGACTGCCCACTCCAAAAAAGACTCCAGTTTTCCAAGCAAAGCACCATCGAAAAGTTTAAGCAACACCCACTTAGTTTCTTTACCGTCTTCGCCTAATTCCATTGCCCACGCAAAGATCATTGAAGCAATATCAGTGTTTAACCGCCCCCTATGCGAAGCTTCCATGAAGTGAGGGCCCAGAACCGCTACCACCGCTTCCACAACCTCCATCCGCTGGATTTTAAGCACTTGTTTCATTCGTTTCATTGTCGGGGGCCCAAAAAATCCCCTCTGCTGCAATTTTGTCGAAAATCCCCACATTGCCTCCATCGTTCTGCACCTTACGCCACTCAACCAGAAAAAAACTTTGAAAATAATGAAACAATCCGTTCGGAATTGCTCCATATATTACTCTGCCAGTTAGAGGCCCGCACCAGGTACTTCCGCCGGCTGCAAACTCACAAACAAAGGACAATTCGTACATCTTACGCCAGCGCCTTGGATGAAAGAAGGGATCCTTAGATGCCCTCCTTAATGACAATCCGTCCACACTGCCCATACCGTCCTTCGCCAACTAGTTGTACCATCCATTACCCGCACCAACAAGAAAAGAGCTACCACTTGAATAGATCAAGTTAATAACTGTCCGCCCCAACAGAAAAGAACACCTAAACACCATAAAAGAGCCATCCACATACAAAGGATCCCGCCACCTTACAATTCAAACAAAACAAAAAACACACCAAAGAACACCTCGGACCAACAAAGGCGCCACCCCCAACCAAACTCGTCCAAAGACCACCACCGCCACCTCAGAGAGGATGAAAATTTCTAAAATCTACAATAGACAAGTGATCAACATCCACAAAAGAAACCGCCCACTTAGAAAGAATATCCGCCTCCTTATTCCCAGCTCTCTTAACATGAGTGACCAAAAAATCATCAAAAGATGCCAAACCTTGAACCACTGAACTAACTAAATTTTGTAGATGCCATGCTTTTAAAGCACCAGATTTAATAGCATGGATAATTATTAAAGAATCTCCTTCTAAATGTAATTTTTTGATACCGAGCTGCATAGCCAATTTAACCGCCATGAGAGCCGCTTTGGCTTCCGCTACATTATTCGTCCCATCTTCAAGCTTTTTTGCTGCCATTGCAATTGTGTTTCCAAGATGATCCCTAAGAATCACCCCAGCACCAGACGGGCCAGGGTTACCTCTTGCAGCCCCATCAAAATTTGCTTTAATCCACCCATCCAACGGCTTTTCCCATTTCACCATTACACTAGAAGCTTCCTCAGACTTAACATTAACCGAGCCCGGCCAAGACTTGATTCGAATGCCAGGCCAAGCCCTTTGAATTCTAGTATCCATCATAGAGAAAGGTTGTTGATGAGAATTAGGATCTGAAACTGCATTACTCATAACTTCTTCAATACCATGATCAATCCGCCATAACACTCTTTTCAAATCTTCTTTTTTCTCAACAAAAATTCGCCTATTCCTTTCTTTCCATACTTCCCAAATCACCAAGGAGGGCGTCACCTCCCAGATACTAGATAAACAGGAACAATGTAACTTCCTCGGCCAGCTTTCGAAGACTTCACGCACCGTCCTTTGCAAAGGGCCCTGCCACCCCAGTTTATGATGCACATGCTCCCAACACTTTGAAGCCATTTCACACTGAACAAGCAGGTGATCAACTGTCTCTTCAGCCTTATCACATAACACACACTTAGAAGGACCCACAACACCTAAACGTTTCCTCCTTTCACCAGTCAGAATTCTGCCCTTAACCGCTAACCAAGCAAATGTCCCTGCTTTTGGAAGAACATGCTTATTCCAACATAAGTCTTTTGCCCAAAAAATCTCCCGTTCCATCGCATCCAGGAGTTGATAACCAATTTTCACCGAGTAAGAACCAGATGAGGAGCCACACCAAATCAATTTGTCCTCCCCCCCAGAAATGTAAACCTTTCTTTCTTGAAACAGCCTCTGCATAGATTGAATTTGCACCTCAGAAAGACCATCCCCCTCTACATCCTTCCACACCCATTCATTACCCAACGGTCCCTGCTTTAAGGTTACATAGTCTTTGACCTTCAATCCCCATTTCTGTGAGAAGTGTTGTCTAAGAGCACCAAGTTCCGGTCCTTCACCAATATTTGGCAAGCCTTCCCAAGAATCCTCCCAGAAATTAGCTTTTTCACCATTACCAACTGCTTAAAAGATGCTTAAGGGGATCAAATTTTGTTGACTTGTATTTCAGCATTGAGTAAATAATGTCGCGACTTACTAGTAGTGAATACAAGAGCCAAATATTGTTTCTCAATTGGTGAGTATCAAGTTTCATAATCAATTAAAATTTGACTAATGTAATAGATAGGATGCTCTTTTCCATTATCATCTTGTTGAGCCAACAATGCTACAAGAGCATGGGCTGATGTGACTATATAAAGAATAAATGGTTTGTTTGGTACAACAGGTTGTAAAACAGGTGGAATTGCAAGGCATTCCTTTAAACTCTCAAAATCCTATTGACAATCCTCATTCCAATCAAGGGCATGTGCAAGATCATCATGGAAAAAATAGGCCCTTAAGTGGCAAAGAATTCAGAAAAATCAGAGTTAGACAACTTGACATAAAAATTTGAATAAGTTATCTATATTATTTTAAAAATATGTAAGAATAGAATCTGTAGCAAATCGAATGTAGTTTCTAAACTACTAGGTTTTTTTTAAATCTATATGTAGGAAATTCTAAATTTCAATGTAGTAGTACTTACCAAGGAAAAAATAAGAAGTAGGTGTCTCCGTCCTAATCACCCCAACCGCATCAAAATGATAATATTTTTAATAATATTTTGTGATATAAGTAGATGTCTGATGTGATGCATATTTTTTTATAATTTTTCCAAGTAAATAAATAATTATGAATTTTTATTACAAATTTTAAAAATATAAAAAAATTGTATGTCTAACCACCTTTAACTTTTGGTCAAAACTTCATGAAATCCATTTTTTTTAAATCTCTATAGTATTTGAAGCATAGAATGTGATGCATGTTTCTATTCAAAAATGTGGACACGTTTGAAAAGAGATATATGTTTTTCTAACTCAACCCATCAATCAGACATTAGTCAGAATTCAAATAGAAATGGCATAACATTTATTAAATTCAAAGTAAAAGAATAATTTATATTGGTGGAAAGATGAGAATATCCTTTAAAAACCCTTTTCATCAATTTTGGGTAAAAAAAAGTCATCAGCCACATACCCTACACATACCCATCATATCACCACTTTTTGGCCCATCATGATCCTGCACATACCCTCAATGTGTACATCCTTTTTGAGAAGATGTGTGAAGGGTAATGTGCGATCAGCTAAAGATGCAATGAAATTACGAATAGCTTGAATTCAACCTTGTAACGTGTGCAATTGAGAAATGTTCTTGGGAGGTGGCATGCTAATAATGGCTTCAATTTTTGTTGTGTCCACCTCGATGCTTCTATGAGATATGACAAACCCCAAAATTTTCCCACTATCTATGCCAAAGACACACTTTTTTGGATTTAATCGCATGTTATATTTACGTATTTGTTCAAATATTTTTTGAAGGACATTTACATTGTCTTGTCATGTTAGGGATTTAGCAAGGATTTCATCAACATAATCTTCCAAGATTTTATGTATGTATGGTTCATTTTGGTTCACTCAAACTAATGTATGGGATTTGGCAAAGGTAAGGGTGTGGAGGTGGGTTGTTTTGGTTGTTGATTATTTCTAGTGTTGTATCTATGAGCTTTGGTATTATGACTCAGTTGATGCGACACATTATTCTGAGGTGGGTAAAGAGTAAACTTGGTTTTAGGTGGAGGTGGAGGTTCATGTGACGGTGGGTAAAGGATGAATTCAGGTTGGTTTTGAGTTTGTTGTTTGTGTGAAGGTGGTAGAGAATTAGAGAGTTCTTAGGATGTCCCACGAGGTATGTATGAGGTCCATTAATTGAGGGGGATCTAATGGACACTTGTGCATTCATAACCTCGACAGTATTCATTTGGTACATCACCTTGTTATCATGAGCTAAGGAAGACACATTACTATTGTTGTAATTTTCTAACACCATGATATTCTCCCTAGGAGAAGATTTTTTAGGAAAACTACAAATCAAATGTTCTTGACATTCATGTATTGGTTCTTCTAAAGTGACTTCATTGCAAGTAGGGTAATGATCAATGGTTGAATTATCTTACTCAATAAGAGTGTTACTAGGTGAAGGGGGATAGCTAATATATTCATGACCTTCATTGATTGGGTTTTCTAACATCAAAGTATCATCTTCACAACTAAGAGAGATACTAGGAGAAGGACAAATGTTATTGTCATGATTACCTATGGTTGTGTTGTCTTGTTCATCAATGTTTTGTTCACTAACAGAGGTAAGAGGAGAGAAACAACTATGATTCTCAAAACTCTCATTAATAGATTCTTCTACCGAAATATCTTCTTCACCAATAGGAGAGACATTAGGAGAAGAACAAATATGATTGTTAGGAATGTCCAAGGTTGTATTCTCTTTCACAAAAACACTCTCATAGGGAGGGGATTGGAAATTTTTTTTAGCATGTCTAAATATGCAAGGTACTAACATTGTTTGAACAAAAATGAAAAGCACTTGTAACCATTTCATGCAATGTTTCAGCAATGTAAACAATGTATAGCCAAAGATGCCAAACATTTTTATCCCATATATGCAAAGTTGTAAGAATGCAAACAATGTATATGCAAGAATGAAAAGCACTTTTATCAAACTTATACAAATTTTTATGAATAGAAACATTATGTATGCAAAAGTGAAAAGTACGTTTATCCATATTATGCAAAATTTCAAAAATGTGAGCATTTTCAGATCTAAGGATGTTTGTAATTGAAATGATTTCGAAAATGACTACCCTAAATTGATGTTTTTGAGCTAAATGCATAAAAAAAATGTCCCCGAAACTTTCTAGACTTATAGTATATGATACTAGGAGGCTTAGGAAGCACAAAAATGAGGTTTCTGATGTTGTAATAGATACTTAAAAATCTTATCTGGGATTGATTCGCCCAGAATGGTGAATGAGTCCCAATAGGGGTTTTTTTTCAAAATTTTCAAAAAAAATCAATTGGTTTTGATGTTGGTCATGTTGGATGGTCTGAAGACTAAATGAAAATATAGTTTGTAGGTTTTTTTCAATGATTTGAGAGACAAAAGTGCAAACTATATGCACTTGGACTAATGTAAAAATTTGAAACCCTAGAATGCCAATTAACCAATGCAAAAGGCAATGCAAAGTTAATGCAAGTAGATTTAGGAAAATAAATCGTTCGAAAAGCAAGTTCACCAAAATGAACCATATATTTTAGGGTGTAGGAAGCTATGACTCTCTTACTCAATTAGGGTTTTTCATCTAAAGGAAAAGAGATAGATCCTACACAAAATCTAGGTGGTTCACTCAAACTAATACAAGTATAATGGAAATATGAATGAAATGGCACAATGAAATGTGAGTAGTGATGTAAAATTTCAAAGCCTGTCTACATAAAGCATAGAAGAAAGCATATAAACTATCTAACTCTATAGATACAAGAATTTTTTCATGGTTTTTTGGCTCTTGGCTAGGATTTCTTCATATATCTTCTTTATCTCCTACATGACTACCTCATTTGGACCAACTGTATAGTCAATAATTGTATGAACCCTAGTGATTAACTTTCTTGTAGATGAGAAAATATTTTTGCATCTATCTAGATGCGTCTTGAGGTTGTTGAGAGAAAGATGTACATCACACAAAGTGTGCATCGAAGTCTTTGAAAATCCTTCATCTTCCACCTGCTTCATGATAGCCTCTTTGAAGATCTGAGCAATCTCACTTACCCGGAGGAAGGTATGATCATCATCAAGGAGTTTTCCTAGCAACTCCTCAATTCCATTCACCATGACAACATGGTTTCCTTTGAAATCTTCTTGTACTTGTTGTATGTCCTCGATGAGAGACTTGATAACTTGTATGTGGTTTCTAAGAGAATCCTTTACTTCCACATACTTATGTTTGTCAAGAATTACCCCGAATTCCACTAATTTTCTCAACTTACTCTCCTTCATTTGCAACCAAAATGTGAGACATTTTTCCATCTCCTTTTGCTCTAAGGAAAGTGTGCTTTGTACCTTCTCCAATTCCAATTTCATTTTGGATATTTGAGCAATCTTTTCATCAGCCACAACTATGAGTTGTGAACCCTGCTCAATTATTTCATCAAAAAAATTGTACAACACTTTACACTTGGAGTAAAATGTTTCCACCTTTTTCACTACTGGTTCCTTGAAATTTACCATGGCCACAAGCTACACATTTTCTAAGGAACTTGTGATCTTTCTCAAAACTGATACATACCACTCAGATTTATCCTTGTACATATCTCTAGCTTGCTCCATTTCATCAAGTCTACTTGATATATCTTCTTTGGCACTGGCATTAGTTACCTTCCCAAGTTGGACCCTAGTTACTATTGAAAACAAGCAACACTGAGGGGGGGGGTGAATGAGTGTTCTGTAAAAAATAACTTTATTATTATGATCTTTAATCCACTTAGAGAATTCAATCAAAAGTAATATGTAGAAATAGAAAGAAAACAACCACAACACCATAACACAAGAATTTTTATGTGGAAACCCTATTAGGGGAAAAACCACAGTGGATGGCCAATCCACAATATAATCTGAGTATACCCAAAAGAAATATTACAAAATGGGAATGCACTTGCATTCAGGCACACTGCCTAGACCTCACTACTCAAAGTAAGAAGGCTCACTACCTTACAGAGATTTGGATTAGATCCAAAAGAATGAACTAAAAGAATAACATCTAAAAATTCTTGATTATAGTTCTGGTTAGGCTTAGATATCAATCTTCTATCCTTCTGACTGATACATAACTTCTGCTCTACTCTTCTCTAACTCACTTCACAAAATATTTATGCGCAAGTGAAACTATGCATAAAATTGCTTGAACACTCTTTTGGTATTCACAATACACATCGAGACACCACACATACATATAAAAATGATATAAGAGATCATATATATATATATATATCCATGACTAGCAATTTAATCGCAACATGTTGGCTCCAAATATGACTTGAAAATATTACCAATTTTTGCCTCAAATCATAAGAGTTATGCAATGTGCATCCACAATGGTCGGCCACAACTTAGCTCGGACCCAAAACAAGATGAGAAAACACAAAAATATTCAAACAAACATTTCCTAAATATTCACAACACATTACATCAACTGAGTTAGCCCTAAAATACTAATAAACAGAGAAGTATCAACTAGATCTCTAGACTCACACAATACTTAATACGAGGCACTAATATTTCTAGACAACACCTTAGATGTACTGAAGAAACTCCCATGAGGTCCACAACTCAAAATAACAAATGGAAATTTGTAAGTGAATCGATGATCACCAAATTGTCAAATGCTTTGTTTTTCCTGACTATCCTCAATCTGACTGCCAGTATAAGCAAATGATGTTATGTGGATCTGTCACCGACTAGGGTTGCCATCAATGACAACACCAAAAAGCATTCACAGTGTCTCTTTCCAACAATCTCCCCCTTTGGCATTAATGGAAACACTTAGTGAAAAATGACTAAGTGTTGGATCAAAAACCAACATGAGTTACACTGCCATTACAAAAATTCAAAAAGAAACTTCAATCTTGGGAAAACAACTCCCCCTATGATGACTATACATTTTTCACTATACACTTCTACCCCTTTGACATCAATGTAAAAAACTAGGGAAATCAAAACAAAATTCCAAAACTATAAAGGGAAGAACTTGTAACTTACAAAAGTTTGAAAATATCTACAAAATTTTGCTTCAACACTCTTAAATTGTCATCACAAACCTTTTTGAGACTTTCCAAAACTGTTATGTGACCACACATTAAATAGGATTGAGCCTCTGTAGTTTCAAGGTCACTAACTACTACAACAAATTTTGCTTCCTTCAAAGAACTTACCATTATCTCAATTTTCAGAAAAAATTGTCCCCTGAGTTCACATACTCTCCCAACAATTATGTCATTTTCATTCTTTAAACATCTGATTTTTTCAAGTAGGGTTGTTACTTGACTTTCTTGCTGAAACACATCACTAGCTAAAGGATCAAAAGTAGTAGAAATGGTAGCTAATTGATTTTCCAAATCCTTCACCCTTTTCTCATTACCTTTAGTAAACTTAGACAGAGCTAAACAAGACTTGTAGGCTTTTCCAGCTTCAAATATAGAACCTTGAATGTTCTTCATGCAGGAAGCTAACAAAATCTTATCCTTTGCAATCACTGCCTTCAACTGACTAAGTCTTTTCCTATTAAACTCCTTTTGCACTTTATCCTCAACAGATTTCTCAAGAGACTCAAATTGAGTACTTATAGCATTTATGAGCTTCTTTAGCTCACCGGAAGAGGAACTTGAAGGATCGATGACATGGGTAGGCATTAATTCCTGCATAACTCCAAATGCAAGATTCAACAATTCACTATCCTCTATGTGAGACTTCAAAATATTCTCACTAGCCTTAGCTTGAGAAATTTATGCAACCCTCATCATCTAAATTGGAGACAGAGTAGATCATAGATTGATTGAACTTTCATCCAATTTAGGATCAAAATCTTTCTATTGCTCCATCAAAGATCTCTTCACTGCCTTGGCAGTGGCTCTTGCCTCCATTCTGATTTCTTGAACTTTTTCACCTTCAACCTTGGGTTCTTCTAAGACCGCTTCTAGATTGAATTTGAGTGCCTCAACCTTTTTATTTGGCACCACCTTCTCCTCAGCTAATACCACCTTAGGAACCTTAGTTTCCATAGGTGTCTCTATATTTTTCACATTAGGAAAAATTAGAATATCCTCAACTTCTAGAGGATTAGATACATTCATATTCTCCTCATTCACTGCCTCATTTTCTGGAACATTTTCAGTAATTATTTCTTCAATGTTAATCTTATTCTTTGACATAAATTCTTCTAGAATTTCCTTAGTTTCACCAACAACAACATTAGTTTCACCAATCATGAGTTTATCACCCTTGTCTTGCTCTTAAATTCATTTTTAGATTTTTCAAGGAGTGAATCCATCTCTTCAATTGACATTTCTAGACACAAATATGTAAGAACTCTCTTCCTTAGATTCTCTTCTTCTGTTCTAAAACTTAACCTTCTTGACTCTAAAGTATCATATAGATTCTTGGGTAGGCCAGACATAATCTCAACAAGAACTTTATTAAAGATGTTCATATGTTTTATTGTAGCCTCTTCTAGAGTTCTCTGACCAGATTCATCAAAAGTTTCATACAATTCATAAAGGGGATTGAGATTACCATCATTGACAACTGCATTCACAACTTCATCAATAGACATACCAGGTTTATCAATTTTAGCCTTCTTTTCCTTTTCTTCTTTGTTGGAAGATTTTCTTTTGTTTAACTTGATAGCCTAAGTTCTGATAGATCTTACTTCTTTTAAAACTTCTTCTGATTTTGTTTCCTCATCTTCTAAAATAGGCTTATATGTTCTTGTACTTTTATTCTTCTTCCTTTTACCCGAAGGCTTGTCTTGAGCTGACATTGTTGCAGGGGAACTCCTTGTAGATCTAGTGTGGGTAGAGGATGCACTAGGA
>VDFB02373365.1:142576803-142590224 GCA_007258455.2 Sequoia sempervirens
AAATTAAAACCTTTAACTCAATCACTGAAACTAATACATAATACTGCTTAAATGATTAATCATCAAATGCCAATGCAGAAACTAAAATCCAACACATAAACACAATAACACTAGATTTATATGGAAAACCCAATGAGGGAAAAATCATGGTGAGGATTAACTCACACTATAGAGAATATCAAAATTGATTACAAGAGGCTCACTGCCTAAAACAAGGACTCACTATCTGGAAAAGGGCTCACTATCCAAAAGGGCTAACAACCTAGAGGGCTCATTGCCATAGAGATACAAATAAGACAAAGAAGACGTGTTATAGATAGACTACAATCCCAATGCAACAAAGGATTCCACCATAGTCACTCGATCAACATGCATGAATGATAGAGTTCACCTTCTATTCATTCAATCTGAAAACTCAACATCAAGCTTTACACTAATCTTCCACACTCACAACAAACACACTCTTATTGAATAGAATCAATGTCGCACCAAATTGCAATTTCTCTTTTCTCTTATCACTCTCCTTCTTTTCTCTTGTATATTTTCTATCACTTAACTCATCTTGTATTTATACCATCTTAAAATTTGAAACATATCCAAAGTTGGCCATCCAAATCCAAATTCAAATTACGTTGGAGACTGTAAGAGAGGGGGACCAACCACGTTCAAGGCCCCAACTCATAGAGAGCCAAGAGTAGAAGGCTTCCCTAACTTACCTCAGCTTAATGGGGTGTTAGGAAATGTAGGATGAGAATGATGAGGAATATAAAGCCCTTAAATCACTTTGTAGACCTAAAACACAAAAGGGGGCTAGGTAAGCTAATTTTTGGGTTTAACTTTGTGCCTCAAGGAGCTCTCTTCTCAAGGACAAAAGCACAGTTATGAGATGATAGCACAACGTGCTGGCGTCTCTCAGGTGCGCTGGCATCTGTATGACCAGAGGACTAAAGAAGCAAGGTCAAATTCTATAAAATAGACTAACAACCTAGCTAACTACTTTCAAAGGTCCAAAACAAGACTATGAAATGGGCAAGATACATATGAATATGGTAAAGCAAATAAACAAGAATTAGGATGACAAGAATAACCTCACAAAGGTACTCGTTTGCTAGCTAACTCCAAGCCACACATCCACCTACACACAGTGAAGAGGAAAATTGTTGGGTGGTTGTATAAGGGCTTTCCTCAGTCAAACCCCCGTTTCGGTGTTTCCACCTCCATGGATAGCCAAGAAAGTGATAATGAAGAAATAGTATGATAAAGAAAGAAATAAAGTAAAGAACACTAAAACACTACAAATAGTAATGTGCCACTCAACCAAAAAATATAGAGGAGTAGAAAGCTTACCACCTCCACCAAGAGCACTCAAGGCTAATGGGAGAGGGAGTGAGAGGAATCAAGCCCCTACTGCAATGATGTTGTTCCACACTTGCTCTACTGAGTTGATGGAGTTATGTTGTTGCTGCTATGGAGTGCAAGAGTGTTGCTAGAATGCAATGAATGAATGCTAGAATGCTTAAGCTTGTGAGAAAGATTGCTTGAAGGGATGAAATTGAAGAATGGATAGTGAATTTGAAGGAGAGAGTGAAGAAAATGGCCATATTCAGGTCGTTCAACTGAAGGGGGTGTTACAAGTTGACTCCCAATGAGAAGTGTAACACCTCTGCAGGCTCTAGATACAAGAATTTTCTAGGGATGAAAGCACACCACGCGGACATCTATGCATTGCATGGGCATCCCCGATAATTATTCCTTTGCTGACACACAAAAAAACCGACAAGTGGAATGAAGGTAGCGAGCTTATGTGGAATTTATCCTTTGAGTTTGGTTTTCTAAAGTGAATAAGGGAAAAAGGGGAATTTGCATAAGAGGTGCAAATTCACTCCTATACATTTTCCCCCCACTTCACGAGCACAAATAATGATGAGTGCTTTGGTAAAGTATATCAGAGAAGTACTAGAGTTAGAAATGTATACCTGAACCATCGAGGAAGCAGACCACAATCTGGAAACCTCAAGAGTGTAGGACAAGAAGAGGACTTCACAACCCCGTAGAACTATGAAGCTGAAGAATGAAAGCATCTTATAGGCCCACAGACTTGCAAGGAGGTAACCCCCAAGATCTCTCACATGAAGGAAGCCCCATGAAGTGAGTGCCTTATAGGCCCGCAGACCTACAAGGAAGTTGTCCCCCAAGAACTCTCACATGGAGGGTACCCAAAAAAGAACCTTATAGGCCCATAGAACTACAAGGAAGTGTCCCCTAAGATCTTTCACATGAAGGAAGACAGGAAAGCCCCCTACAGACTTGCACACTTGTAGGGAAGGTGTCCTTCAAGATCTTTCTCATGAAGGAAACCTAAGAAAGTGCCCTACAGACCCATGGACCTATAGGGAAGGTGTCCCCCAAGATCTCTCACATGGAGGAAACCCAAAGAAAGCACCCTATAGGCCTGTAGACCTATAGGGGAGCCACCCCCAAGATCTCTAGCATGGAGGAAGCTCAAAGGAAGTGCCCTATAGATATGTAGACCTATAGGGAAGGTGTCCTCCAAGATCTCTCACATGGAGGAAACCAAAGGAAGCAGACTCCGCAGAGTCAGAAAGCGGCCATGTAGGCAAGTAAGTGGATAGTCTCGTAGACCATCAAAAATTTGAAAGAATTTCAAAGGGGGTCCACTCAAGGGATGCTCTATTTGAAAGTGTGAAGAAGATGTCTTTTTATTGAATTGATTCATCATCAAGGGATCATTTTGAAATATGTCCACTTCATCAAGGAATTCAAAAGGAAGAATATGCTCCCATGTGAGGGGAAGATCAAAGTCGTTCCCACTTTGGAAGAATTTTCTCAAGTTCTTTCTTTACAAACCCATGATGAAGGAAACACGTTCCATTAGGGTTTCAAGTCGAGAATGTGATTCTTGAAAAGAAGTTTGTGAAGACTTCCGAGGAAAGATTTTTTGGCAATGAATGCATTTTCTAAAAGTCAAAGCATTGAAAAAGAGGCGTTGTCACACATAAGAGGGAAAACTCAAGTAAAGAAGAGAGAAAGATAAAGGAAAATAAAAAAGGGAAAGGAAACACAAACATAGGGCATAGGGGTAGCATGATATTTTGGGCTTAGAACTAATCATAAATATATATGTATAGTAATAAGATATAAAATGAATTTTCATAAACCCCCTACTATATCAAACCTTGTGAAGAATGCACAAGAAGACAAAGTAAATATAAAAAATTGGGTCAACAATATGGAAGGGAAGCCTAAATTCCCCCAACACTTTGTATTTCCTCCAATTTATCGAAAATAAAGTCACAAACATGGAAGAATGATGATACAAATAGAAGAAGGTTTACAACACAAAAACCACACTTGTATCCAAGCACCAACAGGGGTGACAAGGGTCATCTAGGAACACATAACACAATCACAGGGGAACACATCACATCACACACACACACATTTAATCTATAGATAAAAAAGAGGCATCCTTCTAACATTGATCGACCAAGAGGTCATCCGATTTCCACTCTAGATCATTGTAGGGGGAAGGAGGAAAAGCCTACAGTGGTGGGATGTTAAGAGGAGGAGCATCCAACCCTCCTGTAACAAGGGCCAAGGAAGAGGGCCCCGCAAGGTCCTCTCCATTGAGCTCTTGTGGAGCTAAGGTCAATGATTTTGTGAAGATCACTAACAAGGCCAGAACCTCTTCTAGAGTGTTGAACATGCACTTCACAGGAGTGCCATGTCTTACCTAACTGGACGGGGAAGGTTGCACCCAAGGTTCACCACTAGGCTCACCGAATGACTTGATATTGGTGACAAACTCAGGGGAAGCTGAGACCGGTTCTGTCACTAGGACATAACAAGTTAGTGTGGGTCTGCCTTTCAGGGAAGGTGGGCTCTTCTAATGTCCTCCATTGCTAGAAGGACCACACTCCACTTCTTGCTTTGTCGGGGGAGGCGAACTCCCCATAGATGAGACAAGAGGTGCGGATGAAGAGGAGGAAAGAACTGTAGTGGATATGAATGAGGTGTTAGTCATATCCATAGGCTTTGGGAAAGGATGTACATCTAGAAGGGACATCAATAGTGGTAGCTCCATTGAAGGAGCGATGAACACCTGCACCTTTCTAGGGTCAGGAACATTCATACTTGTAGCAGAAGCTGGAAGCGATTCAAAGCTGGTTTGAATGGAAGTAGAGGGGAGGAGAGAGGAGGAAATTATAGAAGGCCCTGATACAGAGGTGGTTGTCTCTTCTTCCTTCCTCTATAAGGAGGCATATTCAACCATGAGATCCTTTTGTTGATGCTTACGCTTGCGCACTATTGTGACTCTTTGAGCCAGAGGCTGGAGGCTATGAAGGAACAAAAGGCTCTTGCTCAGCCATGGGAGTGTCCACTAGAACCATTTCCAGCGGAGGAATAGAATCTTGAATGGGAGCAAGAGGGGTAGGTTGAGAAGCACTGGGGGGAGTTGGTTCATGTGCCTCAACAACAAGCCTCTTCCCATTCATTTCTTTAGGAGCAGGAGCAATAGGAGACCACAGAGGTCGAGAAAAAGAGGACTCTCCATGGGGGCCTTTTCCCCTACTATATAGGTAGTACCAAGGCCTAGGTGGTTTGGTAGGAAGGTATGATATCCTGATCTTGGGTCTACGCCAAGGAGGGATCATCAGACTCAATGGGTAGAAGCCAGGCTTACTCATCCAATACTCCTCCCAAGAGAGGGGAGTAGATGAGTCATCTTGAGGGGAGGTTACCTTCTCCTTCCCTTTTTGGGAAGGGGAGGAAACTTGTTGTTGTGCTATTGGAAGAGCCAATTTTGGCTATCCCTTGCCCCTATTATTGTACTTTACGTAGTTCTTGTAAAGTAGGTTTGTTCTTGGAGGAAGCAAACCAATCGAGGTGGGATAAAAGTGGTCTAGCGAGTATCCCCCACGGGACACCAGAGGCTGGTATCTAGTGTCATACACTACATTCATGACACCCTTGTGAGAGAACTTTAAGAATTTATGAATAATAGAGGAAATTCCATTCATGGAAGCTGGCCAAGGTATGCCTAGCTTCATTTTGAACAGATCCAACTATGGAATGACATCAAAAAATGTGTCAACGACCCTACGTCTAACTAGGACAGACAAAGTTATTGATCCATATGGCTTTAGAAAAATACCATCATGCATGTAGATGGTAGATTTAGTTTCTTCATATTCTTTTCTATGTAGAGAATTAAGCCACAATGTATCCTCTGTGATAACATTCACTCGACTCATAGGACCTACTAGGACCTTGTCATAATGTTTCCATTGAGGCAAGCAGGAATATAAAGGGGGGAGGGCTTGTTGTTTAAGGGAAAGTCTTTAAAGGTGTTAGCTCTCAAAAACGCAGGTAAAATACCTCAAGAGGTTGCCAATCTCTTGGTACGTTTTAGGGTAACAAAAAAGGCCAAATGGTTTAGACCTTCTACTCTTCAGGTGCTGCCAAACCTAGGCGGGTGTACCTATGTGAATAAAGCAGACTTAAGGTTGTATGACTTGACTGAATTGATGGATCTATTACAATGGCACAAATGTAATAGATAAAAGCTTGCAGACTACTCCTACTCCTAATATTAAACTTGAAATGTGAATGTTTTTGAACAAAGATTTTATAGAATTCTAAGATGTGGATGGTGTGACCAGTGCCTACTTCTGTTGGGCTAATGGAGTCAAGAGGTAAATAATATTTGTGTCCTATTTCTGGATACAATTCAAATTGTTTGGCACTTTTATGTTTATAACTTGTATAAACAGGCAAGAGTGTAATTATCAGATTCTTCTTAATAATCCAAATGTCCTTTTCCAAATTACTGTGATTAATTAGAAGGATTTAATCTTGTCTTGCAGGAACCAATTAACTAAACCACACAAGAGCAGCAAGTGTGCTTTGATAAATTGAAGAATATCCTTGATATTTCAATTTAAATAATCAAGAAGTGACAACCTTGGAGACAACCAAATAATATTTTCAAAGAAATTCAACAAACAACTGACACCATAATTGGATCACCAAATTTATGCATTCTTCTCCATTACATAATTTGAAAAGATTTTACAATGTACAACATGGTATTTATTTCGGCAACCGTTCACCCTATCCAACTACCTAACCTACTTATTTCTCCCTAAATCTTATTCTTTTAATGACATGATTTTATTGTACATATATACATTGTTTCTTTAGGGTTGTGACTCTTCACAACATTCGTCTGGTGCAACTCTTCAATTATCATTGGCAAATAAAATATTTAATTAATTCCCTTTTGGAAAATTAAAATATTTTAATCTTCGTTATCTTTTTCCCCCGTGAAAATTAATTCAATAATCTTCCTTTGCTGGAAATCTTCACTTTACTTTTTACCGGTATGTATCTCCAATATGTCCTTCGGGTAAAAATAATTATCCCATTTTGTCCTCTTGATGCAAATTGATTTATTTACGCTTTCACATGAAAATATTTTTTAGGTAAAATAATTACCTAATTGGTTAATTCTTCCATAAAAATATTTTACCTCCCAAAGCACTCTTACACCTTTGGTAAAAAATATATTTCCTTCTAGTGCAAATATTTCATAATCTTTTACCCTTTATGCTTCTCGTGAATAAAATAATTCTCCACTTTTAAATCCCCTCGATAAAATGAATAAAATTTATTTTTCCTCAAAGTATTATCGATTTCCACCATAAGCATATTTCGTTCAATTTTTTCGTTTGCATTATGACCATACATATTCACATCTGGGTGACATAAAGCATCGGGAAGCATTATTTTATCTTACATCGATATCAGAAAGTCTTGCCGATTCAAATTGTTGTAGGAAGATTGTATCGCTGAGACATCATTCATGTCTTGCAGATATCGCCAAGACATCAAACCACTCTTGTAGATATCGCAGAGACATATGAAGTCACCAAGAAATTTGAAAAAATCATTCATGTCTTGCAAATATTGCCAAGACATCAAACCACTCTTGCAGATATCGTCGAGACATATGAAGTCGCCAAGACATTTGAAAAACTCATTCATGTCTTGCAGATATTGCCTAGACACATGAAGTCGCCAAGACATTTGAAAACTCATTCATGTCTTGTCGATTCAGCAAGACCTCAAATATGTCTTGTAGATCTCGCTGAGACATATGAAGTCACCAAGACATTTGAAAACTCATTCATGTCTTGCCAATTTGGAAAGACCTCAAATATGTCTTACAGATTCGGCAAGACCTCAAACCTGTCTTGCCGATGAACTTTTTCTTTGCTGCACAGTGACAAAAATGAGCCAGGTAGCCTCCAAAATGGCTTTTGAAAACTGATCAAATGATGTCGAAAAGCCATGAAAATGCACCAGTATGTTGAGCCATGATAGGGGAACATGTTTACTAGATGATTTGGCACAAAATGATCCAGACTGAAAACTGTTAACACTCAAAGTTGCCCATTCAGCATTTTTTGAAAAATTGCACCTGTCAAACTGTGTAAAACTCATTTGATTTTGATTTTGAAAAAATACCAAATGACGTCCAAACACCCTGAAAATTGGCATGGAGGTAGAATTTGGTGTAGAGAATTGAAGGCACCAATCTATTTGTGATTATCATCATCCATTTTCTTAATATTCACCCTCAAAGTTGACCATTTTAACAGATTCCACTATGCTGACACAAATTTTCTAGAAAACCCATCAACTTGTTGCTTCAAAACTTTGTCAAATCAGATTGTATGAGGCTAAAAATTTGCAGAGACACTCACATATGATAAATGAACATGTCTTGGAAAGTGATTTCACTTGAAATTGAACAGATCCAAAATTATAATTTTTCAAAATGTGCTCCTGAGATTGCTTTTACACTTGAATTTATGAGTGTTAAAATCCTCTTTTTCAATATGGGGACCTAAAATTTACATGAAATTTTAAGTCCCAACACTATGAACATTATATCTAGTGAACCGGCTGTAAGTTGTGTAGTAGAACTAACCGTGACCATATTAACATAGGCTTGAGCTGAGTGATAGAATCAGTGGGATCAACAATCATGTTAGAAGAATGTGACAGAAATGGGTCCGCGCATATCTGCAGCTCAGTGTTTGTTTTCACCATCGATTTATTCACATTATTTTTGCTACCATCAAGAAAAATAGTACCATCCTTGATGCAGTCCTATATCTCATGACACAGGTGCATACAATGTTCGGTATCATGTTTGTTAACCTGATGGTACTGACAATAAGTAATTCCATCATACCAGCTAGGGTATGGTTCTTTAAGGGGTTTAGAGCTTGGAAAGGTTACAATCTTATCCTTCAACAAATTTTGCAAGATGGAGGAATAAGATTCCAATAACTTTGTGAATTTTTTGTTGCATCTAAGGTCATTTTCATCTGCAACAACTACTACATTCGCAATAGCTTTTCCTTTTCTCAAGATTGACACAATAGATTTTCCTTCAGAATGGGAGTGTGAGGAGGATCCCTTGAACTGAACCACCGTCTATTGATACTCTCATAGGGTTGCACACAAATTTGCAAAAGAAGGGTATTTAATAAAAGCAAACTTCTCTTGCCAAGGCCTTTGTAATTTCCCTATGAATACCTTCTCCATGTCAGAATTGGGTAGTGGATACAATATTTGTGAGAAGAATGCCTAATATCATGCTATAAAATCAATAATATTTTCATTATCTCCTTGTTTGCATTGGACAAGATCCAAAAACGTCATCTTCAATCCAATGTTAGCTTGAAATTGTTGCAAAAATTGGTTTACAAGTTGGTCAAATGGGAAAATAGAATTATTAGGAAAGGAGCAGTACCACTCAATGTTGTATCCTTGAGGGATTATGGAAATAGTTTGGCCATCAACGCATCGTGATGGAAGAAATCTATGCACAGGGTGTTAAAGGCGGACACATGTGTTTGTGGGTCCCCTTTTCCACTATATTTCTCAAATCTAGTAATCTCCATTCCTTATGGGAAGGGAGTGTTTAGGATTGCAACCAACAATGAGATATGCCAGAAGAAGGGTTGGAAGATAGGCTGGGAAAAATCCTGGGAGAGACTCACTAACTAGATTAGAATCTTACCCATATGTTGAAGAAGAGTATTTAGGATAGGTTCATTAGAAGATAGAGGGCTAGAGGAACCTCTTCTAGAACTACCATCAGAGCCACCACCAGTACCACCAGTGTGGTCATCATCAGAACAACCACCAGAGCCACTGCCACCAATAGGGCCTCCACCAAAGCCACCTCCGCTTCTGAAGCCACCACCATGATCTCCACCACTTCTAGCACCATCCCCACTGCCAAAGCCATTGTCACTACAAATCCTCCGTCGCTCGTCCTACCAAAGCCTCCACTACTAGAGGTGACAAGAGGGGTGAAGCTAAAACCTAAGGGGATCTTGTTCACTATGATAGTTTTGGATCCCTCGAGGGTAGAGGGGATATTGATCAAGGATATGGCATCAGCCATGTATACCGGCATAGGAGGCATGGATAGTCCTAGTTGTCTCTCATGTTCTTCGAAGGTGACTCCTCATACAATGTTAGGATTATTCAGAGGAGCACAGACATTGGTCAGACTATTGAGACTAGCTAGGAGCTCTACGCCTGTCCAGTCTTTTCCCACCATATACTTCAACTCACTAATGACCCGAGCTACCCTGGCCATCTTCAGGTTCCTTTCTAAGTGGTTCTCTAAGGCACCCAACCCTTTGCTAAGGGCAGAGACATATTCCAAAGGGATTTGAATAGCCTCATACTCATCCACCAACGATGGCATAGGAGACATAGGAGGAGTGGGGACATGATTAGTCTCATCAGAGAATCCTTTCTCACCCCTTGAAAACTACTCTTGCGTGACTAGACTAACGACAAGACCAGAGAAAAGGCTTGTAGAGAAATTAGTAGTGACCTTCATCCTTCCCATTGGGAGGTATTGTATACTTCTCCTAACAATATACTGAGAAGTTGTGGACTGGGTTGTGATGCTCATAAAACTTCACAACAATCATAGGGTACAAGAGGAAAGCCTCAACACTGATAGATGAACAAACGTTGGTTCACGTTGGGTTCACCAAAAATGTAAGAGAGGGGGACCAACCATGTTCAAGGCCCCAGATCATGGAAAGCCAAGAGCAGAAGGCTATCCTAACTTACCTCAACTTAATGGGGTATTGGGAAATGCAAGATGAGAATGATGAGGACTATAAAGCCCCTAAATCACTTTACAGACCCAAAACACAAAAGGGGGCTAGGTGAGCTAGTTTTTAGGTTTAACTATGTGCCTCAAGAAGCTCTCTGCCCGAGGACAAAAGTGTGGTTTCGGGATGACAGTGCAACACACTGGCATGTCTCAGGTGCACTAGCGTCTATATGACCAGAGGACTAAAGAAGCAAGGTCAAATGCTAGAATATGGACTAACAACCTACCTAACTACTTTCAAAGGGCCAAAAAAAGACAATGAAATGGGCAAGATATGTATGAATATGGTAAAGCAAATAAACAAGAGTTAGGATGACAAGAATAACCTCACCAAGGTACTCGTTCACCAACTAACTCCAAGCCACACGTCCACCTACACACAATGAAGAGGAAAATTCTTGGGTCGCTGTATAGGGGCCTGCCTCAATCAAACCCTCATTTAGATGTTTCCACTTCCACGGATAGCCAAGAAAGTGATAATGGAGAAATAGAATGATAAAGAAAGAAATAAAGTAAAGAACACTAAAACACTACAAATAGTAATGTGCCACTCAACCAAATAATAGAGGAGAGGAGTAGAAATTTTACCACCTCCACCAAGAGCACTCAAGGCTATGGGGGAGAGAATGAGGGGTCTCAAGCCCCTACTGTAATGGTGTTGTTCCACACTTTCTCTACTGAGTTAATGGAGTGATGTTGCTGCTATGGAGTGCAAGAGTGCTGCTAGAATGCAAGGAATGAATGCTAGAATGCTTTAGATTGTGAGAAAGATTTCTTGAAGGGATGAAATGGAAGAATGGATAGTGAATTTGAAGGAGTGAAGAAAATGGCTATATTTGGGTCGGTCAGCCAAAGGGAGCATTACAAGTCGACTCCCAATGAGAAGTGTAACACCTCTATAGGCTCCATATGTGGGAATATTCCAAGGACATAAGCACACCGTGCGGGCATCCCTAAAAGTTATTCCTCTGCTGACACAAAAAAAAATACTAAGTGGAATGAAGGCAACATGATTATATGGAATTTAGCCTTCGATTTTGGTTTTCTAAAGTGAATAAGAGAAAAAGGGGTGCAAATTCACTCCTATACAATGCCAAAACATCCTATGGTGGAATTAGAATGAGGGAAACCAAAAAACACACTTCATAGGGACCCAAATAGATCCAACACGCTTCATCAACCTCAAAAGTAGTATTTCACACAAGGTCAACAAAACCGGTGTAAAACACATAGAACCATTAAGCATGGAATTTCTAAATGCCAAAATTATCTTCAACACAATTAGGGAAACTCAACTTTAGAACTACAAGTCATAAGACTTCATCATAGAGAAATTCAGACCAACAACATTTATCCCGGACCTCAAC
This sequence comes from Sequoia sempervirens, assembly GCA_007258455.2. NCBI lineage: Eukaryota > Viridiplantae > Streptophyta > Pinopsida > Cupressales > Cupressaceae > Sequoia > Sequoia sempervirens. The sequence goes on from VDFB02373365.1 coordinate 142,588,411, forward strand.
CAGAAACATGGAAAACCATAGATCACAACTGATGAATACAACTTGCACTATACAATTAATTAACAACCAAAAATATGGTTATAACATCTTCTAACAACCATGAACAACATGTCTAAACCACACAAACATAGGATCAAGTCCAGACCAAAACCCAGAGCAACCACTAAACACCTGCAACATATCTTTATTACAATTTTCTCAATATCCTTGATATATACAACCAACAACAACTAGTCGATAACCAATTGACTGGTTGACATCAATGACAACACCTTCAATATTTCCATTCTTGCAACAATTTGTGGTGAGCCCTTTAGCAGTGAGCCTATTGATTCAGTGTTGCAATTAATTTATATTGTGAGCTAATACCCATTGTTGTTTTTCCCTTCTTGGGTTTTCCACATAAATTTGATGTTCTTATGTGTTTGGATGTGTTTTCATTACTATTTAATGATTGTTAAGGGTTTAAGGACTAATACTCGGATCTGAATGTTAATGAGCGTTTTGATTTTTTAATGTACAACTAATTTACCTCCCCTCTTAGTTGTCTTGTGCATTCAACAAAAAGTGTCCAGGAAATAAGCCCCCTACATAACCCTACCATTTCCATAAGTCATATGTTTGAATGATTTTCAATAATGCATCATTTTCTAGGAAAAATTCAATCACCACCTCATTTACTATGCATTGCACAAAGATAAAATATTGCAGCAAATATACTAAGTTCAAAACAAAAATGGAGATAATATGTGAGGGAAAGATTAACCTTTGAGATTGTGGGTACAAAATTTCCTCACAAATGATACATTTTATGCACTGTGTAATGTTGGGACATTAAATTTTGAAGACTTTCTCCAACTCATTCTACCCAATGCAGCCAGAGAAAGGTAACTCCCACCTCAAAACTAGAAATGGGGCTATGTAATTGCGTGGGTAGTATTCCATCTTCCCTCGCCACCACTGCCAAAGAAGTAGACTAGAAATACCCACCACTACTGCCATAGAGACTCGAAGAAGTAGAGTTGGAATGCCCACAATTGCAACTATAGAGACTTTCCAAAAACTACAATGTTGAATGAGATTAGGTGCCACCTTTAGAAGGAATTTTCTATGCTTGAAAATGAATGAAAGCATAGATCATGCCTTGGTTTGATTACTCTTGTCATTTCAAAGTAAGGCCATCTAAAATAGCACGATTATTGAAAATTTAATTAGCTAGGAAATTAATCATCGAAATGATTATACATTAAAATTGGCACCATAACCTTTTAAAACTTTGATATGATTAGAGACCTTGCAAAAATAAAAACATGTAAGATATAAACAATTATTGTGGTTCTTATTATCCTATGCCAATACCATTTTTTCCCCTTTGGCATGAGGTAACCAAAACAATTCATTTCCCCCCACACTAAGACCTTCATGAGCTATGATATTTGCCACTTTTTGGAGTGAATTGATATAATTATGATCATAGAAGATTTAATCTTTAGGTTGGTCATAGCGTATATTAGCCAAACAATCCACTAACTAGTTACCTTCCTTATAGCAGTAGGAAATTTGATATGAACCTAACTGGTTCATTAAGATCCAAACTTGTTTCAAAATGTAAGATATTTTCTAGTTGTGAGCACACCTTTGTTTGCAAGCATTTATTATAAAAAGAGAATCCCCTTCAATTTTTATTTTGGGTAACTTGAGAGTAATTTCCAAATTTAAACCATGGAGGAGAGCTGAGGATTTTGCAATATTATTTGTACCATGAGGAAGTCTAAATGACTTCACAACAACAAGAATCCCATGCCAATCACAAA
>VDFB02373365.1:142597926-142608203 GCA_007258455.2 Sequoia sempervirens
AGTGGGGACTTGACCTCATAGGAAATATCACCCCAACCTCATCCAATTGCCACAAGATTATCATAACAGCCACTGAGTATTTTATCAAGTTGGTTGAAGCCATTCCTATGACCTACATAATGAGGAAGAAAATCACCAAATTTATCCTGAACTACCTAATATTTTGTAATGTTGTTCCACAAACCCTCATCTCAAATAATGGAACCCCCTTCAAGAATTAGGATGTGAAAGAGATATATCAAAGATTCAACATCCAACACTGATTCTCTACCCCATATTATCCCAAGGGAAACGGTCAAGCTAAGGCTACAAAAAAAACCATCTTGAAAATCCTAAAGAAAATGGTCAATGAAGCTAGTCGTGACTGGCATCTGTAACTAAATCCCACTCTTTAGGCTTATTGAACCAGTATTTGCACGTCAACAAGTGCAACCCCTTTCTCCCTAGTCTATTGAGGTTGAGCCCCCATCATTGCGAGCGTCATTATAGACCCTGATCACAGATGAAGAATACATAGTATCTTGACTAAACAAGCTATAATTTATGGATGAGCGTCGTCTTGATGCCCTCAATCACTTGCAAGTATATAAAAAATGATAGAAACAAAGCTATAACAAGAAGATCAAATGTCAATCTTTCCAAGTAGGGGATCTTGTCCTAAAGAAGAATCAAAAGAACCTTCTAGATCAGGACAGTAAAAGAAAATTTGAGCTTAACTGGTTGGGTCCCTTCGTCATCACATCAAGCTATGGATCAGGAGCATACCAACTGTCAATGCCTAAAGGTGAACCTTTGTAGGAACCAACCAACAACTTGCATCTTAAAAAATTTTATGCCTAGTCTTGAAGGGTGTAAATCTGAAAATACCAAAAAAATTGAGAAAAAGGAATGAAAAAGTAAAGAAAAACAATCGTCCTCTAGTGAAAACTACTTCCATGGCACTTTGGGCAAGTACCTTAGTGAAAACCTAGAAAACATGCACCTCACGTAAATAAAGAACCTCCATCTATTCTTTGGATCTTTATCCTACCATTATTTGCATCACCCTTCATTCATCACCTATTTGTGTCCTTATCATAGCTTGATGTTGTGAAATATTGCAATCCCTTTAGTACTACTTGGAATATTCCAAAGGTCAATTTGTCCTGCCTATATCAAAGTAGTCTAACATGTCACACTAGGGGAAATTCATTATGGATCATATCAGGTTCTTGTATATCTTAATGGTTATCAGAAAAGCCAAAAACATTCATAAAATATCATCAAAAACACCAAAAACATTCATAAAATCTCATTGAAAACACCAAAAACATTCATAAAATATTCATCCAAAAACCCAAAAACATCAAAATCCTATACAACTAAAATCCAAAAAAATTCATAAAATTGTAAAGGGAAAAATCCAAAACATCCAAAACACATCAAAAACCCTAAAAGGGTCAAACATAAAAAATCCAAAAATAGTACCATGTCAAACTACATCATCTTTGAGCTTGAACGTAGGCAAGGGAATCATTGATGTGCCCCTGAGACACCCTAGGTTAGTCCTTTAGGAGTCCGTCATAATAAACTGACATTCCTCAACTGTTTATATCTTCATCTTTATATAAGTCGAGTCAGTTGAACTACGTGGTCTTTGCGTGTATAACATAGGTAAGGCTTATCTCTGATCAGCCCCTGAGGCCCCTAGGATAGCTCTTTAGGCTAGGTTCTCAGTCAAAACTTATAAAACCCCTAAACACTCAAATATCGAAAAATACCTAAACATTCACAATCTTAGAAAATCCCTAAAAACATCCAAATATCAGAAAACACAAAAAAAATTGAAAATGGAAATCCAAAAACATCAAAAAACATTCAAAAAGACCTAAACAGCCTCATTATCTTAGAGAAAACCCTAAACAACCTTAGATAACCGAAAATAAAAACATTCTCATAAACTTTCAAAAAGCCAAAAAAAGCAACCTCAAAACATTTCCAAAATACCAAAAACATTGAAATATTCCAAAAATATATATAAAACCATCCATCCCATCTCACTTTCACCAATAATAAACCTCCATCTATAATAAATCAATCATCACCTTCAACCTTTGGCAAAACCAAGTAGAAATCAAGTATAGCAAGTCGTAAAGTGAGAACCTAATCATCAAAATCTAAAGTCTAAATCATAGGTAAATGCATCAGTGAATTTTATATCAATGGCTTATCATAAAGCCCATCATCATCCTAATATCAAACAACCATCTAATCAACATGTCCTATGATGTACATCAATATCTAACATCACCTTAGCTAAGTTAAACAGGAAAGAGATATAGATAACACTGGCTGGCTGTCTTTGATATTTTCATATGATTTATCTTAATGGCCCATTTTGAGGACCTCTTAATGATATCTCTCTAAAAATATTTAGAGAGAAAGGAATGGGGAATCGATCATTATCTTTCATTTTCTATGCTTGTGGATACTATTGTAAAATAATCTTGGTGCATACTTGCTTAGTTATGTGTAGGGAAGTTGTTTGGAGTATGTTGTCTACAATTGCATATAATTTGGTCCAATATATTCTAGGCTTCTAACTTACATTCCAACAAGGTTTTTATGCTAAGGTGTAACAATAACTATCCTATCTATTTGCCGAAATAAATTCCATTACACCAAATAACGCTCGGTTATCAATACCTTGATGCATCCTCAGAGACACCTAAAAATGACCTAGGCCTGCAAGTTTCATTTTTACCACTTTCGTCCTAGCATAATTGTGACATTTAATTATGTCCTTGGTCCACATTCGACTATTGATTAAATAATTCATAATTATTTAATTAATTCATGTCCTTTCATTCTTCATGATTATTAAATGAATAAATTTTATTTATTTATTAAATACTGCTAACATCTGTCTTTTAATTAAATAAATTTCTAATTTATTTAATTCCCTTGTCATCTAATTTCCTTGATTATTAAATAAATAAATTTCATTTATTTATATTAAATAATGGCCACTAACTGCCTTAATTAAATAAATTGATTAATTTATTTAATCACTAGTCTTATTCCTAAATTAAATAATTATATTTAATTATTTAATGGTCACTTATTATTCTTCTCTATTTTAAAATAAATGCACTATTTTAAAATGTCATGTCAATTTTAATCGCTGCCTTTTTGATAAACAATCTAAAAAGATTATTTATTATCTCTCAGTAAATCTATAATTTGAATTATTTTAATTCAAATTAGTAATTAATCTTCTAAAAATCAAGCGTAATCGCGTATTCTTTTTGATTTTCCAAATCTATCTACCACATCTTATCTCTTTGATTTTCTAATCTTGCAACGTGCAATCTTATCTTTCTTGGATTTTTTCAAAATCTTTTATTTCTTTTTAATTAATTGTCTCTTATTTATTCTCCAATCGCTGATCCGGGATTATTCGAGATTTTATCCCACTGCTCTCGATTAAGGATTTTTCCCTAACCCTAATTAGGACTTTCGTGCTCTTAACTGGACGCCCGCCTTTTAGGCTCCTCATCACACTTTATCTCGCTCTGTCTGATTAAATGGTACTTTCTATAAAATGCCATCTTCTTCTCATTTTTTGAACATGCACATTTTGACATTTTGCATAGTTATTATAGGCATTTGCTTTCACACTTAAATCTCCATAGGCAATTTCATTATTTATTATTATAGTCATTTAATCAAGGCATAGGCATTGTCAATCATAGGCTTTTAGACATAGGCATTTAGATTTTGAGTAAATCCTTCAAAACTTGCTTTAGCCTTGTCATTTGTCATAATTTCTCACGAATCTAAGGGCATCTTTATTTACTGCAAGTTAGGAGGTGTAACGAAGGTGAACCATGGAGGATGAAGATTCTGGGTAATATCGTTCCTTTTGTTTTTTTATCATTTTCGTTTGTACTTCATTATTTCAATGGATTTTAGTGTTATTGATCTAACCATCTAACAATCTGATTTTTCCTTTGATTACATTGGTGAACCCGACATTTTGTAGAGAAATTTGTGTATGTTCTTGTTTGCTTTCACTGTTTTGCAGGTTACAGTCAAGACGTCATACGAAATCCCGTCACCTTCATTTGAGCACAGAAAAATAGGCGAATAAAATATTTTTAAACGGTTTCTGGGTTTTGTAAATCTCGCTCTCAGCTTTCCAAAACATCAAATGGTTTTAAATTTTGTTGAGATTTGAGAAAGTTATGGGCATTTTAGTGATCGTAGTTTTTTTCAATTTAATTTTTAAACCCGCGTTTTTCTTTTATCTATAACATTCTTTTTGTGCAGAATCGTGAAAAATTTTTTCTGGGTTTTGAAGGTCTATCATTTAGCTTTCCATGGATATCTACCACTTAAAATTTTGTTAAGTTTTGAGCAAGTTATCACTGTTTTAATTTTCTGCTGTCATTAATGTTTTATTCATTTATTTATTTATTTTTGTGTTACTAATCTTCTTGTAGCATGGCTATCCCCATTCATGTATGTCAGCACCATTGATTAAAAAGATTACAATTCATTGTTTGTAGATTCAATGTCGAAGACAAGATAAACAAACATTGTGCTTGTTTTCTATGCATTAGCAAACATTTGAATTTGGTGCATATAAAAGAACACATGTCTTTGATTGATTGTGCTTGCAAGATGGTAGGTGAGTATGCTCTCACTTGCGAAAAACCTCATGATCGTAAAAGTAAAACTGCACTCCATCTTTATTTGTTAACAATCTCTGACGATTCGGCTTATCGAGTATCCTCTCTCCCCTTAATGCGATTCGTATGCATCCTCGGTAAGAGAATGAGCATCGACTCTAGAACTTGGGCCTGCTTTAGTGGGAAAAAGTACTCTCACCCCAGATCTAATTCCTGCATCGTAGCACCCTTAACACCCCAGGGACTTCCACCGTATATAAAGTGGGGTTCTGGGAAAGCCCAAGAATCACGGTCTCACTTCCAGATGGATCCAAAAGGGGACTACCGCGATGGATTTCCATGAACTTAATGCCCGAATTAAAAACCTCTTGTCCTAGTGTCCAACCGTTCTTTGGCCATTGCTTGGTATAGTGCAGGGTACAATATCATGCCCGAAGACACTCACTACTGATCCCCTTGAGTAGAGATAGCAATTCTTGGGAAGTCACTACCCAAGAATCCAAATTTGGTGTGCTTGAATGACATTAATGAGCCGTGGAGGGGAGCCAATTCCACCAAAATTCTAAGCTATCCGCTCTTGAGAAGGAAAGGTGTTTATCACCAATCCGGGTTATATCGGTGGGCTATACCAAGTATACAAACCCTTGGCCTATTGGCCTTTTAGGATTGTACTTGTCTTATGTGTGTTTGTTTACACCCAAAACATTGTGCTTGTCAAGTGCTTGTTGGATTTTTTCAAAAATATTATACACAATATTCACAAATCTGGACATAAACAATCGACCTTGGACAACTCAGACTTTTCAACAAAACATCATAACACAATCTCAGTCCTCATTTTGAACTTAGACTTGGTATTGTCCATCATAGTCCTCATTTGGTATCTAGACTTGGCATTGGTCATTTTCCTTAGTCAACATCTTCATTGTCACCTTAGCATTTGGCATCCTTTCTTGACCAATTTTATCACCTTGCATTAGTCATTTCCCTTAGAAAAACATCATCATCATCTCTTCAATCCAATCAACATCATTTTACACCATGACAACATTCGAAGACATAGCACTAGAGCTTATTCACATGCTTCATGAAGCTCAAACAAGCCAATCACCTTTAAAACAACAAATCATTCAAAGAGTCCATGACATGCTCAAATACTTCAAAAAAACCAATCACCTAAAATGCAACAATTCATAGCACAAATCTGATACCTCATAGCCAATGGTCAAGTCCAACAAGCACATCATCAAGTCCAATCACTACATCAACAAATTTCACATCAATCCTATGTGTCACCTATATCATCATATCAACCTCATCCATCCACATATCAACTTTCCCCTTCATCAACCTATCACAACTCTTCTAATGTCAACCCTTATCCATACCAATCCACCTCTCAACAATCATTACCCTATACAACCCCTCAATCATCATTACAACAACAAATCATATCACAAGTCCAAACATCATTTCAACCTCAACACATTCAACCCCAATCCTATGTGTCACCTTCATCGTCATGCCAACCTAACCCATTTACCTATCATGTCAATGCCACATCAACATGTCCACCCATATCACAACAAGAACGTAGCCTCCCAAGTCCACCTTGGCAACAACATCAAGAGCCTTTAAGTCTTAATGCCACCTTTGACAAGGGGAACACCAATCTAGTCCATGCACCCTTACCACCATCCAATCAAATGCCTATCCATAATCCACCATGTCCTAGTCCTAATCCATTGGCCTCTCCACCTTCTAACCAATCAAACTCTTCATTACCCCCACCATCATCTAATCCTCCTTCAAATCAATGCCCTACATTTAGATATTTAAAAAATAAATTGATGGCATTATCTAAATCCACCCATCCACCTATAAAGGATGTGACCCAAGGGCTACAAGCAAGGAATCAATTGTCTCCATGTTATTCAACACATATGCTTGAACATACCAAAGAGCCCTCAAACATCATGCCAAGTCCTTCAAGTCAACCATGTCATCCACAACCCCTTGAGCCAATTCAAGAGTCTCCCTTCATAAGTCCAAGTCACCCTCTTTCATGCTCCTATGTTGTTGACCATCAAGAACATGTCAAGTCTCTCCAAGAGTCATCCCCTTGCAATTCCATTCAAGCAACACAAGAGTTATTTCAAGAGTCTACTCCCAAGCATGTGGAAACATCAAGCCCTAGTCCTAATCAAGATCAAATCATTTTCATCCAACCCATTCATAATCTATATCATTTTTATGATCAAGATGATATCCATAATGATGAAGATCCTATCCAAGAGCAACTTGATCCTATACCCAGCCATGAGAAAGATATTCCAAATTCACCTCCACCTAGTCCTATTCATGATCCATCAACATTCACTTCCCAAAATGAGAAACTTGCCTCCATTACACACATAGACGATATTCCTCAAGCACAAGAGTATTCCAATATGGACATATTTGAAAATGATCAAGCTATAGTTGAATTTACTGGGCTCTATGACACTAAAAATAATGATGGCTTCGACATTGCCTTGGAAGCACCAACAAAATCATCTGAACCTAACATGTCACAAGATCAGACCAAAGATATCAGTTAGGAATATGTCCAACATGAAAATGAAGCTAAGACACTTTATCAACTAGGGTCATCTATCTTTGTTAGAGCAGGCTTTCTTGCAGATGAAAATATTACAAGTGACAGTGTTCATAGACATCATGATGGGTTAGCATCTTGCTTTCAAAACAACAAATACCCCATCGCAAATAGAATCTATCAAAGCATGCAATATCAAGGCAAAGGACTAGGCATACACGAGCAAGGCATTCTAGAACCAATACAGCTTCAAAAAAATTATAGACATCAAGGTATTGGCTATTCCTTAGACAACAAATCAAACGATGTCAGTGGTACCTCCTCAATATTGGGGGCAACTTTGTCAAATACAAACGTCAAAATGGAGTCCATGAGAAATCCTTGTCATAAGGTTGCTGCCAACACCCCCTCCACCCACACCATGAATCATCCTTCCATCATAAATAAACCTTCCCTTTGGAACCAACAAAAAAAAAGTTATACAAATCAAAAGATCAAAATCAAATGTCAAAGGCCATTGAATCAAACAAAAGGACAAGTGGACAAATGAAATTAAAATGGATCCCAAAGAAAGATGGATCAAACAAAGACACCAAGTCCAAATAGGAGAGTCAATCACAGTAACTGGAGCCACAAGACAAGAGGACTCCACATACCAACACATATCCACCTCCTTCAAAATGGTCATCAATCCAAGACATATAAAGTGTTGGTTCCAAAACTGTCCCCAAAATCCATCATCCACTATCCCAAGTTTGAAAAATAAAAGTGATTCATCCAAATGTCAACCCACCATATCCACCATCATTGTCATAATCCTACATGCACCTAAAAGTCCAAAAATCCCTCACATCTAAAATCCGTCATCTTGGCAACTCTTTACATAAGGACTCTCATGACCTCCTATTGCGATGTGCGTATTTTGATAAGGCCAATTCTAGTATCAGAAAGGATCACAATGACATCGATCAGTTGTATACAAGTGCTACAATCCTGACAAGACAACTCCTTCAGCAAGGTCATTGTTGGCATATCATGGCACCAATCTCTACATCGGCACCGTCAGTGGATTCAGAACAGTTAGTGGTTATCTAAAGCATCCAGGCTATCCACAAAATCAAAAATACAAAAAAAAATGAATAATGTAAAAAAATTGTCACCCTAATGAAAACCTGGCAAACAGGCGTCTTGGTGACACCAAAAAAAAATCAAAAAGTTAAGAAAACAGTAAAGAGAAAAATTTCATCCAATGGTGAAAACCTGGCAAATAGGCGCCCTGGATAAGTACCATGAAAACCTGGCAAACAGGCGTCATGTGTAAAATAAATCGTCTATGTGGATTCTTACACTTGGGGGCAAGTCATCTCATTTCTCATGCCTTCCTCATGACATTGACATCCATCTAAGCCCTATCATTTCCATTCATTTTTCCCACCTACCTTGGTCTTGACATAAAACTGGCACACATAAATCATGCTTTGGGAAAACTCTTGACATGTCTATCCTTAATTCTTTTGATTCATGAAACATCATGTCATTGGTATCATAGATCTTATTGTCATATATGACACTTAGATCGCCAGAAAATCATATGACAATTCCTTTAGTCTCATGTCTCATGTCTTTTACCAAGGCCACCTCTCATCCTTTCATGTCTATCACCTATCTTGGCTTTCCCTTGTCAAACAATCTAAGGATACTTCATCATCCCATCTAGTCCTAACCAAGTCATTTCCATTCTAGCGAGTCAATTCATACAAACACATTATCCAAAATTTTACTTGAAGCGTATTCCTGGCGCTTTGGTACAGGCGTCAATACTTCGTCACATTATAAATGGGTGTCACTCCGTTGTTTCGGGATGCGTCTTTCCCACGTCAAACAACGTTGTCATCACTTGTCAATTGGTATTCATCTTGACTAGGGGCACAATCATGTTTTTCCTTAGATTTTCATGTGTAGGCATCAATCATATGCATTTGTCACAATCCTCTTAAATGTCAAAATCCAAAAAAAATCATAAAATGACAAAAGACCAAAAACATGGCAAAGAGTCACGAAAAAACACAAAAACATCATAAAAGATATCACCAGAAAAGACAAAATATCACTATAAAGAAGCGTCTGAAGAAAAACACAAAATCAAAAAAAAATTCGAAATCAATGTCAAAATCCTAAAAATGGAGTCAAAGTCAGTCATATGGGTCAGTCCATGTCATTGGCCAGACCTCGTTGTCTGCGCGTATTTCCTCGTGAAGCGAGAGCCGTGATCGATGAGTCCCTCAGGACATTAGATGCGATCCTTTAGGTTGGTCAAAATAAAATCGCATTTATCCCCAATCCGTCACATCGGTCAAATGCGTGGACATAGTCGAACTCGGACACAAGGCGATGGTAAGCGTCAATGTCAAAGTGAGTCAAAATCAAGCGGCCGGTCAATCAATCATATAGGTAACATCTGATCCAACTTGCCAAAACATATTAGTCAAAACCAAGGTCCATCGATCACTCTTTGGTCCTCTTCAAGATGTAATGTTCTTGAGTTAAACCTCGTCAAATTTCCTTTACCCTTTTTAGGATGTATCCTTCACGACAAACCTAATCAAACCGTCAACAAATCAAATTGGCAAAAATGACCAAATGGTCAAAGAAGCTGTCAAGCGGAGCCAAAGAAATCAATCTTTGGCAAACAAACATTTAGAAAACAAAATTAAATGGTTGTTAATCTTTTTGGTCTATCTTGGCTTATATTTTCACTATCTTGGCTATTTTGTCTTATATTTTTACTATTTTGTCTTTTTGGTCATGTTACTAGCTACCTCGAGGATTTCCCATGAAGGATTTAGAGGTGTGATGGCCGTCTCCTAGCCTATTTTATTTTCTTTGACTGTTGTTTGTGGATTGTCTTGACAAAAAGACTAGGGCAACTTCGCCCTTAGTATGAGTTAGGACATTCCTTGTCTGTGACTGTCTAATTTTCAAGTGGATGACCTTGCACACCTTGGTCT
>VDFB02373365.1:142608303-142621667 GCA_007258455.2 Sequoia sempervirens
CTTTGTTGTTTATTGTTGGGCGTATTGTTGAGCTAGTAAGGCTAGTTTTTGAGCTTCTTGTTGTTCTTGGGCTTGTTGTTGTGTGGCTAAGGTGGCTTGTTGGGCTTGTTGTTGTGCAGCCAAGGTGGCTTGTTGGGTTTGTTTTTTTTGTTGTGCTACTAAGGTGACTTCTTGTCTTCTTGTTGTTGTTGTACTACTAAGGTGACTTGTTGAGCTTGTTGTTGTTGTTGCACTACTAAGGCAGCTTGTTGAGCTTTTTGTTGTTGTTGTGCTACTAAGGTAGCTTGTTGGACTTTCTGTTGTTGTTGCACTACTAAGGTGGTTTGATGTCACTAATGTGCTACTAAGGTTTCTTGATGTTGTTGTTGTGCTAGTAAGGTTGCTTGATGTTGTTGTTGTTGGACCGCTTGTTGATAAGCTTGTTGTGCTTGTTGTAAAGCTAAGGCATGTGCTTGCAATGTAAGATCAGGTGGTTGTTGGGATATATGAGATGGGCTTTGGGTGTTTATGTTTTGTGAGGGTTACAGATTGTTGATGAGAGGTTGATGGTTCCCTTGGTTTAGAATTCCTTGCAAGATAGTGGATTAAGATGGAGGAATGTAAGTTTGAGGTCCCATTTTATTTTGCATGGTGAGAGGGACCATGGGGAAAGATGATGATGCCATGGGATATTGCAATGGTAATGGCACATTCAAACCTTGTAACTGATTGAAAGGGTTCCCTTGACCAATGGGTAAGGGGTTCCCTTTTTTATTTGAGGTGTGATTAAGGTATTACCTTGGTTGATGGGATTTGTAACCAAGGTGTTGTTTTGATTTGGATCAATGATAGATGGGTTTAATGTGGATGATGGATTGAATTGAGTAGCTTGGGTACCCACTTGTTTCAATGTGTCAATGGGGTTGTTGGAACCACTTGTCAAGGGTTGACTTTGTGTGAGAGTGTTAACTTGCCCTTGTTTTCCCACTTGAGGTACTTGGTTTACATTACCTTGCATAACTTTAGGCATACTTGGGGTATTTTTGATGATGGATGAAGATGGTTGCACTCGAGATGTTGGGGTTGTTGTGCTATCATGGAATGTAAGTGGTTTTCCAAAGGTTGGTATCCAACTTGTGTCTTGGAGAAGGTTGGTGGTTAATGGAATAGTTATTTTGTGAATACCCAAAGTTGTGTTTGTTCCTAGATATGACATGAGACCAAGGTTGGTTCCTAGCTGAGTTGTAAGATTGGATGTTAAGGGTTGACTTAGAACAAGAGATAGAGTTGGTTGAATCTTAGATGAGGTCAAGCCTTGTGTCAATGATTGTGCAACAAAAGATGGGGAAATTGGAACCACTTTTTCTAAGGCTTGATGTTCCATGATTTCTTCCCGAGTAAGTCCAAATGGATTGTTTGTGATGTATTCTATCTCATATGGTCCTGGTGGAGATGAGGGTTATTGTGATGGGGTAAAATAACTCCTTGGATCAAATTCTTGAGGATTTGGATCACTTGAGGTGAATGTTCTTTTGGTTTTCTCCATGATTCTCTTGTGTTGTGATCTGTTTGTAACCATAGATTGTGGTTCAATGATGGGAGAGGTGTGTTGAGATTTGTAATGTTTGAACTCTCTAGTTGACTCAAATCTAGGTAAAAGAGATGCTCTAAGTCTTTTTAGAGCAATGATGATAATAGGGGTTGAAAAGATGAGTGATGTGGGAAGTGATCTTTGCAAAAATTTTGGGACATCACTTTTGACTTGAGTTTGATGCTTTGATGTTGGGATAAAGGATGCTAATGAACTTAGAAATATTTAGGGTAGAATTGTGACCTTCAAGATAAACTAGTTCAAAAATGATAACTATCTTAGCTAAGTGCATGGAAAGGGATACATTTCACATACAAAGTAGCTAAGTTAGCAATTTATTTGATTTATGTTTAAGTCACAAAGTGTTGGTGTACTTGAAATTTTACAAAGATAGGTGAAGTGAAGGATGAAATTTGATGAAGGATGGAGTGAAATGTTTGATCCAATGTTGACCTAAAGTGAACCTTTGTTTCCCAAGACCAAGGTAGTGAGAAAAATGTTATACCTCTAAGTGATGAAATCCTAAGAACTCAATGATTTTAGAAATAGGACCCAATGATTTGGACCATAAAACTCAATGACTTTTGGATAATGGAACTGAATGATTTTTCCAATGTTTTTCTTGTATCAGTTTGCTTGTTTTGGGGAGTCAAAGTTTGAACATACATCAATGTGGGGTGTTCATTTGATTTAATCTTGGATTAGTGAAGTTATTTTACCACAAACACTTGTCTTGGTTATGTTTTCAAACTAAATGTTTATGTCAAAAACATCATAACTTTCACAATGTCCATTTTGTGATAATCATGAGGTTAAATTCACAATTGCCTATGTTGTCTTTGGAAAATATGGGTTTGAGATTAATATCAAGATATTTATAAATCGCTAAGGATAAATCCTTAGGACAAGCAGTAATATCAAGGCTAACTCAAGAAGACCATATTTGAGCCAAATTGTTTGAAATTTTGAGGATGATAGTGAATGTTTGTTTTTGGATCATTTTGAAAGCAAGTAAAGTGTTAAACTGACTCACAATCATTACAACCCTAGATAGAAATGGTTCTATTTGTTTTATTCCCATTTGGATTTCTCTAGCCATGCTTATTCAGAGCCGATGATTAGAAGTTTGACCACACTGGCTCCCCTCCATGACACTCACTTTTACAGGTCATCCAAGCTTCAAGTTCTCATGAATCTTCCATGATAAACTTTTCATCTCTACTAAGAACCACAAATATGTGGGACAACTTCGGAGGTCTGACCTCTTGACATCAACAAGTATTAGGGATTTTTGGCTACTACAAAAAGGTTCATAATAAGGGCATCTAGTTTAGGGGGTGCAATAATAAACCCCTTGTAAGAGGTCTCCCAACCCTTAGAACAAGGGATTTACACATCATAAAGATATTGGGGGAGAGCTATCATGCACCGCTTCCCATTGATTACAATTTTCATCGAAACCACTAATTTATATAGTGGTTTGGAAGAGCTTGGCTTATGTTCATTACTGCTTGGGTTGTTCCCTTGTGGTGAGTACTTTTTCCCACTAAGGTAGGCCCTCTAAAGGTGAACAATAGCGAGTAAGTACATCCGTAGTTCGATCATCTTTTCTTGCATGCACAAAGAGAGAACACACACTATTCCTTTTCTCACACTAGCATGGTTGTTCAATTTTAAACCCAAATTGAAAGATGAAGGTGATTTTGCAATGTGTTAGAGAATGTTTCTGTTTCTTAAGATCACCAAATGATGTGGGAGAATTGCATACGCATTCACTAGCAAAGTTGAAAAACCACAAAACAAAACAAACAATTGTCAATTTTATCCTTCAAAGAAATAATGAGTTAATTTTAAGCACCAATTGAAAAACGAGTTTTCCTTGTTCATTTTTAAGCCCAATTGAAAGATGTGATGTGAGGGTTTAATTTTAACCAACTTTGAAAATGAATTTTAAGCCCAATTGAAAGCTAGTTGGTCCTAAGATTGTAAATTTTAAAACCCAATAGAAATTTAGTGGTCCTCAAACATAAAAAAAAGCAACATATGGTGGGTTATAATTGCCCCACAATTGTCAAAACACTATTACAATAACTACAACTACGAAAAACAAAAAATTAAAATTTCAATTTTTTTCAAACTTTTCTATGTTATAGTAAATCATGTTTTCAGAGGCCTTCGAAGTGGAATTTGGGTTTGAAACTTACGTCGGTCCCTAAAAATTGGTTACCAAAGGAACTTGATTTTTAGGGACTGAACCAGTACTCTTGGAGAGCTTTCCAAGGGTGCAAACGGATTCAAATTTTGACCATCGAGTAGAAAGTTATGACCCCAACAAGTTGGGGTAAATTTTTTCCTAATTTTTCTCCAAATCTGCAAAACCAGTTAGTCTAAAAAGCAAAAACAAGAAGTTAGTGGCATGTTAGCATTCAGATAAAGTCAAAAAATTAAAGCACATGCTGGAAAAAAATAGTCATTAAATTTCTTAACAAAGTTGGGCATCGCTGCACCGATAGCATCGCGATTTGAACTGTGGGTGTCACTTTGGTGAAAATGGGTGTCACTCTGCAGCAAGACTAGTGAGCACGATTATGTCACTATTTTGATGGGCATCGTTGTTAACGAATGTGTCACTGTTTGAAATTTGAAAGTGTAGGACTGGTGAATTTGAGCATCACCGTTTTTGTTCCACGATATTCAAAATTTAAATACGCATCGCTACATTTAATTCAGCGTCGACCAATTGAATATGTGATGTATCAAATTGTTTGGGTGATGCTATATGGCGACACTATTCAAATAGCATCACTATTTGTGGTTTGAGCATCACTACAACCTGCAAAACAACATGAACATGGATTTCATGCTAAAATATGGTTAAATGATCGGTTTGCACTCCTTCTAGCACCAGAATGTCGATGCAAAATACCGGTATGGGCCGAATCATGCTTGATCCATGAAGA
The DNA here is from genome assembly GCA_007258455.2 of Sequoia sempervirens. NCBI lineage: Eukaryota > Viridiplantae > Streptophyta > Pinopsida > Cupressales > Cupressaceae > Sequoia > Sequoia sempervirens. Next base: position 142,612,834 of record VDFB02373365.1, read on the forward strand.
ATTGAAGCATAATGGAGCCACCAATACTTGAATCTCAACAAGATCAATCAATAGAAATTGAAAGTAAACATTTTGTCAAAAAACCTAACATGCTAAATTTATGAAAGATTTAAATAAAACATCTACTCTAATCTATTGAAACTTTATCTTGTTGTGGAATTGGTGTTGCATTGATGTGGACTGACGACCCTTTCCTAATCCCATGATAGTGAGCTTGTATCAATCAATTCTATGGAAGAGAATCGATGAAACCATGGTGTTTGGTGTATGAAAAACCTAAATTATGCACAAAATGAACATAATGCAAGCTAAGTTATCATGATTTTATGCTATAAATGATCTAATTATGAAATTTCTAAGCTAATCTTATCTAATTTAAGCTAATTTAAGCTAAAATGATGCTAAAAGATGAAATCCCTAATTTATTTCCAAACTAAGATGGATGCATGGAAGCCATTAATGGAAGCTTGAAGCTATTATGCAACTAAAACAAACTGAAAATAAGCTAAATGTGTGCAAATTGAGAGTATGGATGTGAGTAAATTTAACAACATAAGTTTGCAATAAAAGATGGATCCACTTGTCTCCAAATAGTGATCTATTTATAGGAGAGCAAATGAAGAACATATGGTTGAGATCAAAAAGCTTAATCAATGGTTCAAGATGAAGAGGATGAGAGGCATGGATCATGGATTCTCATCAACAAATGAGAATGCAAGATGAAAGTTAATCAAGGACTCACACTTGCCTCAAACAAACACACTTTTGAATTGCTCACACAAGTCAAAGGTAACTTGCTTAAGAGGTTAAAGGGTTAACTTTCATTTCAAGCTAAGTGAGTTGATTGGGAGAGGGAACATTCCCTTAGGGTGAGGAAAAAGGTTAATTTACAAACTAAAACAAATTTTTAATTGTGCAAAAAGGATAACAAATATTCCATGGGAATATTCCATTTGATTAGAGGAATAATTAGTTTTATTGCTAATTAAACAAGGTTTAATTTATGCAATTAGGGGATTAGAAGACTTAAGGAGATATTTATTAAATTAGATGATTTAATAAATAAGGGTGGGGGATGAAATGATATTTAAGTAAATAAGACAGGGTTATTTAATTAAATAAGACGACTTAAGAGATTAAATTAAATATTTTGATTTATTTAATTTATTTAGATGAAGTGTTAGTGCAAAAAGAGATGAATTAACCCTATTTAATTAATTAGGCCAATTAGATGAAAATGATGCAATTAATTAATTAGCTAGGCTAATTAAATAAATCAATTAAGCAAAAGGAGTATGGATAAAGAGGAAATGATGTTAATAAAACTAATTTAAGTGTATGACATAAATTAGGACATTTTTCAGTGTCTACAGATATATTTGATGGAAGATAGGTGATGGGAGATAAGAGGATGGTGGAAAAAGGTTAGGAGGATGGATGTCCAAGGACTAGTTGAAAAGTATTAAGATTCCCCACACCAAAGGTAGTGTAATTATAGATGGATGGATAGTATCATGAGATGGAAGGTTAATGCATAAAGGACATGGATGGAAGTAAGAGTGATGATGGGATTGTCCAAAACATGAATGGATATTTTGCCTCAAGATTTATGAAGATCAATGGTGAAAAGATAGGGTGAATTGGATAGGATGGGGGGATGTAGATAGGATATGGGATAGAAGATATGGATAGGATGATCAAGATATGGGTGTATGGATATTTGACCCCTAAGCTCTTTATCAAGATCAAAGATGGGAAGGTAAGATGGATTTGGATAGGATGAGGGATATGTGATGGATGATATGGAAAGGATAGGATACATGGTGATTATGAAAATCCTTAGCCTTGTCAAGATCAAAGGTGGAAAGGGGAATATTGAGTTAGATAGGATGATGGATAGATGTTGAAGGCTAGTGAAAGATGTGGGTAAGATGTGGTATGGATGAATCTTTCTCCCAAGTGTAGAGTGCAAGGGGATGGGGGAGGAAGGACTCAAGCATCTAGTTCCATAGATGGTATCCCTTGGTTATGTTCTATTATGCTCATAGACATTGGTAGAGTGATGGTAAAGGGGATAAGATGGATTGAAAGAGGGATATGGATTTATGTAAAGGATTGGATAAGAGGCATGGAAGGATGGAAGATGGATGTTGGATAATTTATGGGTTGGTGGAAGACATGTGGATGAGTGGATGGGAATGTTGGCAAGATCAACATTGGCACATACCTTGAAGGGTGGTGGAGTTGTGGAAGAGAAGTGGACTTTGAATTTGTAAGTTTAAATGGAGGAAGGGGTGTAGATTTTGGGATGTAAGGACCCAAATGGATGAAAGTGATGGATGACTATTATATGGGGTGCATGACTCAAGAATGGATGAATCTTTTGAATAAGCAAGTTTGGATGCAAATTTAGATTTTTCTTTTGGATGCATTGATTCTATAAGTATTTTTGGAATCCACATGGTTTATGAATTTTATTTTTTCTTCATGGACCTTTGTGGCCTTTGGGATTTAAATTTTTGACTTTGGATCATATTTTTCTTTTTTGTTGCATGTATTTTGGATGGGACATGTTGATCCTTTGATTTTAATGGATTTTTAGCTTTATGCATTTTATAATTGGCATCCAAATTTCTTCCAAGAGAAAATGTATTGGTGGATGGAAATGAATGATGCGGATTAATTATGGATGAGTTGGTGTAAGTGGAATGTTGGAAGGATTTAAAAGGTGTGTACCTTGGTTGATCTTGATTTCAGGTATGAGGTAATGGATAGAGAGGATATTTGGAATTTGGAATAAGAATGTTAGGTGGTGGAATCTAAGGATCCAAGATGGATGGAGGGGATGAAGAACTTTTTTTTGAGACATAGGGACCCAAAATGGATGGAAGGGATGAGGGAGTGGGATTTGGAACATAAGGGCCTAATATAGATTTGGAGGATAGGGAATGTGGATGTTTAGATTTAGATGGGGGTATTTTGGATTTAGGATGGGTGGAAGGAGTGCCAATGTCTAGAGCTTGGTATCCAAGGCCATGATATTTTTGATTTTATTTGATATTAAGGGGTTACAAACTGCCTTGCTCATGGAGGCCTAACCATTTTCCTTGATAATGCATGGCTTGGAAAATATTTTTTCCAATGGGATACTTGTTATTTTTGAAGCAAGATGCAAATCCATTTTGGGTGGATATGACATGGAAGGAATGATAGGATCTTGGAGTAAACGAGCTTCGATGAATGTGGAGGAACCCAATTGATAAGTATGGGGTTCATGGATATCTTGGATAAGGGTGATGAGATCTTATAGGGGATTAGGATCATGAGATGGAGATGAAGGGATGATTTGATCTTGAATTTGAGTAGGATCTTTTGGATGATGTGGTTGTATTGTTGATATGTGGTTGTGATTTATTTCAACACTATTAGCACTGTTGTATTGAAGGCTATATATGTTGAGGATATTGAGAAAATTGTTAAAGAAAGAGTTGCAAGTTTCCAGTGGAACAATGAAGGTCATGAAGGTGTCTTGATCATTACATTGAAGATCAGTTGTTGTGGACTAAAGGGTTTATTGGTAAGAGTATCTAGTCTATCCATCGAAAGTTTTAGAAGTTCACATAAAGATTTGATGATGTTATGGACAATTGTGTTTTGACAATATTTTTGTGGTTTCTATTAGGGTTATTGATTGAATTTTATGTACTGGTAATATTAATGCCGTGAATGCCTCTTGTTAAGTTATTGTTTCTCGCGGGATGCTTCTGTGACCATTCTCTCATCCTGTTGTGTATGTTCCTCGCATTTCGACGTGCGCTCGCGGTTTACATTTTTCCTGTTCTGTGCCATGTTCTTGGTCATAGAGATGGTTTTTACTACGTTGTGGATCCGATTTAAATTTGAATGTTTGGTGCCGATATGTTTTCGAGTCACACGGCATTAGCTGATGATGTTTGATTTTCATTAAAAATTATTTGTAAATCTGTGGGTCGGTTGATTGTAAATATAAGCTTTATATTTTGGGTCGACAAAGTTGTTGGAAGCAAGCGTTAAGAGTGGTTGTTTTTGTGAAGTTAGTGTGAGTGTGGAGTTAGGAAGAGCCAGAGAAAGTGCAAGTGTGTGAATAGTGATCTATTCATTCAATTGTAGAGTAGAGTGTGAAGAAGTTTGAGCGAAGTGTGAAGAAGTATTTATGTGCTTAACTGGAACTGTAATCAAGATTTTATAGAAGCTATTTTCTCAATTCATACGCTCCAGATCTAATCCAAATTTCTTTGTATTCTTGGGCAATGAGCCCTCTTATATTTGAGCAGTGGGCTCTAGGCAGTGTGCTTGAATGCATGTGCATTCCCATTATTTTTCATTATACTTTTAACAGGGTATAATATTGTGGACTAACATCCACCATGGTTTTTCTCCTAACAAGGTTTCCATGTAAAAAATATTAGTGTTCTCTATTCTTTTGATGTGTTGATTGTTTGTTAAGCCTATTGTTCTTCATCGCATGATAAAAGTTAAGTTTGAAAAGTTTAAGCATTTTGCATTAACCGATTCACTCCCCCTCTTAGTTTACCTATCCCTGTCGCTCAAAATTGGTATCAGAGCAGGTTCCCCTAAAGAATTTTAAAAGCTTGAGGTGATCTGAGATGGTGATGGAGCTTCTAAAGTTCTAAGGAATTTTCTCTCTGCCCCCTAGCCTTGGTCTCCTTTTTAAAACCCTTGTCCCCATGAATGAGTAGGGTTTTATTCACAAGAGCATGCAAACATTATTATTTTAAGTTGACCTAACCTGTCGGTCACCGATCTCTTAAGTCATCACTTGATCCACTTAGCACATCAGTTTACTGGCCCTATCTACCCGAAGCACCGGTCATCATTTTTCCCATCAGCGTAAGCCTTTTTCCTAAGTCCGATTTAAATTTAACCTGGGGACTTAACCTTAAGTCATTAACCCCCAGTGGTCATGTCACCATCAGCTAGACCAAGTCCCATCCATTTAATGCTAACATTATGTGAAGTGAAGGTTTCAAAGATTTGAGGATCTAGGAGGAGATCTGAGTCGTACATTGCCAGCCCATGGGAGTTAAGTGCCAGCAAGATAAATGCAGTGAGGCTAGTGAAAATTGAACGTGTTTCCATGTACAACCATGGGACCCATTCCCCACTACCACACCTATGGGCCAACACCTTCAATAAATGACCGAGATTAAAAATTTTGAACAATCTCCACCATTCCCCACTGGCTTGTTGAGTGAAAGTAAATGCCGGTTAAGATTGGTGAGATCAATGAGATCTCGACACCTATCCTGGTCTATTGAGTTGGTGGAGCCCCCACACTATGAAGATGACATCCGACATGGATGAAAAACATTATTCTTGAATACTTCAGCGAAGCACCACTAGAAGTCGAAGGAAGCCAAACAAAAACTGGCCATCTGATCAACCACCAAGGTAGAGGATCGACGGGTAATATTCAAAGTTGGTGAACAATACGTGATGGTTGTTTTACTTTGTGTAACCAACTCGTATTAATGGCCAACCTTTTGCAGAGTGATCGAGTTGATCTCAATTCATGTGGAGACACAAATGTTGGTAATCATGAAGAGTGGTCTATGGATTTCCATGCAAATGGGGATTAAATGGTGATAGTACAATTGCCAATGAGCTACCTAGCTTACGCATGAGTGCTAAGCATTGATTGTAAATGCCATGAGACAGAACGTCAACACCACCCATAACGGATTGATACCATCATAATTGAGGAGGAGGAAAATAAGGTATGGACGTGGCTCCTTTGGATGCCAAAACTCACCCATTGACCTCACAAGCAGCTCATTTGGTAGTGAAGTAGAGGCCAATTTTGACTATTGTTGGTACCTTGTGCTCCTGAGTCATGGTCTACCTCTTGGTCAGGAGGTAATATCCATCTTGCCATTGGCAGCCAAGACTCCAAGCGGGCAGAATGTTATTGGTATGGGTAAAGAAAAGGATTAGGTGGAAGCCGAGGTTTCCTCTCCTCCTCTTGCGACGACTTAGAGCAAGCGTGTATATCGCAGTCTGGGCACTAGTAAAGGTGGGGTGGCTGGTAAATGATGTGTTGTTGTGTGCGGGGTGTGAAATTTTTGTGTTGATAATGTTTGTCATGCTAGTGGTTTCATTTTTGCATGTGTGGCACATTTTGGTGTTAAACTTCAACTGTATGGCCTCATAGCATTATCAGGGCCTAGTTCGTTGCAGTGTGGATGGAAACAAAAGGGACTTTGGTGGCACTTTATGTTTCCCTTTCCTAATTGCGGTTATGGTTTTGGCTTTCCCCATGTTGCATGGTGTCCTCATAGATTTAACACATGGGGAATTTTGAAATTTAGTCAAAATGCTAAGTGAAATGAAAACATTGTATTTGACCTGCATTTGGACCTGAAGCTTGTCGCTCCCTTACTCTATAAAAGGGGAATTCAGGGCTCACTTGCAAGGAGGAGGAGAAAAAATGATGAAAATTCTGGCTAGGTTTTGAGTCGAATGTATATGGGTAGAAGGATAGGAATAAAATAGATAGCCTATTTTGAGCTTTAGATGAATACATGCAAATTATCTTAAATTGTATGTAGATATGACTTATAAGCATGAATAAACATATAATTCTGATATACTTTCTATCCTTATGTGGATTTTAGTGAATTTTGAATGAAATGTTAATGGTATTTTCATTCTTCTTTGAGCATCTGTTCAAATGTATGTCTCTATTTCTGCTTTGATTCAAGAAAATCAATTAAATGCTTAAATGGAGTCATAAATTTACAATTATTCACAAGGGGTTTGATAAGTAGTTATATATCAAAGATAGAGAGCTCCTTAATGCAAAGTTGTTATGAGGGTAGTCCACCCACCAAAATATTCAAGTCATTTATGTATTACTGGTTCTTGTGTATGTGACTCTATTGCCCAATAAGGCACTGATCTATTCCTTAATGGTTTTCCTAATGGGTTGATCAAATAAGTGTTAGACAACCGAGATAAAGTCAGGATTTCAATCCATCTCAAAATTCATTAATCTTTATACAAGTTTGTGTTAATTACCATGAGGAGTACTTCTTGATGAATGGGTAGCATATTACTTAGAAACAAGCTAGTTTCCTAGATAAATATTGCATAATTATCCTTCATTCAGGTTGATATGTGAAAGTGATGTGTTCTACAAAGCATATTCTCAAATGAACATAATAGGAACACCCTCCTTGGCCCCATAGAGCCTAAAGTGTAGAAGATCTTAGTCATTGACTAGATCTTGTTAGTTGGCTAGTCATTCCAGGAGTCTTGAACATAGGAATTGGCTATCCCTTAGAGATTTCTTAGGTGCATTGAAAAAAAAGCCAACAAAATGGTGACTCCGCTAGGGAATGCACTTAGAAGTACGGTTACAAATTGTCTTATCAAAGGGTCATTCAGATCTTGAAGAATCAAGCATTAAGATTCATTACATAGAGTCAAAGTATTTCCCATTCTAAATTTACTATGTCTGAACACTTTTGTTTGGATGATTGAGGAGTTCTTGAAGCTTGAAAAAGATTTGTTGCAACAAAGATCAAAGGATTTGAGTGTGACTCCACTGTTGGAGAAGACCCAGGATGAGATTTACTCTTAAAGGACTTCACGCTTTTGAAGTTCATTCCTCTACGAAAGGAGGTGGCGACTTTGTCCAAAGAACCAGTCCAATGGTGAAAAAGATTTCCAGACTTGTATAATTTATAGTTAGTAAGAAATAATAACAACTGCTACAAATTTCCAGCTATTCTCATAAATTTTGCAAGCATATTACTCTGTTTCAAAGAAGTTTATGCAAATTTTTCAAGGCTTGAGATCATAGATGGTTCCCTATTAGATGAATTTGCATTAAGATAGGGAATAATAGTAATGTGTTTCATACTTCTTATGTGCAAAGCTTGTAATTATTTGAGAAGTATGCTATTACTTTGAGTACTACCTATTAGAAAATTACCCTATAAAGAATCAAGTACAAGTATGCAGGGTGAAGAAGTTGTATCATGCCCTCAGAGGGATTTTATTATTGAAAGGTTAATTCCATTAGTTTTTAGTGGCATTAGAGGTTTTCCAAACCCGATTCCTCAGAAGGTTAGGAGATATTTTCCCAAATTCATAGGGAAAAGTTTAGAGTCCTCCTCTATACATTTGCAAACCTTCTTGGATGTGATGGGGGATTATGAGATAAGTCATGGAGATGTTTTCATGAAATTTTTTATTCAATCCTTGAAGAATGATGCCAGTGATTGGTAATCATATCTACCAATAGGTTCCATAGCTTCATGGAATTAGTTCATGACAAGCATTGTTGAAAAATTTAGTGAAAGAGTGAATCCACGTTTGGTAAGGAATAATTTTATGGAAATCCATATAAGTGAAGGAGAGTTAGTTCCTGTTTTCAATCTTTGATTTGCAAAGGAAATCAAAGAAATTCTAGAAGAAATAAGGCCAAGTGATGGAGAATGTTTGATTGTATATCTAGGAGAATTTGACAAGAAGATGAGTTTCTTATTAAGAGACAAGGAGCCCACCATCTTGTATCAGGCATATCAAATTGCAATTGACATTGAGAACAATTTGAGATACTTAATGATGAGAGGGTATGCAATTGCTAGAAGAAATTATAATAATGTTCAAAGTTCTAAACTAAATAGGTCAGAAGGTAAAAGAAGTTGTCAAGGGGGAGATCTCATAGATGTCATATCCACTTTACTCCCAAGAAATGTAGAACATGAGAAAGCATCAACTTCACATCATCCAAGAATGGGAAAATCTGATATAATCCTTTCTATCAA
>VDFB02373365.1:142621767-142784760 GCA_007258455.2 Sequoia sempervirens
CAAGAAAGAAAGACCAAAGGGTGCAACCAGAAAGATGTATTGATAACATTTGACAAATCAAATCAAATTTCAATATGATTTGCATTTGAAGGGATAAATTTCAAACTGCAATCAAATGCTAAGTAATAAAAAAATCACATTCATAGGCTAGAAGGGTAGCGTTGGCCCTGAAGAGGAAAATAAATGTCTATAGGGAAGAGGAAGGGGCACTAGTTAGGCAATGAGAAAATAAAACATAAAAATTCCTTGGTTTGGAATCCCTACGCACAAAGCTAAGAGAGGGGAGAGAAAAGAAAATTTTAAAAGGCTTGAATGGGTTAGTAGAGGGGTGACTGCTTTTGGAAAAAAAAGGAAGATTGATAAGAGGGGGTTGCATGGAGATTTAAGAGAAGACACCAAAGGAGAAGAACCAAAGAAGGCACATAGAATTTGTGAGTGGTAGGTAGAGTGAAAGGAGGCCGCGCTTAAGAAGGAAGTGAAGGATAGGCACCACATAGGGGTTTTACATTATTTCATTTTGTATGAAAATGTGGATTGTATATTGAAGGTAATTTCCAAGCATTGAGAGTTCAAATGAAAAAGTTTTCAATTTCAAACAAATAAAAATGCAAAAGAAGGATTAATTTTTAGCACTTGGAAATGAAGGAGTTCGTTGTAGGTTGATGGAAACTTGAAAGAGTAGTGCAACTACTCATCTCCGCTATTGTGAGCCTATGCTCACAATATTTCTACCCAGTGTGTTTGGTGCAGGAGCATGTGGGAAAATAGGAAATCGACGCCAACCAAAACATTGTTAGGTTTAATTTGCAGTTTTGGCTTGTTTGGTTCTCTTTTGACAGGAAAACAGAAATGACAAAGACATTCAATGAAAAAATATCCATTCACTTTTGAATACACCAACACAACAAAGTTTTAAGTTTGGAAGGATCATTGAAAAATTATGTTGCATGATTCTATCCTTGTCACCATGTCACTAGGTAATTCCATGTTGATGGTAGTATAATTTTCCTTTGATTAGATCATCAACTTGCACTCAAGGGTGAATAATTTAAAATAGTTTAAAATGCAATGTAAATTAATCTATTCCAGTGTCTTCACCATTTTATTACAAAATGTTACCAAAGTAACTTGTAACATGTAAAGACATTGAGGAGTGGAAAGACAAAAACACAAGAAAGAAAGACCAAAGGGTGTAGCCAGAAAGATGAATGGATAACATTTGAAAAATCAGATGAAAATAAAATGGAAGCTCAATATGATTTGCATTTGAAGGGATAAATTTCAAACTGCAATCAAATGGCAAGTAATAAAAAATTCACATTCATAGGTTAGAAGGGTAGCATTTCCCCTGAAGAGGGAAATAAATGTCTATAGGGAAGAGGAAGGGGCATGGGCTAGGCAATGAGGAAAGAAAACAAAAAAATTCCTTGGTTTGGAATCCCCATGCACGGAGATAAGAGAGGGGAGAGAAAATAAAATTTTAAAAGGCTCGAATGGGTCAGTAGAGGGGTGGCTGCTTTTGGAAAAAAAGGGCAGATTGATAAGAGGGGGTTGCATGGAGATTTAAGAGGAGACAACAAAGGAGAAGAACCAAAGAAGGCACACAAAATTTGTGAGTGGTAGGCAGAGTGAAATGAGGTTGTGCTTAAGAAGGAATTGAAGGATAGGCACCACAGAGGGGTTGTGCATTATTTCATTTTGTATGAAAATGTGGATTGCAGATTGAAGGTAATTGTCAGACATTGAGAGTGCAAATGAATAAGTTTCCAATTTCAAATAAATAAAAATGCAAACTATTAATGGGAAATAGAGAAGTGTGAGTGGATATCAAGGAGTGTGTTGCCAAGAATTGGAGAGTGCCAATGTGGAATGGAGGTTGCTATCCATAACAATGAAGAATAAAATTGGATGTCATGTGTAAGAGAAGCCATTGAAGGCTACAGTTGAAATTTTTGTTATAAATTATTTTTATGTTGATTTGAATAAAAGTTGATTTTTTTTTGCTTGCAATCATCTAGTGTATTGTAAATTAAATTTACAAAATTGTGTGTGGTTGTTTGATAAGAGGGGAGAACCCTCTTGCATCAAATATTATCAATCTTGGCTAAGCCCAAGGAAATTTATACCTTAGGGAACTGATGGTAAAGAGTGGGTTACCCACTCCTCTTCTTTTTTTGGAATTTATCCCTTTCATCTATGGATTTGGCCTCATGTAACCTTGTGGTATTTGGAGGACACCCTAGCAACCTTATTCATCTAAGATTAAGACCTTTCAACCATTATTCTTTTGGTGCATTAGTGGTAGGGGGAAAGTTCTTGCATGCACCTCCATATGTTTAGATAGATCTTACTTTGGGTAGGGATTTATCCTCCAAGTTAAGGGGTTTAAGGTGGTACATGACCTTATATTCCCTATCTATCTAACCATGTGGTAAACAATATTAATGGAATGAATGAAACCATTTTAAATAAGTGGATATAAAAGTATTCATTTTGAGTCCACGAGGAATAACACAACTACCTAAATAATTATAAGTTATTCATGTGTACGATGTGTCTTCTTGTGTGAAACTAGTGAATATCCTTATACCTTGTCAACTATACTAGTTTTTTTTCTTTGTTTGTTGAGTTTTCTTGCATCAAGTCTTAGGACAAACATTTGAATTATTATTTCTAAAATATTTATGTTAAAAAATTCAATCACAGTACCAAGCTTTTAAAATATTAGAACATCCCTTTCTATGACCTTGAAACCAATATAAAACCCATCATCAAAACCATAAGTCATAATTCACCTTGCCTTTCATCTTTCTAATACTTTTCCAACTCCTATCCATATCATCCTAGTTTCATCCATATAAACTCAAACATAAAACTAATAACTTTATCCTATTATCATCCCTTCATTGTAACTTTCTTATGAGCCTAGCCTATCTTAAGTCTAGCATATCACCCTTGTCTATCTTAAGAATTTTCCTATCTTAAGTATAGATATCCAATTTTATCTATCAATCAATCAAGGCCTTTAAATATACTTTTTTAGTTTAATCCTTTTAACCCAAACCAAACCTTTCTTCCTCCATCAATCCCCCCATCCAAGCCAATAATCATCCTATCAACCTTAGAATTTAAGCACATGTCTTATAAAACTCATCCTATTTATAAAATTATTGGCAAATACAATTCATCCTAGCATCCTTGTTGCATTCAAGTTCCATGTGATAATTTATAATTTACAGCATGGATCCTTTGTCTAAGAAATTTATAATTCAAGATAGAACCACTAGATAAAACTATGCATCCATTAAGTGAGATCTTTTATCCTACCCAAACTAAAAATAATTTTTTTGTTGATGATGACAGTCTTGTAGATCAAGATGAGTATCCTGATGATAATAGCCTTGATGATGAGATTATTGTGAATAAAATTTTGATAAAATTTTATCCTTCACTTAAATCTATGCAAGAACCTCCTAATATAAATAAAAATAAAAATTGTCATTATGCTAAACCCACATCCATTGGTTATACTTATGATACTTTTGATAAGGGAAGCACTATCTTAGATCAAGTTCCTTATGTACAATCCATCTTTCCATCATGTGAGCACTCGATATCCTCCACACCCCATGTAGATCCCTCATATTCATCCTAACATTCCAACATATCCTATTCATCTATCCAAAATGTAATCCACAATCCAAATCCACCAAATCCAAATAATCCTTTTCAAATTTTCTTCAAGGACTACTAGAAAAGGAATAACATCAAACTACAAAGCATAATTTGAATAATTTTTCCTCTCTCAAGAACATTCAAGAGTCTCCTATTATCATTCCTATCTATGAAATATTTTCATACAATCACAATTCTTGCAACATGTGCATCCTTGATCAATAATCATCATGTGAAGTCATTATCAATCCCACACCTATTTCACATGAACAATAAAATTCTAATATCATGCCTCCATATCAAACACCATCATGTGGTATTTTACAACTTATAAAAGATCCTCCTAGTCCTATCCTTGTCCAAAAGAAAACACTATCATATAAATTAATGCACATTAATCTATTTCTCTATGATCCAAATCCTACCAAGCATATCTAAGAAAATTCTATGCTCATCCTAAATCAAGAGCTATGTCAAGGAATAAATCTAAATAAAGTTCAAACATATCCTTAGCCAATTCAAGGTCAAATTATCTAAACTCAAGATCCAAAATTTTAAGAGAAACCCATCCAAACTACTCCCATTTATGATCATGATCCTAGCTATGATCAAAAGAGAAAAGTAGACCCCCTCATCCAACTTTATGCTATCAAAAATCAAGAGATTCAAAATAATCCTATCCATCATTGAAAAAAATCTACTTCCTATGATGAGATAATTGGTCCCAATGAAAATATAGATAATCATATAAATAATTTTTACAAAAGCAATTTTATCTTTACAAAGCAACCACTTCAAGTAGGAAATTATTGGCATGTTATGGAAAGTGCATCTACATTGACTATCTCAAATAGACAAGGACCTATGAAGACACTTTGAGTATAAAGCTATTAGTGACATCAAATAATTTTTAAAAAATATCAAAAAATAAAATAAAAATAAAAATAGTAAAGAGAAATCCTATATCCATGTTGTTATCACTTATGTCATACAATGTATCCTTTTAGACTAACATCCTAGATAACATTTTCAAATTAGGGTCATGTTTTTTCTTTATGGCATAGTCACCTTCTTCCTTTCCATTCATTAGCATCAATAATTTAGCATCCATCTTCTTATCCATTATTGGTAATCCATTAACCCATCAATATTTTTTCATCCAATATCAATAATAATTTAATCCATCCATCAAATTCATTAAGCCTTTTATCACAGATGAACATATCTCACATAAGTATTTCTAGAGTTGGTGCTCTCTTATTATTAATTATCAAATGGAGATAATAATCCCATCCAAAAGAAACCCAATACAATAATACAACAATAATCCAATGCAATCATCCCAATCAATCCAATGTAATCCTAAAAACATTAATCTATTTCAATCAATCCTTATCCATACATCTTTCCACGAAATCTAGCCTATCATCCTAAAAGAATCCAAAAATATTATTCCTAGCCTTGTTACAGAATCTTAATCAATGTAATCCAATCAATCAATCATCATCATATGGATATATTGTTCCCAAGACTTATGTTATTCTCAAGATATATTCTTCACATATAAACAACACCATCGTCAAATTTTTATTGAGATATCATTTCCACATTAATGAAGTTATCATCATCGTTAGCAATCAATCATTGATTTTTAGCTTGACCAGACGTAACATCATGTATGTCTTTGTTTCATTTTATGCATGATTTCTTTCTTTTCTTGTGTGTGTGTTATCAAATTTTCTTTCATATGCAATGGTCCTTGGAGCATACCTACCACAACAACATCATGATCTTTCATATCATGGTATTATAGGCATATGCTTGCATGTGACCTCCAGTACTTTATGAATTTGACATATTGTCACCATGGTCCTTATTATCATTGTGCATAATTTTAGGTCTTATATCAAACATCAGGTTGCTCACATTATCCTAACATGAATATCCCATTTTATCATCCTTTATTTCCATCCATTTTGAGATCCTACCCATGTCCTTCATACCATCCTATCCTCCCAATGGGGCATTATCCTATCCTCAAATTTATAACCCCAATACTTTTCCATCCCAATACCTATATTTGCACTCTTCTTTGAAATAAAATTGCTTCTTCCAATAACTATTGGATGTTGTGTTTGTGTTGCTAATATGTGGTTTTCATTTATATCAACACTATTAGCATTATTGTATTGAAGGTTGTATATGTCGAGGATATTGAGAACATTGTTGAAGGAAGAGTTGTAGGTTTCCAATGGAATAGTGTAGGTCGAGAAGGTGTTTTGTTCTATACATTGAAGATCAGTTGTTGTGGAATAAATGGTTTATTGTTGTGAGTATCTAGATCATCTACCAGAAGTTTCAGAGGTCTGTGTGAAGATTTGATCATGTTATGGATAGTTGTGTTCTGACAATATTTCTGTGGTTTCTGTCAGTGCTCCTGATTGAAGTTTATGTAATTCTGGTAATTTTTGTTGTTGCAGATGCTTCTCTATTAGTCCTTATTACTTGTGGATGCTTCTAGATCATTATCTATCCTTGTTGTATGTCTAAATTGATCGTTGTGCTTGTGGTTGAAGATTTTTCTCATGTGTGTTCGGGTTTTCATGTTCTTGGCCGACATGATGGTTGTAAAGTGTTGTGTATCCTTGGAGATTTAAATTTGAATGTTTGGAACGCTCGAGGATATTGTTTTGGGTTGCATCATAATATTAGCCAATGGTGTTTGATTCACATTAAAATTTATTTGTAAATTTGGGCCAACATTGTAAATATGTTTTATATTTTGGCCGACAAAGTTGATGAAATTCTTGGTGTGGATATATAAGAGTGGTTGTTTGTTCGAATTGAAGTGTGCTCAGTGTGCTCCTATGTGTGTATGTATGAATATCATTCGATTGTAGAGAAAAGTGTGAAGAAGTTTGAGTGAAGTGTGAAGGAGTGTTTTTGTGCTTAACTGGAATTGTAATCAGGCTTTTGTAGAAGCTATTTTCTCAGTTCACACCCTATGGATCTAATCTGAATTGCTTTGTATTCTTGGGAAGTGAGCCCTCTTGTATTTGAATAGTGAGCTCTAGGCAGTTTGCTTGAATGCATGTACATTCCCATTACTTTTCATTATACTTTTAATAGGGTATAATATTGTGGACTAACATCCACTGTGGTTTTTCCCCTAACAAGGTTTCCACATAAAAATCTTGGTGTTTTATATGCTTCTGATGTGTTGATTATTCATGGTTTATTGTTCATTCATCAAATTTGAGATTAAGTTATGTTTGAAAAGTTTAAATATTTTGTGACAACTGATTCACCCCCCCTCTCAGTTGTCTATCCTTGTTTTTCCAACAATTGGTATCAGAGTAGGTACCTCTGAAGAATTTTAAAAGCTTGAGGTGATCCAAGATGGAAACATACATGAAGGACAGTCCTAAATTTGATGGAACAAACTACTCATTGTGGAAAGCCAGAATGGAGTATCATTTGAGATGTATTGGTGAACCCTTCTAAAAGATCACAAAGAATAGATATGTTATTCCTCAGAATGGTCCTTCCACTCCTAATGAAATTAAAGAGGCTGAGAATAACATCAGGGCTATTTAAGCTTTGCTGAGTGCTTTGACAGATTCAAAAATGAAAAATGTGATAGGTTTGAAGACAACTCATGAGATTTGAATGAAGCTGGAAACTTTGTATGAAGGAGATGCACATGTGAAGATGGCTAAGCTATAAATTTTGAAAGGGAAGTATGAAAAATTGGAGATGGGTGAAGATGAAAATATTTCTTCTTTTATGCAAAAAGTAAATGACCTAGTGATGGGTATTAAATGTGTCGATGGTACCCTAGAAGAGGAAGAAATTGTAGCTAAAGTGCTTAGATCATTTCCTCCCTCCTACAAAGAAAGGGCTCATGCTATTGAAGAAATCAGATCAATGACGAATGTGACAAGAGATACACTGATTGATAAATTTGCTTCCTTTGAATTGAGTGAATTTGGTGAATCTATTCCCAAGACTGAAACTGCATTTAAGGCTACTATATCTGGAAGAAACAAGTAAAGATATGATCTAGGTGATTGTTCCAAAAAGTCATTCAAGTATGAGGAAGAAATGAAACAACTTGAAGATGAAGAAAGAGAAGTATAAGAGTTGAAAGCATTGATTGTGAAGAAAGAAGGCAGAGGACAAGGTAAGTATAAAGGAATGTTTCTCTTGCAATAAAATAGGTCATTTTGCATCAAGGTGTCCTAAAAGAGTTCCTATGTCTAAGCCTGAAAAATCTAGATTTCAAAAGAAATGTTACTATGCTGAAGGAGTGACTGATGAAGAGTCTGATAAAGAAAATGGAAATGAAGATGAATGGGTGTTCCTTGCTATCAAGGAAAATGGTCTAGTGGCTATTGAATCTACTAAAGTTGACAAAGCTCTTGCAGCCTGAATTGAAGAAAAGGATGAGTGGGTTATTGATAGCAGATGCTCACATCATATGAGTGGTGACAAAAGAAAATTTGTAAGTCTAGAGAAGTATGATGGTGGGGTTGTAAGATTTAGAGATAACAATGCTGGTGTGATTCATGACAAAGGATCTATTTGTCTTAGTGGTAAACATAACACTAATTATGTCCTTTATGTTGAAGGCTTGAAGCACAATCTACTGAGCGTTTGAAAGATGGTTGAAAAGGGCTATGATCTTTAGTTCAAAGGTGGAAGATGCAAGATACTTGGAAGTTCTAGAAATGTAATTGCTTTAGGTGAAAAGACAAAAGGTAATATTTATCACTTGAATGCTACTAGTGAAATTTGTTTAATTGCTCAAGTAGATGAAAGTTAGTTATGGCATAGAAGGCTATGTCATGTGAATTTTGATAACATTGTCAAAGTAAGTTCCACTCAAGCAGTAAGAGATCTACCTAAGCTAGTGAAGTTTGCTAACACAATTTGCAAGGAATTTTAGATGGGAAAATAGACTAGAGTTTCTTTTCGGAGTAAATAACATCATTCAAATGGATTACTAGAGATGGCACATACTGATCTATTTGGTCCCTCTAGAGTCAAAAGTCTTCATGGATAAAGGTACTTTATGCTGCTTATTGATGATTACTCTAAGATGATATGGGTTGCTTTCTTAAGAGAAAAATGTGAAGCATTAGAGAAGTTCAAAAGTTTCAAAGCTATGGAAGAGAATGAGAAAGGTTTGAAAATAAAATGCTTAAGGTCAGACAAAGGTGGTGAGTTCACCTCCAAGGAGTTCAATTCTTTTTATAAAGAGCATGGAATCATAAGACAATTATTTGCTCCCCAAACCCCTCAACATAATGGAGTTGCAGAGAGTAAGAACAAAAAAATTTGGGATGCTACTAGAATAATGATGATTCAAGGAAATGTGCCTCACATCTATTGGAGTGAAGTTGTAAGCACTGTTGTGTACACTTTGAATCAGGTAAATGTAAATGGTAATTTTGGTAAGACTCCTTTTGAAATATGGTTTGGTTATAAGCCTAGTGTTAAGTATTTCAAGATCTTTGGAAGAAAATGCTACATCAAGAGAGATGAGGACATAGGAAAGTTTGATGCAAGAAGTGATGAAGGAATATTTATAGGTTACTTTACTAAAATAAAGGCCTACCGATGCTATAACAAAATATTAAGAAAAATGGCTGAGAGTGCAAATGTCAGAGTTGACGAGGGCTCTGCTAAATCATCCAGATACTGTAGATATGATTCAGATGACCAGGAAGATAGTACAAAGGGAGAAATTCTTAGACATAGAATCAACTTCAAATTATTCCATATGTTCCGATAAAACAACTTCCATTTGTTTCGATAAATAAAGGTAGTCAGGAAGCAGAGACAAGTGCAAGTACAGAAGAAAGAACAAAAGAACCAAAATTTCAAGAAAGTCCTAAGGTTTCAATGTATGTAAAGCTAAATCATTTTGAAAATAAAATTATAGGAGACAAGAATAAAGGTGTGCAAACTAGAAGAAAGATTGCAAAAGAGTATTGCCTGATTTCCAAGATTGAGCCTAAAGATGTCAATGAAGCTTGCAATGATGAATACTAGATGGAAGCTATGAAGGAAGAACTGATGTAGATTGAAAATAATGATACATGGATTCTTGTTCCCAGACCTAAAGATAAAAATGTGATTGGTACTAAATGGGTCTTTTGGAATAAGCTGAATGAACAAGGTGAAGTAGTCCGAAATAAAGTAAGACTGGTATGTAAAGGGTATTCACAAATGGAAGGTATTGATTTTGAAGAAACCTTTGCCCCTATTGCTAGAATTGAAGCTGTAAGACTATTTCTTGCTTATGTTGCATATAAGAACTATAAAGTCTATTAAATGGATGTGAAGTTAGGTTTTCTGAATGGTGACCTAGAAGAAGAGGTATATGTTGAACATTTAGATGGATTTCAATAGACTGACAAGGAAGACATGGTTTTTCAATTAAAGAAAGCTCTATATGGACTCAAGCAAGCCCCCAGAGCTTGGTATGCTAGACTGGATAAATACTTATTGAAGCTTGGATTCAATAAAGGTACTACTGACAACAACTTGTATTTCAAATTGGATCATGACAAAGAATTGATTATTGAGGTCTTTATTGATGACAATATTTTTAGAGGAGATGATAATCTATGTATGAAGTTTGCTAATGAAATGAAGAGTGAATTTGAAATGAGAATGATTGGAGAGATGAAGTTCTTTTTGGGATTGCAAGTTACTCAGTTAGACAATGGAATTTTCATATCTCAGTCTAAATATGTGAAAGAGTTGATGAAGAAGTTTGGAATGGAAGACTCAAAGCCTGTTGGTACTCCCATGGTAACTAGATGCAAGTTAACACATAATGATGATTCTCCTAAGGCAAATCAAACAAGATACATGTCAATGATTGGCGGATTTCTCTATTTAACCTAGACCAGACCAGACATTATGAATGTTGTATGTATGGTTGCTAGATTCAGGCTGATCCAAAAGAATCTCATGTGGTTGTTGTAAAGAGAATATTTAGATATTTGAAAGGAACAGATGATTTTGGACTTTGGTACCCTAAGGATGATGATATTACCTTGAGGGAATTTACTGATGCAAATTGGGTAGGAGATGTAGATGACATGAAGAGTACTAGTGGTGGTGCCTTCTTCCTAGGGAAGAAGCTTGTGTCTTGGTTGAGTGAAAAGCATAATTCCATTTCTCTATCTACTGTTGAGGCAGAGTATATTGCTGCTACAAATAATTGTACTCAAGTGATGTGGATGAAATAGATGTTGAAAGATATCATAGTAGTATATGATGAGCCTATTGCCATATACTGTGACAACTCAAGTGCAATTAACATATCAAAGAATTTGGTGCTACACTCTAAGACCAAGAATATATCAATCAAGTTTCACTTCTTGAGGGAGAAAGTGAGTGAGAAACAAGTTAGACTTGTGTATTGCCCTATCAAAGAATAGGTTGTAGACATTTTCACCAAGCCGTTGTTGAAGGATACTTTTGAGTATCTTAGAGTGATGCTAGGGGTGATTATCCCTCCTGATATGAACTAAAAGATGCATTTACATGCATCAATTCGTATGCTTCAAAGCTATATTTTGATCCAAATTGATGTTTTTGTGGCTGCTACTCAGGGGGAGTAGTCAAATGTGCAAATATGTGGTTCAGAGCTTGTATGTGGGAAGATAATGCTTATCTTTTCCATTGATGTCAAAGGGGGAGAAGAGCAATGTGAAAAATCTTTTTATGGGGAGAAGAGCAATTGAGGAAAAGAGTCAGAACCTAAGGGAGAGCAAGTATAGTTGTGTTGATGGTATTTTCACACCATGTGCTTCCATCAATGCCAAAGTGGGAGATTATTGGATGTTGTGGTTGTGTTGTTGATATGTGGTTGTCATTGATGTCAACACTATTAGCATTATTGTATTGAAGGTTGTATATGTTGAGGATATTGAGAAAATTGTTGAAGGAAGAGTTGGAGGTTGCCAGTGGAATAGTGTAGGTCAAGAAGGTATTTTGTTCTATACGTTGAAGATCAGTTGTTGTGGACTAAAGAGTTTATTGTTGTAAGTATCTAGATCATCTACCAGAAGTTTCAAAGGTTCGCATGAAGATTTGTTCATGTTATGGACAATTATGTTCTGACAGTATTTTTGTGGTTTCTGTCAATGGTCCTAATTGAAGTTTATGTGATTCTAGTAATTTTTGTTGCTTCAGATGCTTCTCTGTTAGTTCTTGTTGCTTTTGGATGATTCTAGATCATTCTATATCCTTGTACATTTGCATTGATCGGTGTGCTCGTGGTCAAATATTTTTCTCGTGTGAGTTCGAGTTTTCATGTTCTTGGCCAACATGATTGTTGTAACATGTTGCAGATCCTTGGAGATTTAAATTTGAATGTTTGGCGCACTTGAGGATATTGTTTTGGGTCACATCATAATATTAGCCGATGGTGTTTGATTCACATTAAAAATTTATTTGTAAATTTGGGACAACATTGTAAATATGTTTTATATTTTGGCTGACGAAGTTGTTGATGAGATTCTTGGTGTGGATATATAAGATCGGTTGTTTGTTAAAATTGAAGTGTGCTCGGTGTGCTCCTATGTGTGTATGTGCGAATATCATTTGATTGTAGAGCAAAGTGTGAAGAATTTTGAGTGAAGTGTGAAGGAGTGTTTTTGTGCTTTACTCAAACTGTAATCAGGCTTTTGTAGAAGCTATTTTCTCAGTTCATACACTGTGGATCTAATCCAAATTTCTTTATATTCTTGGGCAGTGAGCCCTCTTGTATTTGAACAGTGAGCTCTAGGCAGTGTGCCTGAATGCATGTACATTCCCATTAATTTTCATTATACTTTTAACGAGGTATAATATTGTGGACTAACATCCACCATGGTTTTTCCCCTAATAGGGTTTCCACATAAAAATATTGGTGTTCTCTATGCTTTTGATGTGTTGATTGTTCATGGTTTATTGTTCATTTATCAGATCTGAGATTTAGTTAAGTTTGAAAAGTTTAAATATTCTGTGACAACTGATTCATCCCCCCTCTTAGTTTTTTGTCCTTGTTTTTCCAACAATAACATCATCTCAAAGAGGAGAAAAATGCAGACACCTAAAAATATATGAGATCACAATTCCACAATTTATCCTAATTATCCATTCCCCCTAAATTATAAATACATTTTCCCCTAAATATTAATCTATTTTCCCTAAGTCATAAATAAATTTCTTAAGTCCTAGTCTCCTTTTTATAAAACCCATCCTTTTTCCATCAATCTCATCCCATATTTATATTTTCATTCTTGTTTGAAATGGCATTGCTTCTTCTAGTCACAAAATCATCTCAAAGAGGGGAAAAATTCAATAATATTTTTTTCCTAAGTCCTAAATAAATTCCCTTGTCCTAATCTCTATTTATAGATATATGGTTGAGTTTCTATATTGTAGTTGGTTTGGTGGTGATGAGGAAGTGCTGAATATGTTGATGATGTGTTTCTAGTGCTTGGTTTCCAAGTGCTTTTGAGAAAAATGAATAAAAATAGGAAACAATGTGTTGTAATGGTGTTTTCGTTTTGCTCCGTAGTTCTTCTAGGTTGAATATTTTCTTGTGCAGTTCAAATATGTTGATCAAAGATGTTTAGAGGTGTTGCATTCATAATTTGGTGTGTTTAATCATTGGGTAGAGGAAGTTGTGTTCACTAGTGTGTGAACTATATATTATAGAGGTGTCTAGGAGAAATTTTCTTGCTCCGCATTTCTCCGCAGAGTGGTTTTAGGTCTTATAGATCTTGAAGGGTGCTGATAGTGTTTGTATTTTTATTTAGATGATTTTTTTCATGGTTTGGTGCTTTGGAAGTCATTTTCTTGAGTTATAGTGTATGATAGAGTTATTTGAGTGTATTGGGTGTGTACATTCTTCAAGTGAAAGTTGTTGGGAAGGAACTTGTTTGATTTCAAGGAATTTTTGGAATATTCTAGATCATGTTCAAGTTTTATGTGGTGTCTGCAAGTCATATTTGAATTTTTGGAAACATGTACTTAAGTGTTAATGGTGTTAACACAAGTTTAGACAACCTTCCAGGTGTTTACACTACTTGAGAAGTTGTTTTGATGTTTGTGGAAGCATGGTGTGGAATGTATGAGTGGATTTAGGTCCTAGCTAAGGTGTGTTGTGGTCTGCCTTCATTCCTTTCCACCATGGAAATGTTTTGGTGCAGACCTAATTTGAATTTGCATGGTTGAGGTGCATAACTGACCTTGGAGAATATTTTCAACGTTGAAGATGGTATAAATATGACTTGAGTTGTTGAGGGATGAAAAGATAGATGAGTATGATGTGAGTGATGTGAATTGTAGAGTTGTAGGGTGCAAATTTGAGAAGTGCAGTGCGAGATTTCATGTATGAGATTACTAAATGTAGTGAGTAGAATGTGTCTACAATTCTTTAGAAAGACTACGAAGGTATTGGTGATGCTATGTTAGATTATTTCATTGCATTGAGATGGATTTCTCTCTATAACACTCTTCTCTATCTTCTTTTCTATTTTGGTAGTCAACCTTTCTTTCTTTTGGGAAATGAGCATTATTGTATTTGATGTTGATATTACTTTATGTTGTGAGTTGATCTTGAATATGGTTTTTCCCATCTTGGGTTTTCCATGTAAATCTAGTGTTCCTTTGTGCATGGTGTTGATGTGTTTCAGTTTTTGTTATTTTATTTCATGGTAAATCATTCTAATAGATTAAGGGTAATTGATTTGATGTGGATATAAATGTTTGTGAGGGTTTTGAAGTTTTGAGGTACAACTGATTCATTCCCCCTCTCAGTTTTCTTATGTATTCAACAATTGGTATCAAAGAAAGGTTCCTTGGAAGAAAGCTTAACTACTTGAGGTAGATCTAGGATGACACAAAAAAAAGATGTTCCTATATTTGATGGATCATATTATGCATTCTAGAAGACAAGGATGGAAGGTTTTCTAATTTCTCTTGGATTTGAAATCTGGAGGTCTATTGAGAGAGGATATACTATTCTTGCAAATGGTTTGAGCATTGATGTTGAGATCAAGGCCTATGAAAATAATGGTAAAGCAAGGTATGCTCTCTTAAGTGGTCTTGCTAATTCTGAATTGGTGAAAGTTCTGAATCTAAAAACTACTAGAGAAATTTGGGTGAAGTTAGAAATCATTTATGAAGGAGATGATAAGATCAAGAAAGCTAAGATGTAGAATTTGAAGATCATGTTTGAGACCCTATGAATTTCTAAAGATGAAATCACAAGCTACTTGCAGAAGTGGATGAAGTTGTCAACAGTATTAGAGGTCTTAGTGGAGAATCGAAAGAAGTGGTAAAGAAGGTATTTAGAACTCTTCCTAAAGCTTATAGTCATAAAGTTTCTGCTATTGAAGAATTACAAAATTTAAATCAATAGACTAGAGATTAGTTGTATGGTTCTTTAACTGCTTTTGAAATGAGAGAATTTGGAACAAGTAGTGCAAAAGTCGAGACTATTTTTATTGATTTTTTTAATCCCATAATTACCAAACTCTCTTGATTATATTTATATATATGTTGATACCTCCATGAAATATTTGAAGTACAAGTAGATGTGGCTACTTTAAGAAAAATATCTTACTTGATTCCTCTTGTACTTGATTCCACTTGAAAATGGTTCCTATTATTGAATCCTTTTAAAAATTAAGTATAGTATGTATTTACAAGAGATTTTAAGAGACACCTATATAAAAACATATAAAAATCAATGTTGTTAGACTATATATATAAAATAAAAAGTTCTAGAGCTGCGGTGATTGTACTTTTTACTAAAAATAAACAAATTATTAATATATTAGAAATGGGTACCCATTTCAAATAGGTACCCAATTCAAAATTGGTACACATTCTAAAAAGGAATAGGTACCTGATATAAAATGACTATTCATTTTAGAAATGCACACCCATTCAATTTTAGAATGGGCACTTGTTTCAAAGTTGGTATAATTTCTTTAAAAAAAAATTGTAACTTTCATTTTTTTTTTTGCTTTTAAATTTTTAAATGCATAGAAAATCCAACCTTAGTCTTAGATTTTTAAGTATAATTCCTTGTTAACAACATTAATAAAATTTGACTTGAGCAATATGGTTGATGACATTTTTTTGGAATTTTTTCAATGAAATTAAAACATATTATAGATGATGATGTATAATTTCTAAATATGCATTTTTTTTTTATGATTGAACATATTGTATTTTTATTAAATTATTTTTGGGGAAATTGGTTCATAAACTTGAAATGATAGGTATTATTATTTTTTTAATAACTTTTAATTTTTTATTTTTTTTGGAATTTTTTTATATGTGACCAATCTAAACATCATTCTATATATAATGTAAAAAAATCATTTTATGATTATTTTACCTCAATTTATCTTAGTTATACATGAGGGGTTTTCAAAAATAGTAATTAGAGCCATTAAAAAATTAATTAAAAATTATCCTGACCGAATTTCACCATAATACACATTTTCTCCAAAATTAATTATAAAAATAACTTTATTTAGGTCAAATTATGCTATATGTACATGTGCATATTTTGGCTCAAAACATAAGACTTTAAAAAAGGAATTTTGTACATCCTTTACAAAACTAACTTTTATCATATAGGTATTATATTACATTAAATATTTAAAAAATAGACACATAATCATGCATTTCATATTTTTAGACCATGGTAAGATTCTATGTGTAGGTACTTCAAATTTTTACTCTAACTATAACAAACTTTTATTTTAAGATTTTGACACATGTAGAATAGGTTTTCCCTTACATGAATGGAAAAATCTTTCACTAAGGTTCTTCACCACAAGTATTTGTCTCACTTAGGTAACTAAAAAGGTAGACGATAGTTCTTATATTCAAAGGGATCTAGTGAAAATAAAATAATGAAGCACAACGTACATTTGCATAAATTCTCTAACTTAGAAGGGGAGACTAATAAATTTAAAAGTATTCAATTCAAGATCTTTTACATCATTTTATAAAAAATAGGGACTTACAACCAGAAAATTAATAATTTTATAATAAGGCACAAGTTGGAAATCCTAAACCAAGTGCTAAAATAACCCGTGCCTAATCCTACTCTAAAAGATATTATTAGAAAATGCAAAAGGTAGGTGAGAATATTTTTCTTAGAATGAGTTTGTTTTATGTTATCATCCAATCTAATTTTACAAGTAGACAATCTAGTTTTGAAGCTAATCTTATTGACTAGTCTTGACATAGTTAGCGACACATGATGGTGCAATATCTTAGGACCAATCTACTATGAAATAAAGGGCATACTACCACTATATTACATGCATATATTGAAACAAAAAACCCTCACATCCTTGTCAAAAATATATTCCATTTAATTCTAA
Organism: Sequoia sempervirens; assembly: GCA_007258455.2. Lineage (NCBI taxonomy): Eukaryota > Viridiplantae > Streptophyta > Pinopsida > Cupressales > Cupressaceae > Sequoia > Sequoia sempervirens. Next base: position 142,638,864 of record VDFB02373365.1, read on the forward strand.
ATTAGAATACTTAGGTTAACCACACAAAATCCCTTATAATTAGTAATGCATTGGTGATATAAATCATTCCTTTGGATTTATAAAATAATCATTGAATTAAAGAAAACAATTCAAATAGAATAGATCATGACTAGAAAACCATGATAGAATAAGAGTAGAAAAATAGTGAAATTGGAAATATTGAAGTGAATAAATGGTTTTCAATGATAAAATAATGTCAAATTCTGGGACTTCATATATATATTTTTGAATAAAGAGGGTAAAAATTTATTGATCTCAAGAAAAAACTAGTACAGAAAAATCAAGATCCATAGAGGTACCCAAAACAAGAAAGATTACGAAACTTGCAAAACCCCAACAAATACACCAAACCACAACAAAAACAATCACCAACCATCATCAACCAGTCATATCCTCCAAAATAATCTTCTCTAAAACTTGGCAATAATTAGGGGATAATTGCTCCCATCCCTCAATCTTCTAGTCACCAACATGTTCAAAAGCCCACTTAGCCAAATATTCTACAACCCTATTCCATTCCTAAGGAATGTGAGTAAAAGACACTGAATCAAGCCTAGAACACAACTACAAAATATGTCGAACAACCAAACCAAGTTACCAATTAACCCCCTCCAACTTTTTCTCATTCAACAGATTAACAATGATCTGAGAGTCTGATTCATAGATAATATTATGCCAACCAAGATCACAGGAACACTCAATAGCCAAAATAATCACCAACCCCTCCATAAAGTTATTGGTTTGCTTCCCTTTATGGATAGAAAATAGGAAAATAATAGAAACAGAGCAATCTCTTCCAGCTCCACCAATCCTCACTGGCCCATGTTTTCCTCTAGAAGAACCATCAATATTGATCTTCAAAACATCCATCAGAGGAGGAGAACAACTCCCAACCATCTAAACCTTCTTCTTATCCTTCCTATCTTTCCAAACACAAAAGGAGTTGAAGGCCGAACCCCGCAGGCCCAATCTATTCACAATATCATCATTACTCCTATCCAAAGGAAAAAAAACTTCACATTTAGCTTCCACCATCTCCTAAATCATGCAAACAATTATTTTCTAAACTTGTGGAATCATCAACTTGCCCCAACGAAAAATCCTATGATTTCATTCTAGCCAAAATTTCTAAAGGATAAAAGTAGGATCAATGCACCACATAATTTGGAGGAAAGAAGCATGAGATGGAGGTCTCCCTAGGCTACTCCAAAATTCAACTAGAGAAGAGGCATGAACACAAGGATTTATCCAAATACCCCACCAAATATTCCATATAAGTAAAGAAAAGGGACAATAGAAGAAAAAATGAGATGAATCCTCCTCATTGCAACCATAAAGAACACAAATAGAAGGACCCTAGAATTCATGCTTCCAAATATTTTTCCAAGTAAAACATCTTTTCCAAACTAAGGTCCACAAGAAACAATTACAATTAGGTTAGTAGAACTTATTCCAAACATTTTTCTACCAGGGAACTTCCAACCCACCATACTTTTGAGCAATCAGCTCCTAATATCCACTAGCCACCATGAAAACCCCCTTTAGATCCAGACTCCAAGAAAAAATATACCTATCCCTAAGAAAGTTGCAATGTCTACTTGCCAAAATATTTCCAAGCTCAACACAATCCTCCTCCAATCCAAGCACGAGCAGCTCACTAGGAACCTTCCATCTAGACATCTCCACTTGTCCACAAAGGTAAGAAGTCTTAAAATCAATCACTCGAGACCAACCAACCTCCAAGAAGCTCCGAAAAAGATCCTACATATTAGAATACCTAATCATGATCAAGGAAAAGCCATCCCAAGAGTCATACCAGAAGAGAACCTCAAACCCCTATTGTATACCCAAAAAAAACCCTCCTTGATCAATTGAGCACCTTTTTTAAGCATCTCCCAAATCATAGAATCTTTCCCCACAAGTAGATACCTAGAAACCTCCTCCTTCAGAATCCCACTTAGATATTTATGAAAAATAGTCCTCGCCCAGACATGATCTTATTCCACACACCATCTCCATTAAAGAATGGCAGATAATTCCAAACTAGTGAAGGAGGACTATCGCAACCCAAGGACCCTAAATTGCTTTGACCTATAAATAATATCCTTCACAAGGCTCCACTTAGAATACAACAAGCTACCAACTCATAAAAATTTCCTATCTAGAGATTCCAAATCCTCAATAAAACCAATGGGAGCCACCTAGAGCATACACCTATAATTGGGAAGGGCCTGCAACACTGACTTAAGAAGCTAAAATCGATTAGCGAAAGAAAGTCACCTGTGAGTCCAATGGTTCACCTTTGCATGAAACTTGTCTAAATTTTTTTTCCAAGAGCCCTTAGGAAGGGTACTAGAGGAGATATGAATTCCTAGATAAATCAAAGGAAAAGTTCCAATTTGAAACCTCAAGATATGAACTATCCGTTGTTGAATGAGCCTCAGAGTAATAAAGAAAAAAATAAATACTTACTCTCATTAATCATCTACCCAAAAGCTGCAAGATAAATTTCTAAATCCTTGCACAAATTAGTGGCCTTGCATACTTTGGCCATACCCATCAAAGCAATATCATAAATTAATTGTAGGTGAGATTGAGGCGGTAAGACATTGCCCCAAACCTAGCCTTGGATAAGACCTTGTGCCACATTACTCTTAATAACTCTCCCCAAACCCTCAGCCAAAAGAATTAATAAGGAGTGAGAGGATCCCCTTGTTGAAGGCCTCCGAAAGCCCCCAAAAAGGAAGATGGTTCCCTATTAATCAAAATAGAGAAAGAAGTGATCGTGACACAACTCATAACTGAGATAACCCACTCCTCAGCAAAACCAAATGCAATAAGCACTTTACGCAAGAAGGACAACTTGAATCTATCATGAGCCTTTGCCATATCCAAATTGATGAACATATCTTTTTTCTTTAGAATTCACCATGGAGTGAATAGTTTGTAGCAATTACCACACCATCCAAGATTTTCCTATTACCCACAAAGCCTCCTTGTTCCTTAGAAATAAGCCTACTAATCTACCTCTTCAACCTCTCAACAATCAACTTAGAAAGAATTTATAGACCACGTTACAAAGAGCAATGGGTCAAAACAATCCTATCCTCATCATCACATTTAGGGATGAGAGCAAGAAAGTGGAATTCAAAGCTCTCAAAATCTACTCGTTCTTTTGAGATTCACAAACCACCTTTAATAAATCCTTATTTATAATATCCCAAAATTCCTAGAAGAATTCAATTGGAAAGCCATCAAGACCAGGTGCTTTCCCTTTCTTCATTTGAAAGATAGTAACCTCTAATTCCTCCAGGGAAATGCATCCCAAAAGGAACTCATTCATTTCCACTAAAACCAAAGAAGGGATGTAGGAAAGAACATAATTTTCCTCTACCAATACATTTGGAGAGTCTTCCATAAACAAGGTGGAAAAGTACTATGGAGCTTCTCTAGAAATATATCCCAAAGAGTACAAATGCTCACCCCTATCATTAACAAGAAAATGAATTGAATTACCATGTCTCCTAGCCTTCACAAAGTTGAAGAAAGTGGCATTTGTTTTATCCCCCTCATGTAACCAATCAACTTGAGCCTTTTATTTCTAGTAAATCTCCTCACGAAACTCACACTCTTCCAATGATTTCAAAGCCCTCACCTCCTCCTTGAGAGAGTCCTTAGAAAGGCCAAACTCCATAATCTCATGGGTAATTGTATCTAAACCATCCTGAGCAACAACCATAGCATGGAAGATGTTGCCAGAACACTACCTATTCCACCTTTTGAGTTGGTACTTCACATACTATAGTTGCTCGGAAAAAGAATCCATAACAATGCCAAAGGTAGGTCTACCCAACTACCACCACTCAACAACATAATCTTGTAGAGAGGGATCCTATAGCCACATAAGTTGAAACTTGAAAGAGGGAGAATGGGCAGCATGAGCTGATAAAGTAGATAACTTAATAGGCCAATGGTTCAAACCCCTCCAATCTAGAATTTCAGAACAAATAATCCAAGAACCACCAATACAAAAACATGAAACCAGGAACTATCTAGCCTTCAACAATACATTCCTCCCCCAATCTCTTATTATTCCAAGTGAAACGACAATTACTAGGCTTAACATCAACAAGATTAAAAACATAAATGTTTTCATAAAGAAGAAAAGGAGAAGGTTCTAGCTTAAAGCTCCTCCCCTTTTTCTTCTAGATTAGTTATATCATTGAAGTCCCCTACAATAATCCAAGGATATAGAGGAGTATAATTCATAATCAACCAAATGTGAGACCACAAACCCTACTTACTAGGTAGATCAGTAGGAGCATAGATATTGGAGAGAAGAACCATTTCTCCATTTCCCAAGCTCAAAGCAACCACAAAGATGGGAGACTTACAAGAAATCCACCAAAGAGGGCAGTTCTTTAATGGATTCCATAAACAGGTGATGCAATCAAGGTAGGAGGATCCAATTAAGGAATGTCCCTCCTTGCAACCTAAATTACTAACACCATACTCACCACATATATGCAACGAAAATTAATAGCTAAACCAAAGAAATATAAATGTCATTCATGAACACTAGACACAATATATATCCTCGGAAAACCCTAACAGGGAAAAACCCAGCCTTCAAAGCTCATTCCTCATTATATTATAATCTCAAAACACATTACATATGCCTCTCATGATTAACAAATTCTAGGTCATAACCCAGGGATTACAACTAACTTAAATGATAACAATCTTCATCAACTCCTTCGACTTTGCTCCACACTCCTTTTGCTCTGAAATCCACTTCATCACTGTGCTTCATACTTCATACTATAGAGCACCTTATTGATCCATCTCCCTTCTGTGTCCTGTAACAAATCCTCTCGCTTCTATTTATATCATCCACAAATCATCAACCATTAACATGTCAGCCCAATTACAATAGCTAGTAAGATAACATGCAAACTCAAATAGGTCAGCCTCAAATAATAAACAATGTACAATGTGAACCAACCAATGTTGGCCACAACAAAGTAAGGACCCACAATAACATCCTCGAACACAAAATTCCTTCAAAAGTTATTCCTCAAAGATCCACAACATGCTATAAACACCCTATTAGCCAAGAACAAAAAGACATGAACTCACAAAAGAAAATCACCAATTGTGAGCACAATGATCGATGTGGACCAACAACACATGATATAGAAACATCCACAATCATCACAAATCACCATAGAAATGTTTACAACAACTCCAATTGCTAGAATCACATCATCTTCCTTCAAGAACACCAACTAGAATGACTGAACAACTGTTAGAACTCAAATACCCATAAATCGATCCAATCTTCATGTAGATCTTTGAAACTTAACATGGAAACACTAGACATACTTGACAACAAACCCTTTAATCCACAACCTCTAGCAATCAGATACAATAATCTGGTTCTTTGCAACTTCACTGTCAACTGCCTCAGTTGTTTTGAATGCCTCTGGATGCCCTTGCATCAGACTCTTGAGGTTATTTAAAAAGTGAGCCTCTTCACTTTGGTCTGTTTTGTGTCAAATCCAATGTTGTCTCTTTAAATTGGTTAGACGATTTGTCCACATACACTTGTAACTACCTCAAGGTCGGTGTTCTATTCAAGTCCACCCTATAAAACTACCCCAATTTCTTCTTTGAATTGGTTCAACGATCTATCCATAAGTACTTGCAACTGCCTCATGGTCGGCATTCTATTCAAGTCCACCCTGCAAACTACCTCAAGTTCTCCTCTTTGAATTGGTTCAGCATTCTACTTGCAAGCCTTGCATTACTTCACTGATCGGTGATCTGAGCAAGCCCACTTGGAAAGTTTCCTCAGGTTCTTCATCTTGTCGTGGTTGAGGTTTAGCAATCTACTTGCAAGACTTCTCCACAAGTTTCCTCAAGATCATTGTCCTTTTCTATTCCTTCATTCACATTTACTTTGCTTTGGTACATAAAATTTCTCCTTAAGAGCAATGCTTCACCTTCTTCCAGTTCTATGAAATCTGATACCTCCAAAGGTTCCCCTTCCTCTGCATAAAATAATTTTGTATCAACAGGCTCTTCTTCATCTACACAAACTATCTTTGCATCCTTTACTGGTCCTCTTTCATTAGCTTCTCTGGTATGAGGTTCTTGATGACACTCAATGCTTGATTCTTTCTTCCTCCAAACTTGAAAAAAGGTTCCTCTTCAAGCAAATCCTCTTTCACTCCTCTAGTACCCTTCATTGTGATAAGCATTATGACTTCTGTCACCTCTCCCTCTATAGTTTGATTAACTGTCCTTGTTCTACTCAACATAAGGTCTTCTTTCTTTGCATCTTTCTCCCTCTTTTCCTCCAACATATGAGTTCTTCCAACTATACAATCTTCAAAACATACAAGTAACATGTATCCACTTTGCCCCATCAATCCATCCCTAATTCATCTTTTTATAATCTGTCATAGGCTTTCTCCTTCTCATTTTATCCCAACACATCTTTTTAGAGTGATTCCTTAGTCCACATAACTTACAAGGATATAGATCCCAACACAATTCATTTTCATGTCCATGCCTATTACAATGTGAGAAATACATAATTTTTCTTCTCTGATTCAAACTTGCAATAACATTCTTACCTCTGTCATATCCAAGGCCTTTACTTTTTGATCTCATTCTCAGCTCAATAGGTTCTGTAATTCCTTGCTGATGCTTTCCCAATCCTTTTCCTTCATATCCCATTCTCTACATGATTTTGAAACTAATACCATCACCAACAATTGTAGGCTTCATTACATTGTTATCTTCAACTTCACCTTCTAAAGAAACTTTTGCAACATCACACAAATCATTAGTATCACAAGAAACATCACAAAGTTCAGGCTTATATCTCAGATTCTCATTCTCCTTCTGGCATGCTATAAATTATTGCTCCAACTGATCAACATATTTCATCAAGCCAAACACTTCCTTCTTCTACAAACTATTCTCCTTGTTCAACTCCTTCAAATTTTCCTCTAGATCTTTGTTCCTCTTTTCCACCCTTTCCAATTTCTTTTCAACATCCTCAAACATATCCAACTCTACTTCTAGTTCTTTCATCCTCTCCATCAATTTTGAATTATACTTCTTGATTTCACACAATTCTTCCTCCAAGGTATCCCTTTCACATATTAGGGTTTCATTTTCCTTCTTCATCCTTTTCCCAATCTTCCCCATTGAAACAAACCAGACAAACATCTGAATCTCTCTTGCCTCAATCTTTCTTCTATGATGACACTTATTACTTCTAGGGTTTTGCACTTCTTTCAACACTGTTTGCCTTCCCAATAGATTCACAACCAGCTAATAGACTCACAACTAGCTCTGATACCATTTGATGCAATCAAGGTAGGAGGATCCAATTAAGGATTGTCCCTCCTTGCAGCCTAAATTAATAACTCCATGCTCACCATAGATATGCAACAAAAAGTAATAGCTAAACCACAAAAAGATAAATGAAATTCATGAACACCAGACACAAGATATATCCTGGGAAAACCCTAATAGGGAAAAACCCACCCTTCAAAGCTTATTCCTCATTATATTATAATCTCAAAACACATTACATATACCTCTCGAGCTTAACAGATTCTAGGCCACAACCTAGGGATTACAACTAACTTAAATGATAAGAATCTTCATCAACTCCTTCGGCTTTGCTCCACACTTCTTTTGCTCTAAGATCCTTCCGGATCAAAATACTTCGTCACCATGCTTCATAATTCATACTATCAAGCACCTTACTAATCCATCTCCCTTCTATGTCCTATAACAAATCCTCTCACTTCTATTTATATCATCCGCAAATCATCAACCATTAACATGTCGGCCCAATAACAATGACTAGTAAGATAATGTGCAAACTCAAATAGGCCAGCCTCAAACAATAATAAATGTATAATGTGAACCAACCAATGTTGGCTACAACAAATTAAGGACCCACAACAACATCCTCGAACACAAAATTCCTTCAAAAGTTATTCCTCAAAGATCCACAACATGCTATAAACACCCTATCGGCCAAGAACAAGAAAACATGAACTCACAAAAGAAAATCACCAATTGCAAGCACAATAATTGATGTGGACCAACAACACATGATCTAGAAACATCCACAATCATCACGAATCACCAAAGAAATGTCCACAAAAACTCCAATTTCTAGAATCACATCATCTTCCTTCAGGAACACCAACTAGAACAACTAAACAACTGCCAGAAATTAGATACCCATAACTCAATCTAATATTCATGTGGATCTCTAAAACTTAACATGGAAACACTAGAAATACTCAACAACAAACCATTTGATCCACAACCTCTAGCAATTGAATGCAATAATCCAGTTCTCTGCAACTTCATTGTCAACTGTCTCAATTGTTCTTAATGCCTCTGGATGCCCTTACATCAATAGGCCAAACCCCTTGGATTACCTTGGGCTACAATGTACTAGCATTGACCACGTCCCAAAAGTTTAGGCACCAAACCACACATATTCTCAATAGACAACTTAGTTTTGTGAATTAATAGCACATCAGGAGAGTGATTTCTCACTAATTCTCAAACAAATTTTTATCGAGGGCCATTGTTCAAGCCCATTACATTCCATGAGAGGATAATTATTTCTGAGGGTTGGAGAAGTGAGATTCAAGGGTCTTAAAAAATCCTGACTCCAACAATGTCTCCCCCATCATCTTAATTTTCTCAAGGTCCTTCTTTCTCCTTTCCTTTGAAGACTTCTTAGGAGCCCCCTTAAGAATTTTCTAGTGAATCCCCAAAGAAGGAGAAGCCTTGTTTCCTTTTTCTGAATTAGACACCACCTTTCACAATGAAAGATATTTCTCCACCTCAATATTTTCCATAGAAACAAGGGCCTCAAGAACCTTTGGAGCCACTAGACTAAGATCAATATCCATTTGAAATGCACCAAATTCCTATAGATTTTGGAGGGTTTCAAAAATATTTCCCTCCTGAACTACCTCCAAGACACCTTGGCCCAAAGAAATCATACCTGGATTCACCTCCTATTGGCTAAGGTCCCCCAACACATCAAAATGATTAAAAGTGTCCCCTTCTTGCCACTCCTTGAAAGTCCTGTTCAGTCCATGATTCTTGTTATGGTGTTTGAAGAGTGAAACCCTCATTATCTACAACAACACCAAGGATAGGAGCCTTTCCTTTATCAACCTTAGGAGGGTTGTAGGAGGTTGAGTAGACTAAGACTTTGAAGTTTTAAACTTGGGGAATATTCATTGCAAATGACCATATTCATGGCACAAGCAACAACAAAAAGGAAGTCTCATAATCTAACTATTGCATCCAAGAAGAAGTACCCACATGAATTTCTAGAGAGTCTGGAAGAGGGTTACTTAAATCAATCTCAACACAAATTTGAGTAAAATTCATTACCTTACTATCCTACATTTGCTGAGAGGTACTAATTAACTTCCCTAGAAGTAGAGCAACAATTTGTAGAATGTCATTTCACCAATACTCAACTGGGAACCAACAGAAGCACACCCAAATAGGAACACAATTCAGGAGCTCCTCCAATGGGTTAAAACTAGTGTGTCAGGGCTTAATGAATAAGCCAATTTGGTTGTGAAAATAAGGTCCTCCTTCAAAAACTCTGTTGTGATCAACCATGCAGTTGAAAATGACCATAAATTAGTTGTTAGCTAACAACATTACCTCCAATTTTCCCTTCGAGGCCCAATTCCACTAAGCCCATGCCTCCAAAAAAGGGAGTGAAACATGCATACCCATGAATTTTCAAATCAATGCATGCTTTGAAAAATACTCCACTTTATCAATGATTGATTCTAGTTGAATCACCAAAACATGCCTATCTTTTCTCCTTTCCAGGCATCCATTAATCTTTGGGATATGAAGGCCTTCAAACAAAGAAAACCCTCCCACCCCCAATTCATTATACAATAGATTGTTCTCGGTAGCCCTCTTTACAAGAGAAGATGACTTCGTACCCAAAGAGGCATGAAAATATAGAGAGGGTTTATACCTAGACGCTTCACCTAAATCCATCACAAAAGAAAATATGAAAAAAAACCCCTTATACCTCCTCTCAAACCTAAGCCAAACAAAAACAAACAAAAAAAGAGAAGAAACTAGAGAATTGAAGGATCCAAACCCTACACACTAAAAGGAACCTACTCCAAGCAATTAACGACACCCCCAAACAGTGAAAAAACCCTTGTCAAGCATGCAAAAAGGATCAACCAACATGGAGGTCGTGACCCTAAATGGTCGCAAGCTTGCACCAAACACCCACACACGACAAGCCTCATTGCATTCCTCCCTCGATTGAACTTCATATATTTACCAAATAGGATAAAATTATTTATTTTACCTCCAATCAATAGTATAATTAAAATTAAATTTGAGTTTACAAATTAAAATCCTAAATTCAAAAATGGTGATTTTTATTTAAAATCAATAAGTCAATCTTTTTCTTCAAGAAATCATAGATCCATATAACAATTATGGTAATGAGTCACTGCATAAAATTAGGTCTCCATCAAATGACACAATCCTTAATCTGAATGGTCTTCTTATTTAACTCGTGTATAATATTAATGGAAGAAACCTATAATATCTTCTCTTTAATAATGAAAACACTTAGTAAAATACTATTGGAATGAACTTATTGGGATACACATTTCCAATTAGATTTTCAAGAAGGAATTTTTTTTTTCTAATAATGGTCTTCATATAATTAGTCCTTGAATTTATCCAATTTAATTATATATTATTTTTTTATTTACAGTATCCACATAATTCTTCAAGTGCCCATGTAGAAAACCCATGATTACAATGTTCATATAATCCATTAAAAATCTTACAATGAAAAAATAAAATAAAATTCATTGAATTATTTATAGATTTATAAAATTTTAAACATCTTAAATTAATAATAGATAATTAAATCCAATCATATAATATAGAAGCATATAAAAATTATTATACAATAGATTTAATCATTGAAAATGATGAGTCACTCTACTATTATGCTTAGTGCCTATAAACCTATCATCTCATCTATTTTAGTTTCCCATAGTTGAAGGTCAAGTTCAGATTTGAAAGGATTGTAGTTCAAATTCAAGTTTAATATTATAAAAAAAAAGCTTATAATCGTTGGACTTCATAGTTTAAAAGTGATGATTGAGTACATATTCTAGTTTTAAGAATGCAATTTTGGTTTTGTATTTTCTTTTAAATCATTTTTACAACTCATTTTCAAATATTATGCATTTATATATTAAACTTCCTATGATTTAAACTTCCTATTCAAATCATAGGTAAAATCCTGTACATACACATTCACAACAAAGATCTCATTTATAAATCTCAACTTCTTATAAGTTACCTCTTCTAGAGAATGTTAGTTTTCACTATCAAGGACCCCATTTTAAATTTATTGCCTATATGACCATAACTATCTAATTATTAAGGTTTCTTTTTCAATTTAGTTTCATATAGATTCTATGTGGTAGTGCTAATCATTCCTAGTAATTTATTAAAGCATATTTGGAGGCTCCCAATTGTTGTATGTTGTGAAAGCTAAGAATCTATATTAGGGAGAACAATTAATTGAATGCATTCCAATCTAATGGCTCATGAAATATTATGAGCTAATAGCCACTACATGTGAGATTACTTTTACTTATTGTTCACATGACATAATAACAAAGGTTGGACCCACCAAGGATCATGTGTCCAAGATAACATGTAGCAAGGGGTTTTAATTTTTTTAAGATGAAATTTGATCAATAGTTAGAATTCTCAAAGGTGTTGGTGCTCTCAAATTTAATGGATTCTAATACAAATGATGCAAAACATCAAAATATTTCACTAGTGCTATAAATATGTTACAAAGAAAGTCATGCGATTGTTTTGGAGTAGTTATGTTATTAAATATTGGCTCAAAACATCCATTTCATATTTTAATTTTTATTCACATCATATATAAATAAGCAACTTTCATATGTTAAACCCTAGTTTAAAGACCATGGTATAATGTTCAAAATTAAGAACTCTTCATAATGTAATCCATGGATCAAATTAATATCCCCCAACTATTCTTTAATTAAATCTAATATATACTCATTTTTTTATTAGTATAATGAAATTGGTAGTTCATGATTAGTAGTGTACTATTGTATAAATGATAGTGTTCATATTGATTTTTTATTTATTTTTCTCATTATAGTCTTACATATTTGATAAGTCATTTTTTGAATTATTAGGGGATGAAAAAATATTTGAGAGATACAATGAAACCCATAAGAACAAGTATATGAATGTTAGCTATAACTACAAGGTTGAACTGTCAATTTTAATATTGAATATAGTTTCAATGTAGAAAATCCTATCATTCATGACCATTGATTAAAGTTGATCAAGTTGCTCATGGAGTTTCAAAATATGTTAGATTTATCAACATCTCTAGCTTCTAAGGAACATCAAGTGAGAAATGATCTCATTACTCTCAAAAAATCAAAGATTATTAGAGAAATTTGGGATCTCAAGGTTTCAAAGATTATTAATTGTGTTAGAAAATCAATATCTTTGATGGGCACAATATAAATATAGAAATAACAATGTTTCAAAGAAAAAACACCAATATTTATTATAACTAGTTGACCTAGCAGGGAAAGAGGTCATCAAGTGTGAATATTACATGTTGGAATGTTTAACACTAGGATTTAGCCTTCTCCATTTGATATCCAAAGTGTATAATAAAATAGATAAAATTGATCATTCTTAAATTTTCATTTCTCCATGTCATATTTATTTAAAAAAATAATATGGGTTAATTAAGTTAGCCTAACAATCCCCCAACAAATTAAACCTTAGCCTTGATCATCCAGCAATGATAATAATTATGGGTAGTGTTTACAAGATCAATGTCACATATTCATTACAAGGAGATGAAGATGAAAAATTATATCTAATTAGGGTGAAAATAGGGTAAGATCCAAATGCATGAGCAAGAGGATATACCACTAAAAATTTTCACACTAAATCACTACAAAAAGATGTAATTATGAGAGTGGAAAGATGCAAATAACAATAAAAAAAATGCTACGTAATTGTTATAGCAACTATTGGGGAAGTATTTAGAGCATAAAAAGTTGTGTATCTGGCTGAAAAGTTGTTTTTAGGCCACAAAGGACTCATTCTCCTTTAGTGGCGAATGGGTCATTTTAGGGTTTTAAAAAATTGACTTATGGGTTATGTTCCTTGATTCCTACACTCTTAGATCCATAGTTATCAACTCCCGAAATCCTGAAATAAATTTTGTAGCCTCCTTTATTTGTTCTTGCACTATAAATGACAATCTCGCAACTTGATTTTTTTTGCAATTTTACTTCAAAACTTTCCTCCACTTGATCTTCAACTTGTAAATCTGCACACACACATTCAAGGGAAGAAAAAATTGTTGATTGTTAGTGAATAGGGGTTTTCCTCAGTCAAACCCCTCTAGGTAATTAAAGAAAATGATGAAATGAATGAAATGAAGCATGAACATGAAATAATGTAATTGATGTCAACTTGGATGTTGTCTTGTGATGTAAATTTTCAAACTAACATGTAGTGGCCATGAAGAATGTAGATCTTGATCCTTGAATGTGATTATAACAATAGTTTTAAGTTGATTTTCAATGCTACATCCACTTCTTTAGCTCAACAACATGAATGCATGCATCAAACCCTTGTCATGATGATATGATCTTGAATTGCTGCAATAAAATCTTGAAATCTACCCTTAAATGCCTTATGTAATGCTCTAATGCTTGCTCACTTGAATGCTTGAAGACTTAGAATGAGTTGCTAGATCTTGTTAGGAGAAACAATGCGAATTAACCCCTTATTTATACTAAATTAGGAGATTAACCTTGAAATTCAAAGAAATAAGGCCAACACCAAATCTAGAAAGAAACATTATTAAATTCTTTCCAAAATGAAATTCAAAAATGGGGGTCTCATTAAGGGAGGACCCATTCGCCACCTAGGGTGAATGGGTCCTAGCTAAGTTTACCAGGACCTAACTGTATAGGAGCAAAATTGCACCCTTGCATTTTCCCTTACATTCTTTTATCCACTTTAGTATCAACACCCTTAGCATCTTGAGTAGGCCCATTTTGGCCCTTGCATTAGCCTTTTTCCCTCTTAAGATGCTCCAACACCCCTTTTTAGCAGTTTCCCTTGCGTGTAAGCTTTCCATCAAACTTGGTGTTTTTACCATTTTCGTCATTATGAAGCATGACATGTCCAAACACTAGTGCATTGTGCGGATGTCTGCGCGCCACACTAGCATCCTGCAATGTTTCAAAGCTCAATCGACAGTTTCTGTGCATGATTCCCACTTGTAAACAAATTTTTTCGGTGGTAACAGCTGGTAACACCCAAAAATGGCTGCAGAAGCTTCTTTTAGATCATCCCTTCAACTCATTTGGGCTCTCTAACAACCTCTTCCATAGCTAGCTCCATTCTGCTAGTTTTTTAGCTTCACTCCATCACTTGCTTACAACTTGTTGTAGCAGCTCCAAGCTCTCTTAAGCTTCCATTACAACACTCTTTGCAGCCCTTGGATTTTGCATGTGACATCTCCCTTGCCTTGTGCTTGTGAGCATCTTGATATTCCATATCTCCCTACCATTTGCATACTTAATTGGTGATACGGGTTCTCCTCCTTGAGCGGGGTTTGCTTTTATCACCTCTTTTGTGATATGGGTTCTCCTCCTCGAGCGGGGTTTTCTTTTATCACACGCTTATTTGTGGTGTGGGTTCTACTTCTGAGTGGGTTTTTCTTTCACCACATGCTTTGTTCATCACACTCTTTATCTTCTTGGCTGTCCATGGAGGTGGGAACACCAAAACAGGGGTTTGACTGAGGAAAAACCCTATACAACCCCAACATTCTCTCCAGATATCACGCTTGCGGGTTGTAAAGACATTTTTTGGTGGAGGCTTCATCAATCATGTGCTTGTAAGTATTCCTTTCCTTTCTTCTCCTTGTCTTTGTTTCAATTCTATTGATTTATGCTATTTTACTATATTCTGTAAGTTTTTAGCAATCAGATAGAAGTAGTCACTTAGCTATTTTTTGAGATAAACTCGCTTTCTGGTCCCTACGAGACGCCTGTGCACCTCTGGGATGCCAGCGCACTGCATTTTCGTATGCTTTCTGTGTTGACGTCCTCTGGCTGAGAGCCTATTAGTTTGTCTAGAGAACCTTTATGACCTGCTCTTTCAGAATATGAAACTTCCACATTGTTCCATCGAGGTGGTATTGGGAAGTTCACCCCGTGAGGATCTTTGAGGGAAGAGAACTCGTGAGTAGTGAATCCCCCTATATCAAATTTATGTGAACTCGACCTGAAGAACATTGTTCTTTGGAAAAGATTGTAATGGATGTAATATCTTCTTTTATTAATTCTATATCTAATTTTGTTAAAGATCTTAATGACGTTCCATTTAGTACATGTGATGGTGACTTGGATTTACCCATGTCACTTGGTATCTTTGATCCTTCTCATGAGATTCCTCTTTCTTCAAAGGAAATCTTATTGCAAGAAGATGAAATCATTGATACCTTTCTCAACGCGACTCTACCCTCTCTTCATTTCAGTGCACTCTCTTCTAGAGATGATGCATTTGTGAATGACAAAGCTTCTCCCCATTCCAATGCACTCTTTTCTAGTGATGATGCATTTGTGAATGATGAATCTCATCTTTGTTCTAATACACTCTCTTTTAGAGATGATGCATTAGTACAAGATGAACCCCCTTCCACATCTAATTCTCCCTGCATCGATGTTGAGAAGATTTCTTCAAATAACTATTCCACGTTTGATCCTGTTTGGATTGATGATGAGAATATGTATTCAAATAATTACTATACTAGGTGTGATGATTTTGTAAATGTATTCTATGTCTCTACCACCCCTCAAAGGCCTAAGAGACCGGTTGTTTACATAACTCAAGCTAGTCTTTCTCCTAAAAGGGTTTGTGCTATCGATGGTATTCTATTTGATGGTAACATTCCTAATTTTCCTAAGGCTCCCTCTTATAGAGTGGTAGACTGTACTTATGAGAATAGAATGAATAGACAACCAAGACTTCCTCAAGCTCCTAAACCTATGACTAATGAACCTAGTGGTAACGATCTTGTTGACCAACCTTGCATTACTTCGGATAAGATCTCACTGTGGGATTTGCTTCAGTCTGCCCCAGTTTATCAGGGTATGTTTCAGGAAGCTTTGCGAAAGATCCTCTTTCCTTCTTCTGCTAGGCTGGAAGATGCTGATGTGTTGATGGTGTATATTCATGCGAGTTCACCGAACATTACGTTCTATCCATAGGAGCTCCCGCCTCTAGAAGTACAAAAGCAAGCAGACCCTCTAATGTTTATAGTCAACATCAATAAGATAGGCATTAGACGTACTCTCATTGATGCTAGTTCGACACTTAATGTATGTAGTATTGATCTATTAATATTGACCCATTCTCTCTTAATATTTCTTCTCTTTTCCTCCACAGGTTCGATAATGTCAATCAAAAATCCCTAGGCACGATAGTCTTTCCTTTGAGATTTGGACCCATTACCGTACCTACCCTTGTTTATGTTATGCCAAGAAAGTTACCATACAACCTTCTTCTTGGTAGACCATGGATTCATGCTATGGGTGCAGTCTCGTCTACCTTGCATAAGTCTATTAATTTTATTTATAACAATCAATTAGTCATAGTTAAGGCTGACCTTGAGGCTATACACCTATGTGAGATGGTAGCTGCTGGTCAGGCTTCAGCCGTACCTACTCTTATTCCTTCAATATCTTCTAATTTTTCAATGTTTACTCCAGTAGTGCCTACTACAAAGGATACTCTCGAGGTAAATTTCCTTGAAGAAGATCCTTATAAAGCAAGGAGTCCTAAGTGTGCTCCTACATCTTCTCAAAAGAATGCATGTATTCATGGTGATCAGGGTCCTTTAGAGTTTATAGAATACTTCGTTGGAGAATATAAAGTTGACCCGATCCACTTAGACCTTCTGACAACATCATCCACACCCACTATCAAAGATTATTATTATTTTGTATTGTGGGTAGTGTGGGAAATAATTGTAATATCCTTAGTGTTGATCCTCCTTCTGAGGAAGAAGATTACGCTTCAGCTAAAGAGGATAGTGTTGGTAGTCCTGTTAATAAGAATGATTGTGATCCCATAAAGGAGTGTGATCCCCA
Organism: Sequoia sempervirens; assembly: GCA_007258455.2. NCBI lineage: Eukaryota > Viridiplantae > Streptophyta > Pinopsida > Cupressales > Cupressaceae > Sequoia > Sequoia sempervirens. Next base: position 142,656,197 of record VDFB02373365.1, read on the forward strand.
TTTTTGGGACAATGCTCTTTATAAGGATCCACCTTCTTTTCAAGACTTGCAAACACGTTATGGCCCTGGCTTTAGGCTCGTCTCTAAATGTGGCTATGAGCATAAAGGTTGTGTGCACAACGAGCAAGACATTCAAGTTCATATAGAATTTGTGCCTCGCAAGCATAATCTAGAGCTTGGTTGCTCGAATGAACAATCTAAAAGGGAACCGCAGTTCAATGGCAACATGAATTCAACTCAACCTTTTTCTCATGGACTGACTTATCCTCCTTTGTCTTCCACCTTCGTATCTTCTTCTTACTCCTGTGAGAAGTAAAACTTTTCTCCACAAGAGAAAGGGTTGCTTCCTACTCCTCATTCTTTATCTAAGCAAGAGCATATATTGTTGTGGCTTCTAAAAGCCTGCTTGCTTACTCTTTCTTCTCCTACACATAAAAAATCCCATAAACATGATAAAGCAAAACATCCTTTCTGTGCATACCATCGAGTGCTTGGCCATTCCACTAGAGAATGTAAAGCCTTGAAAGACAAGATACAAAAACTTTGTGATTCAAGTACCATTGAACTCCCGTTTGATTGACATACCTACCTTTACTTTGCATGGTAAGTGATATCGATGTTTACCTCTATCCTACATGCTCGAAGTACCTTGCATAGTTCTCCACCCCTATATTTTGGGGATAGTGATAACTTGTTATGGAGATGTGTGTCCTTCTTAAGGACCCTTCTCTTCGCTATGTCTTTCAATTGAAGCATCCCTTGAGTGGACCCCTGTCCTTTTGAAGGGTTCCCGAGGGACCTCTTTGAAAGTCTTTCTCTCGAATGAATTCTTTACATCTAGCTTGAGGGCAGCCTGACTAGACCTCGCCTTTCAGACAGCATGTCCCTTGAGTGGACCCCTCTATTTTCACACTGGGTTCTCGAGGGATCCCTTTGAAAGTTTTTCGGTCTGCTTGACCGATCGCTTTACACATGTTCTATCTGCGGGTAGACATGTTGCCACTTTTAGATGTGTCCTATCTGTAGGTAGACATATCAATGCTTTAGACGTGTTCTATCTTCGGGTAGACATTTCACCGCTTTCTTACTTTGCGGAGTTCGTTTCCATGAGGTTTCTTTCATGTGAGAGTTCTTGAAGGATACCTTCCTTGCAAGTCTTCGGGTCTATAAGACGCTTTCTCAGCCTCTTCCATGCGAGAAATCTTGGGGGATGCCTCCTTGCAAGTCTATAGCCTTGTAAGGCACTTTTTGGTGATACGAGTTTCCTCCTTGAGCGGGGTTTGCTTTTATCACCTTCTTTGTGGTGCGCGTTCTGCTCCTGAGTGGGTTTTTCTTTCACCACACACTTTTTGGTGATATGGGTTTCCTCCTTGAGCAGGGTTTTCTTTTATCACCTTCTTTGTGATGCAAGTTCTACTCCTGAGCGAGTTTTTTTTTCACCACATGATTTTTGGTGATACGAGTTTCCTCTTAGAGCGGGGTTTTCTTTTATCACCTTCCTTGTGGTGCGGATTCTACTCCTGAGTGGGTTTTTCTTTCACCACGTGCTTTATCTCTCTCTTCTCTCTTGTATATACCGGATCAAAGATTTGCATCTTCTTCATCCTGAGTATATGCTCCTCTTTCTTCATCTCAAAGTTCTGTTATGTATTAGTTGGAGACAACGCATAGTTCGGAGAAAACCTTTTACATTGAGGTCTCTTCACTCTATTGACTCAAATCCTTTAGCTTTTTTTATGTTCTAACGTTGTCGTTTGGTGCAATTTTTTCTTGTCTAATGTATTGGTTTTGTAGATCGTCAGCTTAAGGGGATGCTTTCATGGTTTGAAAAGTTGTGTGCTTCCTCTATGGTATCCTTTTGGCATATGACATTAATTATGTTTAGTAGATTTCCTTTAGCGTGCATATTAATGTAGATTCATATGCCTGCTAAAGTGGGGGAAAAATGTATAAGAGAAAAATTGCACCCTTGCATTTTCCCTTACATTCTTGCATCCACTTTAGTATCTAGTCCCTTAGCATCTTGAGTAGGCCCATTTTGGCCCTTGCATTAGCCTTTTTCCCTCTTAAGATGCTCCAACACCCCTTTTTAGCAGCTGCCCTTGCATGTGAAATTTCCATCAAACTTGGTACTTTTCCTATTTTCGTCATTATGAAGCATGACGTGTCCAGACACTAGCATGTTGCATGGATGTCTATGCACCAAGCTAGCATCTTGCAACATTTCAAAGCTCAAGCGACCGTTTTCGTGCATGATTCCCACTTTTCAACAAGTTTTGGTAGTGGTAACGGCTAGTAACACCCAAAAATGGCTGAAGAAGCTTCTCTTCTCTCTTTTTAGATCATTCCTTATACTCATTTGGGCTCTCTAAGAACCTCTTCCATAGCTAGCTCCATTCTTCCAATTTTTAACTTCAATCCATCACTTGTTTACAACTTGTTGTAGCAGCTCCAAGCTCTCTCAAGCTTCCATTACAACACTCTTTGCAGCCCTTGGCTTTTGCATGTGACATCTCCCTTGCCTTGTGCTTGTGAGCATCTTGAGATTCCATATCTCCCTACCATTTGCATACTTACTTGGTGATAGGGTTTCTCCTCCTTGAACGGGGTTTTCTTTTATCACCTCTTTTGTGATACGGGTTCTCCTCCTCGAGTGGGGTTTGCTTTTATCACACGCTTATTTGTGTTGCAAGTTCTACTCCTGAGCGGGTTTTTCTTTCACCACAGGCTTTTTTCATCACACTTTATCTTCTTGGTTGTCCATGGAGGTGGGAACACCAAAATGGGGGTTTGACTAAGGAAAACCCCTATATAGCCCCAACATTCTCTCCAGATATCACGTTTGCAAGTTGTAAAGACATTCATTTGGTGGAGGCTTCATCAATCATGTGCTTGTAAGTATTTCTTTCCTTTCTTCTCCTTATCTTTGTTTCAATTCTGTTACTTTCTATTATTTTACTATATTCTGTAAGTCTTTAGCAATCAGATAGAAGTAGTCACTTAGCTCTTTTATGAGATAAACTCTTTTTTTGGTCCCTACGAGATGCCAGCGCACCTTTGGGAGTCCAGCGTGCCACGCTGTCATCCGCTTTCTACGCTGGCATCCTCTGGCTGAGAGCCTCTCAGTTTGTCAAGAGAACCTCTATGACCTACTCCTTCAGAATCTAAAAAATTTGCACTTTTTCCATTGAGGTGGTATTGGGAAGTTTGTCCCGTGAGGATCTCTAAGTGAAGAGAACTTGTGAGTAGCAAATCCCCCTATATCACATTTTGTTGAACCCGACGTGAAGAACATTTTTCTTCAGAAAAGATTGTAATGGATCTAATATCTTCTTTTATTAGTTTTGTATCTAATTTTGTTAAAGATGTTAATGATGTTCCATTTAGTACATGTGATGGTGACTTGACTTTACCCATGTCACTTGGTATCTTTGATCCTTCTTATGAGATTCCTCTTTCTTTGGAGGAAATCTTATTGCAAGAAGACAAAATCATTGATACCTTTCTCAACGTGACTCTAAGCTCTCTTCATTCTAGTGCACTCTCTTCTAGAGATGATGCATTTGTGAATGATGAAGCTTCTTCCCATTCCAATGCACTCTTTTCTAGAGATTTTGCATTTTTGAATGATGAATCTCATCTTTGTTCTAATACACTCTCTTTTAGAGATGATGCATTAGTACAAGATGAACCCCCTTCCACATCTGATTCTCCCTGGATCGATGTTGAGAATATTTCTTCAAATAACTATTCCACATTTGATCCTATTTGGATTGATGTTGAGAATATGTATTCAAATAATTACTCTACTAGCCATGATGATTCTATAAATGTAGTCTATGTCTCTGCCACCCCTCAAAGGCCTAAGAGATAGGTTGTTTATGTAACTCCAACTAGTCCTTCTCCTAAAAGGGTTTGTGCTATCGACGGTATTTCGTTTGATGGTAACACTCCTAATTTTCCTAAGGCTCTCTCTTATAGAGAGGTAGCCTATACTTATGAGAATAGAATGAATAAACAACCAAGACTTCCTCAAGCTCCTAAACCTATGACTAAAGCACCTAGTGGTAACGATCTTCTTGAGCAACCTTGCATTACTCTGGATAAGATCTCACTGTGAGATTTGCTTCGGTCTGCCCCAGTTTATCAGGGTATGCTTCAAGAAGCTTTGCGAAAGATCCTCTTGCCTTCTTATGTTGGGCCAGCAAATGCTGATGCATTGATAGTGTATATTTTCACGAGTTCACCGAAAATTGTGTTCTATCCATAGGAGCTCCCGCCTCTAGAAGTACAGAAGCATGCAGACCCTCTGATGATTATAGTCAACATCAATAAGATAGGCATTAGACGTACTCTCATTGATGTTGGCTCAACACTCAATGTACGTAGTATTGATCTATTGCATAAAATTAATATTGACCCATTCTCTCTTAATACTTCTTCTCTTGTCCTCCGTGGGTTTGATAATGCCACTCAAAAATCCCTAGGCACGATAGTATTTCCTTTGAGATTTTGACCCATTACTGTACCTACCCTTGTTTATGTTATGTCGGGAAAGTTACCATACAACCTTCTTCTTGGTAGACCATGTATTCATGCTATGGGTGCAATCCCATCTACCTTGCATACATCTATTAATTTTATTTATAATAATCGAGTAGTCATAGTTAAGGTTGACCCTGAGGCTATGCACCTATGTGAGATGGTAGTTGTTGGCTAGGCTTCAACCATACCTACTCTTATTCCTTCAGTATCTTCTAATGTGTCAATGTTTACTCCATCAGTGCCTACTACAAAGGATACTCTTGAGGTAAACGTCCCTTTAAAGAAGATCCTTCTGAAGCAAGGAGTACTAAGTGTGCTCCTTCTACATCTTCTCAAAATAATGCATGTCTTGGTGGTGATCGGGGTCCTTTAGACTTTACAAAATCCTTCATTGGAGAATATAAAGTCAACCCAATTCGCTTAGAACTTTCAACAACATCATCCACACCCGCTATCAAAGATTATTATTCTTTTGTATCGTGGGGTAGTGTGGGAAATAATTGTAATATCCTTAGTGTTGATCCTCCTTCTGAGGAAGAAGATTATGCTACAACTAAAGAAGATAGTGTTGGCAGTCCTGTTAATAAGAATGATGGTGATTCAATAAAGGAGTGTGATCCCCATTTTTGGGACAATGCTCTTGATAAGGATCCGCCTTATTTTCAAGACTTACAAACATGTTATGGCCCTGGCTTTAGGCTCATCTCTAAATGTGTCTATGAGCATAAAGCTTATGGGTACAATGAGCAAGGCATTCAGGTCCCTATAGAATTTGTGCCTTGTAAGCACAATCTAGGGCTTGGTTACTCGAATGAACAATCTAGTAGGGAACCACGGTTGAATGGCGACATGAATTCCACTCAACCTTGTTCTCATGGATTGAATTATCCTCCTTTGTCTTCCACCTTCATATGTTCTTCTTCCTCTTGTGAGAAGTCAAACTTTTCTCCACAAGAGAAAGGGTTGCTTCCTACTCCTAATTATTTATCTAAGCAAGAGTCTATCTTGTTGCAGCTTCTAAAAGGCCGCTTGATTACTCTTCCTTCCCCTACACATAAAAAATCCCATAAACATGATAAAGCGAAACATCCTTTCTATGCATACCATTGAGTGCTTGGCCATTCCACTAGCGAATTAAAAGCCTTAAAAGACAAGATACAATAGCTTTGTGATTCAAGTTCCATCGAACTCTTGTTTGATTGGCGTACCTACCTTTACTTTGCATGATAAGTGATATTGAGGTTTACCTCTATCTTGCATGCTCGAAGTACCTTGCATAGTTCTCCCCCCCTATATGTTGGGGGCAATGATCACTTGTTACAGAGATGTGTGTCCTTCTTAAGGACCCTTCTCTTCCCTATGTCTTTCAATTGAAGCATCCCTTAAGTGGACCCATCTCCTTTTGATGGGTTCTAAGGTACCTCTTTGAAAGTATTTTTCTCGAATGAATTTTTTACGTCTAGCTTTGGGGCAGCCTAACTAGGCCTCACCTTTCAAACAACGTGTCCCTTGAGTGGACCCCTCTCTTTTCACGTCGGGTTCCCGAGGGAGCCCTTTGAAAGTTTTACGGTACTCTGCATGACCAGCCGCTTTAGACATGTTCTATCTGTAGGTAGATATGCCACCACTTTTAGATGCATCCTATCTGCAGATAGACGTATTGACGCTTTAGACGTGTTCTATCTACGGGTAGACATGTTGCCACTTCTTGACTCTATGGAGTCTGCTTCCTTGAGGTTTCTTTCATGTGATGGTTCTTGAAGGATACATTCCTTGTAGGTCTGCGGGTCTGTAAGGCACTTTCTCAGCCTCTTCCATGTGAGAGATCTCGGGGGATGCCTCCTTGCAAGTTTGTGGGCTTGTAAGGAACTTTTTGGTGATACGGATTTCCTCCTGGAGCATGGTTTGCTTTTATCACCTTCTTTGTGGTGCGGGTTCTACTCCTAAGTGGGTTTTTCTTTCACCACACACTTTTTAGTTATACAGGTTTCCTCCTTGAGCAGGTTTTTCTTTTATCACCTTCTTTGTGGTGCAGGTTCTACACCTAAGCGAGTTTTTCTTTCACCACACACTTTTCGATGATATGGGTTTCCTCCTTGAGCAGGGTTTTCTTTTATCACCTTCCTTGTGGTGTGGGTTCTACTCTTGAGTGGGTTTTGCTTTCACCATGCACTTTTTCTCTCTCTTCTCTCTCATATATACCAGATCAAAGATTTACATCTTCTTCATCCTGAGTATATGCTCCTCTTTCTTCATCTCAAAGTTCTTCTGTGTATTATTTGGGGACGATGCATAGTTCAGAGAAAACCTTTTACATTGAGGTCTCTTCTCTCTGCTGACTAAAATCCTTTAGCTTTTTTGTGTTCTAACGTTGTTGTTTGGTGTAGGTTTTTCTTGTCTAATGTATTGGTTTTGCAGATCGTCAGCCTGGGGGCATGCTTCTGTGGTTCAAAAATTTATATACTTCATCTATAGTATCCTTTTGGCATATGATGTTAATTATGTTTAGTAGATTTCCTTTAGCATGCATATTAATGTAGATTCATATGCCCACTAAAGTGGGGGAAAAATGTATAAGAGAAAAATTGCAGTTCCCTTGCATTTTCCCTTACATTCTTGCATCCACTTTAGTATCCACTCCCTTAGCATCTTGAGTAGGCCCATTTTGGCCCTTCCATTATCCTTTTTCCCTCTTAAGATGCTCTAGCACCCCTTTTTAGTAGTGGCCCTTGCGTTCCAGCTTTGCATCAAATTTGGTGCTTTTCCCATTTTCGTCATTATGAAGCATGATGCGTCTAGACACTAGTGCCTTGTGCAGACGTCCGCGTGCCATGCTAGAATCTTGTGATGTTTCAAAGCTCAAGCAATCATTTCCATGCATGATTCCCACTTGTCAACAAGTTTTATTGGTGGTAACGACTAGTAACTCCCGAAACAACTGAAGAAGCTTCTCTTAGATCTCTTTTTAGATCATCCCTTCAACTCATTTGGCCTCTCTAACAAACTCTTCCATAGCTAGCTCCATTCTACTAGTTTTTAGCTTCACTCCATCACTTGCTTACAACTTGTTGTAGCAGCTCCAAGCTCTCTCAAGCTTCCCTTACAACACTCTTTGCAGCCCTTGGCTTTTGCATGTGACATCTCCCTTGCCTTGTGCTTGTGAGCATCTTGAGATTCCACATCTCCCTACCATTTACATACTTACTTGGTGATACAGGTTCTTCTCCTTGAGTGGGGTTTTCTTTTATCACCTCTTTCATGATATGGGTTCTCCTCTTTGAGCGGGATTTTCTTTTATCACACGCTTATTTGTGGTGTGGGTTATACTCCTAAGCTGGGTTTTCTTTCACCACATGCTTTGCTCATCACACTCTTTATTTTCTTAGTTGTCCATGGAGGGGGAACACCAAAATGGGGGTTTGACTGAGGCAAACCCCTATATAGCCCCAACATTCTCTCCAAATATCATGCTTGCAGGTTGTAAAGACATTCGTTTGGTGGAGGCTTCATCAATCACGTGCTTGTAAGTATTTATTTCCTTTCTTCTCCTTATCTTTGTTTAAGTTCTATTGCTTTCTGCTATTTTACTATATTTTGTAAGTTTTTAGCAATCAGATAGAAGTAGTCACTTAGTTGTTTTATGTGATAAACTCTCTTTCTGGTCCCTATGAGATGCCATCACACCTCTGGGATGCCAGCACGCCTCTGGGATGCCAGTATGTTGCACTATCATCCACTTTTTGCAATGATGTCCTCGGCCAGAGTCTGTCAATTTGTCCAAAGAACCTCTATGTCTTGCTCTTTTGGAATTTGATACTTCCACACTATTCCATCGAGATGGTATTGGGCAGTTCACCCCGTGAGGGTCTTTGAGCGAAGAGAACTCATGAGTAGTGAATCCCCCTATATCACACTAACCCTAGAAGATTGAAAGAAGGCTAAAAACCCATTCCAGATCATCTGAAAAAGAGGGGTCTTGTTAAGGGAGGGCCCATTCACCACCTAGGGAAAATGAGTCCTAGCACCATTTTCTAGGCCCAAACTTTTCCTAATGAATTATTTAATTAATTAAGTTATAAGTGTCAAGATGGATCTTCGAGAGGCATCAAAATTAAGGCTTAAATTTGAATTTAAAGGGGTTAATAACTCCAATTTCCCACAATTAATTAATGAATACCTAGATAAATGTGAAAGTATCTTATAACACTTTACAACACTTAAACAAGGTACAAATTTAAATACATTTTGTTCAGAAAGGGTCCCATAAGGCTTAATTGAGAAAATACATCCTAGAAAAGTGTGAAAGTGTGTTACAACACTTTACAAAACCCTTGCAAAGGATCAATTAAGGAATTTTTGAGTTAAGTAAAGGTCCTAGAATAGCGTGAATGTGTACAACAGACTACAACACCACTCCAAGACATCATTAGTTCAGTTTTAATGTCAATTATCAAACCAAGTAAGGAAAAAGGCTTACTTTTTCGTTACTACATCTTTCCCCCACTTTAGTGAGAGGATGACCCCATGTCAAACTCACACTAAAGTAGAATTCCATGATACTTAAATATGCAGCAATAACAAAGATACATGACCATACCCTATCAAAATCCAAGAAAAATAAACAAAAACAAAGGATCAAGCACAACCATTCCAATGTGATGTTGAATGAGGTTGTTTGTCAATAACATATGTTGCTCACTCTAGGGTAGTGGGACCTCAACTTTTCCACTAGGTGAATTATCCCAACGAAGTGGTTTAGTGAGAAAGTCATGCCAATGTATTGGATTCGCACTATATGATGAGAAATTCATGCAAGTGTATAAACTTTTCATTATACTAACCATACCAAAGTTATCCTCCTGATAACTTCAATAAGGAAACACAATGTAAATGATTTTGTAAATTCTTTTGAATATCATGTAAAAAAAATTAAAAGGGGATTTTTCTTTGTTTGTGTAATGGTCTTCCTATTAGGGAGCATTGTTCCTAATGTATCCAAGAGAGGACAAGTCAAAAGTGTCAAATCATCACCCATGGGATGCCCTGTTCATATCGTGCCATGTCAGTAGCTCGTACACTGTTGGATGACATCAAAACCAAATGACACCACCAAGAAGAGGACACATCACAAGAAAACAAGGAAAATATTTCCATGAATTTTTTGCAAAAGATGTCATCTATGTATGCCCCCACTTTAAAGAGGTTTCTACACCATCACTGTGAGAAATTGCTTTAAAGTAGCCAATGTTTTTAGCCTAAGACACGAGAGATTTCCTCATAAAACCCTATGCAAAGTCATATGTTTCTGAAATAAGTTGTGCCATGAAATAGGAAGGAAGGGTTTCCTCCACAAATACAATGCTAAACCTAGAAAGAATAGTATGTCACATGTGAGCCAACTTAAGGCATGCCATCCACATCCCAAGCTTACTATTACATATACATGGAAGGTAGTCAACTATCAAAAAGAGACAATGACAAGTGACATACAAGGGAAAAGCTACCTAACCTCTTGCCCCCACTGAGTGCAGGACAAGGGTGAGTCGAAGATGGACGATGGCATGCTACTTCTTGCAAAAAGGAATTATTTGTAATGAGTTTAAAACATGCAATAGTGAGTATGATAGGATCCTACAACTATTACATGGAAATGAGTAGCAACTAAATTGTTATTGATTATGATGAGTAAACAAAGTATCAACTTGATGCCTTTCTAATGAAATGTTCCCACATGTAGTATCTATTAGTTCAGGATGCACCAAAGTTAAACTTACCTTGGAAGAATCTATTGTAAGGTTGTTGATATGAAGTGAAGGTTTGTTTGATGATTTTATTTCTATCAAAGGATAATAACCAAGACTACGAGGTGTTTCTTGCATGTTAGGCTCTATAGGGACACAAATACCTTGTTCTCTAGCACTACATCCTTTTGCATTATAACCAAGTTGCTTCATAAGTTTGTAACCTTTTCCATAAATATTTTTCATTTCTTTTAGATCTGGTTGTTGCTCATAATTAATTTCATCAAAGTTTATTGTGTATGTTGTCTTGTTTTCTAAAGTGATTGAAGTGGATTCTATTGAATATTGTACTAACATTACTGCTTTTTCTTTTCCTTTGTCAGACTCTTGTTATGATCCTATTCACCCATGAATGTAGGTATGAAATTAAAGGAAATTGAAGCATCTTCCAATAATTTTGTGACTTCTTAAATATTGTTTTCTTTTTCTTTCTCGACATGTAAACAAATTTCAGGTTCAAGGTCAGCCTTGATTGTATACACCTTGTTATATATATGAGCAATGCCATTGTAACTCAGTTTCTGTGAAACATTATCATCATCGAGTTTCCTTTTAGGTGTTTCTAAGATAAGAATGGGTTTATTACATGATCTTGCAGTTGTTGTGAGGGTGGATAAATGATGAGTTTAGGCTTAGGTGGTCCAATAATTAAAGGACTTGTGGGAGGTCTAAGAATTAGAGGACTCAATGGAGTCCTAACTTTTATAACCTCACCAAACTTATCCTTCTCTTCATGATCTCTTAGTGAAGGGGAGCCTAATGTCACTTCATCATCTTCGTCTAAGGAGGTCACATCACTATTTTTTGAAAGACATGTGTCAATGTTCTCATTTGCTTGCATCATGATATTTTCCCTAGTAGGAGAGTTTTTAGGAGAGCAACAAACTAAATGTTCATGAAATTCATTTTTTGGTTCTTCTAAAATGTCTTGATAACAAGTAAGGGAGTGATCAATGGTTGGATTTTCTTTCTTAGAAATGATGAAATTCTCTTGTTCAATACTGTTTTTCCTAGGGGAAGAGAGGAAAATAGGACTCTCACAACTCCCATCAATTGGATCTTCTAACACAAAAGTATCTTTGTCATAAATAAGAGAGATATTAGGAGAAGGCCAAATTTGATTGTTATGACTGCCCACGATTTCATCCTTGTTTTCTAAGGTATCATTCTCTTGTGCCATGATATATACCCTAGTGGGAGAGCTTTCAAGAGGTTCATCACATTCCATGATTATATTTTGTAAAGTAACTTCATCAAAAATAGGGGAGGCATCAAGGGAAGGACAACAATAATTTTCATGCTTACCAATGATTGGATCATCTCATCCAAAGAGATCTTTCAAAATGTTAGGGACATTAGGAAGGAGAGAAATGATGCTATATTTTTCAATCATTGGATCTCTTAACACTAACATGTCCTCTTTACAAATGCATTTTTCATGATTGTCCAAGATTGTTTCCTCTTTCACTAAAGCATTGTGACAATTAGGGGAGGTGTTGGGAGATGAATGGAGACTAGGTAAAGTAGTGTTAATGATCTCATATTCTTGTATCATACTATCTTCCCAAGAGAGAAAACAAGACTTTCATGATTCTCAATGATTGTATCTTCTTTCACCAAGATACCTTTGTCACTAATAGGAGAGGTATCAGAAGAAGAACAATTGTGATTATCATGATTGTCTATGCTTGCATCCTCTTGCATCAAAGCTTTAGTGGATGATCTAGGTGAGATGAATTCCTCAAGGGATTCATCTAACATGTCAAAGTCATCACAACTAAAGGGTTTGAAGGATATGCCTTCTCCAATACTTATCATTTTTTTGTTTGTTTCTTTCGATGTTTTTGGTTTTTGTTTTCATTTTCTAATGATTAAAAAATGTACACTAATCTATCTAATGTTGCAATGATGTTGAAAATGAAAGAAAAATACAGAAATCTAACACTACTTTGAACTGCAATATGCAAGAGAATGTTTTTCACAATGTTGCAAAATCTATCAAAATGAGCAATAAATTGAATGCAATTTTGAATTTTGACAATGCACTGAAATGAAGCAATTTAAGCTAAACATAATGAAATTGATGAAACAAAAAATCAAGAAACTGAAATAGGAAAGCAATAGCACCAAAAAAAAGCTTAAAACTGGGATTTTAATGTCAAGAAAATGCAGATTAGGACCTATCAGGGACTCATTCACCAGTAAAGGTGAATGGGTCCTAGTTGGGTATTTTTGAAAGGTTTTTGGTGATTTCTAAGTGATTTTTGATGCTTTTCAAATGACAAAAGGTATAGGCTTAGCCTGATCAAGGACACATTCACTAGTAAGGGATAATGGGTCCTGGTTAGGTATTTTTAAGTTGTTTTTTAATGATTTTCAAGTTCTCAATTATATCTTTCAGTTCCAAGTCTGAGACAGTGAGCTTCAACTTTAAATTTTCCAAAAATTCAATGTAAAAATGCAATGAAAATATGAAATACAAGGTCTAAATTTGAAATGAAATTTTGTTTTGATTTTGAAATGCAATTGTATGAGATCTAAATGAGATGTAAAATGACAGATTTTTTTTGTATTTTTCAGATTTAGAGGGATTCAAAACAATGCAAATCTAAACCCTATATGATATGCAAGATTTCAATGTAAAATAAGTAACCCTAAATGAGATCTTAATTCAATGCAAATGTAAATGAATGCAAAATATAACTTAATATACAATGAGAGACTCCAAAAATTAGAAAATTGCAATGGTTAATATGTCGGGTTCACCAAAATGATTAGGGTGAAAATATGGTAAGATTCAAATGCATGAGCAAGAGGATATACCACTAAAATTTTCCACACTAAATCACTACAAAAATATGTAATTATGAGAGCCAAAAGATGAAAATAACAATAAAAAATGCTACTTAATTGTTATAGAAACTATGGGGGAAGTTTTTAGAGCATAAAAGTTGTTTACCTAGCCAAAAAGTTGTTTTTAGGCTATAGAGGGCTCATTCGCCTTTAGTGGCGAATGGGTCCTTTTAGGGTTTCAAAAAACTAACTTATGGGTTCTACTCCTTGATTCCTACACTCTCAGATCCCCAATTATTAGCTCCCGAAAGCCTGAAACAAATTTTGTAGCCTCCTTTCTTTGTTCTTGCACTATAAATGACAATCTTGCAACTTGACAATTTTTGCAATTTTTCTTTAAATCTTTCCTCCACTTGATCTTGAACCTGTAAATCTGCACACACACATTCAAGGGAAGAAAAATTGTTGATTGTTAGTGAATAGGGTTTTTCCTTAGTCAAAACCCTTGTAGGTAATTAAACCAAATGATGAAATGAACCATGAACATGAAATAATGTAATTGATGTCACCTTGGATGTTGTCTTGTGATGTAAATTTGTAAACTAACATGTAGTGGCCATGAAGAATGTAGATCTTGGATTCTTGAATGTGATTAAAAAATATTTGCAAGTAGATATTCAATGCTACATCCACTTCTTTAGCTCAACAACATGAATGCATGCATCAAACCCTTGTCATGATGATATGATCTTGAATTGATACAATAGAATCTTGAAATATGCCTTGAAATGCCTTATGTAATGCTCTAATTCTTGCTCTCTTGAATGCTTGAAGAATTAGAATGAGTTGCTAGATCTAGTTAGGAGAAACAATATGAATTAACCCCTTATTTATACTAAATCAGGAGATTAACCACAAAATTCAAATAACTAAGGCCAACACCAGATCTAGAAAGAAACATTATTAAATTCCCGCCAGAATAAAATTCAAAAACGAGGGTCTCATTAAGTGTATGTAAGTGATTTTGGATGTTCAAGGAACATCCCTATGTGATCCACATGTTGCTAACTGGCTGATTTGGTGTTGTATTATGCATTGAGTTGGATTTCTAGGTTATTTGTGGGTATCCGACTAACAAATATTGTTCCTTTTCTTGGGCCATGTGTTTGTGGGGTTGCTTTAGTAATGGAATATGTGTCATGATAGATTTGGGTCCTGAACTATCCTATTTAGGATCGCATCAATTAAATTCAATTGAAAGAATGTTTATGGGTCGAATGCTTATGTGCTTCAATGTCTCATCCTCATGTTTCCTTGATGTCAACTTAGTTGATGTGCGCATGTATGTGAATCATTTTGGATCACATTGAAAGAAGTATTAAGTATTTTATTTGTCCTCTCTATCCTCAGGATAGGAAAAATTCATGCTTTGGTGGCCAACCAATTAAATTCATTATTTATTATCTTCTTGGCAGACTTAATTAAAGAATTAAAGTGTTGTGGTGGATATAAATACAAGATCAATTTGGATACAACTAGGATGGAGAAGAGTGCAAGTATGAAAAAGTGTGTGAGCAAGATGTATTGAATATATGATAGAGATAGTGATAAATATTGTGAAAGGAAAGATAATTTTTTCTTGAATTCCTTAGTCAACAGAGAGTTGTGTTGGTAATCTTTGTAATTCTTTTATATATCTTTTGTATCCTACTCTAAGATAGTGAATCTCATTAGGTCCTCTATATCTTTCTCCTAGAATTGGTTGGTACATCAGTGTTGCACATCCTTTTTGTATCTTTCTCTAAGGCAGTGAGCCGTCATGTAAGTCTTTTGGTAGTGAGCCTTATATTGTGAGTTAACTCTCACCAAGGTTTTTCCGTAATTGGGTTTTCCATGTAAATCTGGCGTCTATTTATGCATGTGTGTTTTCTCTATCTCTTTCTCTTTGCTTCTGATCTAATTAATACTATATCTTTTATTGGTAAAGTTTTATGACGGTGTTAAAGATTCAAATTGTTATATTCTTCTCTATTACTACATTGCTTAAAGTTCCATCTTTATTTTCTAGAGGATTTTGAGTTATGTTAAAAGTTTCAAATTCTAGATAGGGTTATGTTTTGTGTAGACTGATTCACCCCCTCTTAATCTTCATAATTTTTCAGCAATTGGTATCAAAGCCAAGTTCCTTTGTAGAAGCTTAACAACTTGAGTCAAAGATCTGAGATGGCACATGATGTTTCATATAAAGGTCCTAGATTTGATGGGACTAATTACTCCTATTGGAAATTGATAATGGAAGGAAACCTAAGCTCTCTAGTGTTTAGTGTTCGACAATCAGTCAAAAGTTTTTATACTACTCCTACCACTCAAATTATAGATTTAGCTGAAATTAGATTATATGAATGTAATGCTAACTTGCCAAGAATGCTATTTTGTGTAGATTAGTTTATTCAAAATTGTTGAAGGTGATAAATTGCAATTCTATCAAAGATGCTAGGGAGAAGCTTAGTAGTATCTATGAAGGAGATTCTAAAGTGAAGCAAGCCAATATGCAGATCTTCAAGAGAAGATTTGAGACTCTACAAATGACTGAAGATGAAGACATTGCAAGTTATATGCTCCAAGTGCAATAAATGTCTCTAGGATCTTCGGACTTCATGGAGAAGCAAAAGAAAGTGAAATTGTAAAGAAGGTTTTGAGATCTCTCCCAAAATATTATAATCACAAAGTATTTTCCATTAAAGAATTTAAAGTTTTGGATCAATAATCAATTGATGAAATGTTTGGTACTCTTACTTCCTTTGAGATGAGAGAGTTTGTTTAAGATGTTCCAAAGAAAGAAGCTTCTTTAAATGTTATCAAAAATATTGAAGATGAAGTTGTTGATCAAATTGATGAACATGATGAAGTTGAAGCAAATTTTTTTAGAAGACTAAAGAAAGGTACTAGTAAATACAAAGGTAAGTTACCTTTTAAATGTTTCAATTATGGAAGAATAGGTCATATTGAATGTATATGTCCCTATAAAGAATCTGTTGATGATAACCAAAGAGAGAAAATAAAAAGAGGATTATGTTCTAAGGAGAGTTGTTGTTACTCAAAAGATGAACATAATTATTCAAATGATTCAAATATGTTTATGGATCTGGAAGGAAAAAACTAGCAAGGTTAATGAAAGATCTAGGGTAGTATGGACTGCTTTTCATGCAAAGTAAGAGGGAAATTATTAGGTAATTTATAATGGGTTTTCTCATCAAAATACTGGTGAAAAAAGTAAGTTCATTAGTCTCAAGAGGGTCAATGGTGGATTTTTTAAGTTTGGTGATGATAAGTCAACACAAATTTGTTGGAATGGTAATATAATAATTGATGGAAAGAACGAAACTAAGGATGTCCTTTATGTAAAAGGCCTTAAATAATCTCTTGAGTTTCAATCAAATGTGAAACAAAGGATACGATCTCATTTTTCATGCTAATGGATGTGAGATAAAAAAGGAAGGCTCTGGAAGGCTTGTTGCTAAAGGAACAAGGACAAATGGTAATATCTATCGTCTAAAGGAAGCTAATAGAAGAATCTAATTATTAACCCAGTCTAGAGAATTTTGGTTGTGGCATAAGAGAATGGGACATATAAACTTTGACAACATGGTGAAAAAAAGTTCCTCTCATGTAGTGAGAGACATGCCTAGGATAACCAAGCTTGCAAGCACATTGTGCAAAGAATTTCAGATGGGAAAGCAAACAAAGAATGGTTTCAAAATAAAGGAGTGATTTGTTTCAACTCCATTAGAGCTTATTCACACTGATCTATATGGACCTACAAGGATAAGGAGCCATCAAGGTGAAAGGTATTTTATGTTTCTTAGAGATGATTACACTAAAATGATGGGTTACATTCTTGAAAGAGAAATCAGAAGCCTTTGATAAGTTTAAGATTTTTAAAGAAAAAGTAGAGAATGAAATGGATGCTAGGATCAAATGCTTAAACTCAAATAAAGGAGGTAAATTGAACTCATATGAATTTGAATTTTTTATGAAGATCATGGTATTAGGATACATATGTCTACTCCTAGAACCCCTCAGTAGAATGGGGTAGTTGAAAGAAAAAATAGAATAGTGCAATAAATGGCTAGGACAATGATGAAAGATATTGACCTATCGGATATGTATTAGAAGGAAAAAATACATATTGTTGTCTATTTTCTTAACAAAGTGAAATTGAGGTTCAAAAAAATAAGACCCCTTATGAGCTATAGTATGGAAGACCTCACACTTTTAAATATTTTAGAATCTTTGGCATTAGATGCTATATCAGAATAGATGGAGACTTTGGAAAGTTTGATTCAAGGTATGATGAAGAAATCTTTCTTGGTTACTCAACTAGGAGGAAGGTATATAGATGCTACAATAAGAGATTGGGAAAGATGATTGAAAGTAAAAATGTCAAGGTTGATGAAGACTTGTGTTAGATCTCACATGAACCTTGGGTTTTCAGATCTGATATACATCCTTGGATTGAAGAAGAAGAGGAATTGAAAGTTGTGAAGACTCTCAAGACTCCAAAATATGTGCAGAGGAACCACTCTCCAAATTAGATCATTGGAGAGAAAAATGAAGGAGTGCTAACAAGAAGAAATTTTGTAAGAGAAAATGAGAAAGTGAATTGTGCCTATTGTCAAAAGTGGAGCCAAAGAACTCTTCTAATGCTAGAAATGATGAAAACTAGATAAAGGAAATGGAGGAAGAACTGAATCAAATAGAGAACAATCAAACTTGGGAACTAGTTCCTAGACCTACTGATAAGAATGTGATAGGAACACAGTGGGCATTCTAGAACAATTTGAATGAAGATGGTGAGGTGGTAAGGAACAAATCCAGATTGGTTTGCAAGGGCTATTGACAAGTTGAAGGTATTTATTTTGAGGAAACCTTTGCTCCAGTATCCAAACTAGAGGCAATAAGAATGTTTCATACTCTTTTTTCCCATAAGAACTTAAAAGTATATCAAATGGATGTCAAGTCATCTTTCCTAAATGGTTATCTAGAAGAAGAGGTATACATTGAGCAACCAGATGACTTCCAATTATCAAAAGATCCAAACATGGTTTGTAGACTCAAGAAAGATCTACACAATCTCAAGAAATCTCTTAGAGATCTCTTAGAGCTTGGTATGCATGGCTAGATAAGTATCTAATTTAGCAAGGATTTAGGAAGGGTAATGTAGATAGTAATCTATAGATTAAAGTTTAGAAATACAAGTTGTTTATTGTAGTTGTGTATGTTAATGATATCATTGGTGGAGATGATAATATGTGTAAAAAATTTGTAGAGGAGAAGTAGAAATAATTTTAAATGGCAATGATCAGTGAGTTATCCTTCTTTATTGATCTTCATATTATTCAGCAAGATGGTGGAATTTTTATTTTTCAAGCCAAATATGTAAAGAAAATGCTGAATTTTTTTTGGAATGGAATATTCTAAACTTGTGGGTACTTCTATGGTGACTGGTTGTCACCTAAGTAAATCAAATGAGTCTCTAGAGGTTGATCAAACTATTTATAGGTCTATGATTGAAGGTTTACTATACTTAACTACTTCCAAACCTAGTATCATGTATGCAGTATGTTTAGTTGCCAGATTTCAAGCCAACCCTAAGCAATCTCATGAGAAAGTTGTGAAAAGAATTTTTAGATACTTGAAGGGAACTTAAAATTATGGCTATGGTATAAAAAGGATTAAAATTTCTCTCTTAGTTCCTATACTAATGTAGATTGGGTAGGTTGTGTTGATGACCAGAGGAGCACAAGTGGAAGTGAATCCATTTTGGGAGAGAAATTGGTATCATGGTTCAGTAAAAAGTAGGATTCAGTGTCTTTGTCCATAGTAGAAGCATAATATATTGCTAGAGCTAAAGATGGGAAATATGAATAAGAAGGTAAGTAGATGAAAATGAATAAGAAATAAACACAAGACTGTTATACCTTCATAGCTCCTTCCTCTTCATGGAATAATCTCACAAGATGCACCCTTTTCTTGTAGATTTTCTCCAATGATTGAAGGGATGCGATTGCTCACAATTTTAGCATGATGATGGTAGGATGAAGATGTATTTGATGGAGATTTGAGCAGCATAAGGATGGGATGAATGTGTGTTGAAAGAATGAAATCCAAGGGTTCATTATATAGAAATTTGGTGAGAGGAATCAAGGTCTAGGATTGAATGGTTAATGGAGGGTTGAGATTGATTGAGAAGGTGAGGTTTGGATCAAGGATGAGGATTGATTAGCCTTGTAAAAATAGTCACAAGATGGAAAGGGGTAGAATGGGGAGGTGTGCTCACACATGTGTGAGCACACATTGGGAAGAGAGGCATTAAATTTGTGTCAGAGATAGGGTGGCTCATAGGGTAGCTTGTGTAAGAGGTTAGTGGGGGGTAGGTGAGATGTAGGAACTTAAAATTAAGAAATAATGATAATGATGATTAGGGATGAGGGTTATGTGAATTAATCAAGGATTAATTGATTAAAGAGGATGGATTAAGTTAATAAACCAAGGGTTTATTAACGTGGCTAGAGTTAAAAGTTGGAGAATGGGATAGTGGGGTTAGGATGGGGATAAATTTAATTAATCAAGGATTAACTAACTTAAGAAAGGTTAGGGGGTTTAGAGGAATAAGGTTAAAGGTTAACTTTAATTAAATAAATATAGATTTAATTAATTAAAGGTGGTGGAATGTAAGGATAATGGGGAAATTAATTAAATAAATAATAAATATTTATTTTATTAATTATTGCGATAAGGGATATAGGTTAAATTAAATAAGAAAAAAGTATTTGTTTAATTAAATATTATTTTGGGTTACTACATTTTTCCCCTCTTTGAGATGATGTTGCAATTAAGAGAAGTAACATCATTTCAAAGAATAATAAAACATAGTGGCTAGGAGATGGATAAGGACTAGTGGCATGATGCTCCAATCACTAGGAAGGATGAGAAGGAGGTAGTGGTATGCCCCCTCGAGAGGACATGTGGTTTAGGAGAACATGAATGTGCTCTCAAAATGGATGAGAGGTCTAAAGGATGAAGAGATGAAAGGGTGAGATACCTAAGGATATATGGGACAAGATAAGGATGATGAAGATATGGATGGAGAGGGAGGATGGATGATCATCATTCTACAATGATAAGAGAAACCTACATTTAATATTGTACTTGACACTATGCACCAAGATATAAGGAACCATGATGAAATTTTTTTCCAAGTATGTGATCAAAACGTCAAGTGCAAACATATGCCTTATGACACCATGATATGGAAGACCATGATGACCCTATGGAAATAGAGTGCAAGAGACCATGATAAATGCAAACAAAGATAAAACACACAAGAAACAAGAAAGCATGCACAACAAACCAAAAGAAAACAAGGACCATGCTCCAAGTCAACCTGAAAACCAATTGATGGATTGGTGATGATGATGTTGAATTGGGAAGGATACATCCCTTTGATGATAGTTAGATTGAAGAGGATCAACTTGACTTGAATTAAGATGATGGATTGCTTAAGGATGATGCACTAGCTTGCAAGATTGGATTGCATGGATTAAGATTCTCTGCATTAGATAGGATTGTATTGGGATGGATGGGTGGATTGGAAGGATAGATGGATGGAATACGATAGGATTAGATGGAAGATGAGATGATTAGGATAGAGGAATGGATGGGGTCCAATGACAAGGGAGAGCCAAGTCTTAGTAAAAGGATCAGTAGATAAATAGATTGTGTAGACAAGAGATAAATAGATATTTTCAATGCAAAATACCAATATGGGATGAATCATGCTTGATCCATGAAGAATTGAAGCATAATGGAGCCACCAATACTTGAATCTCAACAAGATCAATCAATCAAAATTGAAAGTAAACATTTTATCCAAAAACCTAACATGCTAAATTTATGAAAGATTTAAAGAAAACATCCACTCCAATCTATTGAAACTTTATCTTGTTGTGGAATTGGTTTCGCATTGATGTGGACCGATGACCCTTTCCCAATCCCATGATAGTGAGCTTGTCTCAATCGATTCTATGGAAGAGAATCTATGAAACCATGGTGTTTGATGTATGAAAAACCTAAATTATGCACAAAATGAACATGATACAAGCTAAGTTCCCATGATTTTATGCTATAAATGATCTAATTATGCAATTGCTAAGCTAATCTTAGCTAATTTAAGCTAATTTAAGCTAAAATGATGCTAAAAGATGAAATCCCTAATTTATTTCCAAACTAAGATGGATGCATGGAAGCCATTAATGGAAGCTTGAAGCTATTATGCAACTAAAACAAACTGAAAATAAGCTAAATGTGTGCAAATTGAGAGTATGGATGTGAGTAAATTTAACAACATAAGTTTGCAATAAAAGATGGATCCATTTGTCTCCAAATAGTGATCTATTTATAGGAGAGCAAATGAAGAACATATGGTTGAGATAAAAAGCTTAATAAATGGTTCAAGATGAAGAGGATGAGAGGCATGGATCATGGATTCTCATCAACGAATGAGAATGCAAGATGAAAGTTAATCAAGGGCTCACACTTGCCTCAAACAAACACACTTTTCACTTGCTCACACAAGTCAAAGGTAACTTGCTTAAGAGGTTAAAGGGTTAACTTTCATTTCAAGCAAAGTGAGTTGATTGGAGGAGAGGGAATATTCCCTTAGGGTGAGGAAAAAGGTTAATTTACAAACTAGAACAAATTTTTAATTTTGCAAAAAGGATAACAAATATTCCATGGGAATATTCCATTTAATTAGAGGAATAATTAGTTTAATTGCTAATTAAACAAGGTTTAATTTATGCAATTAGGGGATTAGAAGACTTAAGGAGATATTTATTAAATTAGATGATTTAATAAATAAGGGAGGGGGATGAAATGATATTTAAGTAAATATGATAGGGTTATTTAATTAAATAAGATGACTTAAGAGATTAAATTAAATATTTTGATTTATTTAATTTAATTAGATGAAGTGTTAGTGCGAAAAGAGATGAATTAACCCAATTTAATTAATTAGGCCAGTTAGATGAAAATGATGCAATTAATTAATTAGCTAGGCTAATTAAATCAATTAAGCAAAAAGAGGATGGATAAAGAGGAAATGATGTTAATAAAACTAATTTAAGTGTATGACATCAATTAGGACATTTTTCAGTGTCTACATTTTTCCCCTCTTTGAAGTGAGGTACCTGCTGCTTCGGTTCAAAGAACACGTTTTAGATTAAAACTATTGCCCAAATAAAAAAAATCTAATTTTTTAGATCCCCCAACGAAAGGATAAAATTGACTCCCTACCCCCTCAAGAAATCAAGCAAAAATTTCAAATTTTGGGTTGATTTCTCAACAAAGGTTCAAAAGATTCCCCAAGGGTCTAGAAAAGTTTCGGGATTCAAGAATAATGCCAAAAACGCAAAAAAATGATTTAAAATTAGGTCCAGATTGGCAAAATTGGTGAAAATGATAATAAACCCCATTATAAAGGTTAAATTAGGGAAAAAAACCCTAATTTTCTAGCTTAAATAGGCCAAGATGGGTCATTTTCAATTCAATTGTGCATTCACACTTAAGAAATTCTTGCGATTTGAGCTTTGACCCTTTGAAGAAATGGCACGCCATGAGCTTCCCCGACACAATTTTGATCGAGTTTGTGAGTTCTAGTGGCTTCCAGGCATAGGAACACTGGTATGTGATTCAAAACCTGATGTGAAATTTGAAATTTTGATGCATTTATTAGGCATTAGAATTTAGAATTTGGGTGTGTTGCTATATAGTGATGCTCAAACTTCAATCGACAACACTCAAATGATATATAGTGACACATATGTATAGGGAAATGCTTTTTTAGATTTTATTTTAGGGTTTCAATTTTTAAATGGTGACACGTTTGTATCTAGTGACACACTTGCCAATTTGAAAGTTAGGGTTAGGTCATGCCAAATTCTAAATCATGACACCATATTGTATGGCAACACATTTGTCAATTTGTAATTTGAAATGCATCGGGTGTCGCTGTTTGGATTTTGAATATAGCGATGCATTTGTAAACAATGACACATTTGTTATTTTCGGGACAAAAATTCCAAATAACTTCAAATTTATGATGATTTCCTGATGTTGTGTGCTTCATGTGTGTAGGAGGTCCTCCCACCACTGGCGTCAATAGAGCACAGGCACATAGTACTGGAGAGATTGGGTGATCTTTTAGAGTTGCGCTAGGAGCACCTGGGAGAGATTGGATTGTGGTATATCACATATGCACCCATGATTAGGACCCATTTAGCTATGATGACAAGATTGTGTGAAAGATGGCACAACAAGACTTTGTCTTTCCACCTTCCTATAGGAGAGGTGACAGTGACCTTAGAGGATGTGTGGTAGATATTGCAATTTCCTATCCACAGTGATCACATGATCTATGATCTTGATGTCAGGTTGGATGCTTGCTTTGAGGTGATGGAGATGGACTAGATTGTATTGGTCACATCATAGATTGATCTAGAGACATACAAGGGTCACGTGTCAATGTTCAAATTGATTGTTGCAGCCATCATTTCAAGTTTGGTGACTCTAGATAGATGCAACCAATCTTTTAGTCTTGGGTGGGGCTTGGCATGGTAGAGGATGCTTTACTGAAGGACTCTTTTAGCGTGGGGGCCTGTGATGTCAGCCTCCTTGTACCATGATTTGCATGATTTTGTTTATTATGATGGGAGATCCCTCGATGTAGGTGTGAATCTTCTTCATATTTGGGCATGGGAGCACATTGTAGTGCTTTAGCCGATTGTACAAATGGCGGGCATGGAGCTAGATGATCCCATCATACATAGATACTGAGGTGCCATTACACTCAAACACATAGGAAAGATTGGGCTCCCGTACTAGCTATGGGTGATAAATGATATGAATTTGTTTTGGTGGTGGCCACGACTTTAGATGTTGGCTTGGTTTAGTGATGCATAGAAGATTTTCTTCACCTGACATAACTGTTATATGCAGGGTTAGGAGCATACTATGATTAAGAGGTACCTTCTTAACAAAGTGGCTAGATAGTTTGGCGATGTCTAGGACAAGCCTAACAATGCTTATAGGGCTATTTTTGCTAGAGCTTCCAGTTAGGTTCTGACATAGGGACTGATGATTCCAACAGCAAAGGTCATTGAGAGTTTTTGCTAGTTGGTTTCCCAGCCTTGGGCATACAATCAAGGTTAGCCCATTTCTCAAACTACTCCCACTTATGATGCATGGTTCATCCCTCTGAGATGACTCACAGATCCTACTGGTGCTCCTCCTAGAGGGAGGCCATGAGGCAGAGGGGTTAGGGGAAGAGGACAAGGGGGACAAGATTTCCATGATGGACAAGTTCTGGGGGCTCCTCCAATGGGACAACAACCTCTAGTGGTACAAAAATAGCTAGTGAAACCACCACCACCACCACCAGATGCTAGAGATGCATAGATATAGTAACTACAGCAGCAGGTGCAAGTTTTGACAGGTGAGCGAGACCAAGCCTGCTAGCAGATTTTGGTTTTGACTATTGAGCAAGACCAGGCTTGACAACAGGTGGTTGTTGTGATAGCTAAGAGTACAAGACTGTTACAGGAAAGAGAGACTAGGAGGTGGCTCAATGTTAGCAAATTGAGAGCCTTATGACATCCACCCATGGTTGGACAGTTTCAACATGGCTATATAGAGAAGCTATTATAGAGGCTACATATTACAAGTAGCATTATCACAGAGATGTTCCTACAGCATTGAGACCACCTAACTTTTCACAATAGAGCAATGCACTCCCCCGAGCAAAGGATCATCTTGAGCGGTAGGCTGGAGAGGGTAGCAACCACTAGGACTAGCTTTTTGATATACCGACACTTTTTTATTTTTCCCCATTCTTTATACTGGTATACATTCATGGGCTCCTTTTTGGTATCCTTTGGGATATTGTACTTATCATCGATGTACATACACTAATCCAGATTTTGTACCATGACACATTTTTTGATATATATATGATATGAATACAAATTATTTATGTGATGATATGTTGACTTTATTTCATGTATGGATGATGTATGGATTCTTATATATGATCATGTATGGATGCATTTACTTTTATTTTTATGTGATGTGTGATGATTATGCTATGTATGGATGTAATGTTATATTCTTTTTCATTATCTTTTCATGATATGATTTGTATGGATGATTATGAAATGCAGATGTTTATGGATGGAGATGACGTGGATGCATTTATTTCTATATATTTTCTATGCATGTTTAATGATGATAATGTATGCATATGGATGTGGATGGATGAATGCAAATTTTTACAATATGCAACAATTTAAGATGCTTAGAATAACAAATCTATGTTATTTATCACATCTCAAATGATAATGCAAAATATATGATGTGATATGATAATGATTATGAGATGGATGGTTATGCTGATGGATGTTCTATGATTCTGATATGATTATGAGATGGATGCATGTTTATGGTTTGTGGATGCAGGATGGATGCATTGATGATGTTTTGGAGTGTCATGATACTAGGTTAGCATAGAGAGAAGATAGAAGAATAAAGAATGAATAACCGTCATTGATGATGACTACTTCAAAAGATCCAACAAGTTCTTGATCTATCAAGACTTTATTAGAGATGGTGACGATACAATGCAAAATGTAGGATGAAATGCATGATGGGTGCCCACACTTCAAGATTGGTATTTTCCATCATTCCTTATTGTTTGATATAAAACATAGATACGATGCATCAAGGTATTGATAACTAGGATGATGTATCTAGTGTAATGGACTTTGACTTGACAAGCAGATAGGATAATTCCTATTCACATCTTGACATACGAAAATGTTGTTGGAATGTAAGTTAGAGGTTTAGAAAATTTAGACCAAAGCACACACAATAGTCAACAACATACCCTAAATGAACTTCCTACACACAACTAAGCAAGTATGCACCAAGATTATTTTACAAAAGTATTCACAAGCACAACAAATGAAAGATAATGATCGATGATCGATGCCACATTCCTTTCTCTCTATATCATTTTAGATAGACATCATCGAGAGGTCCTCAAAATGGGTCATTAAGATAAATCACAAGAAAAGATCAAAGACAAATATTCAATGTTATCTATAGCTCCTACCTAGTTTAAGTTTAGCTTAAGGTGATATTTGATATTGATGTCCGTTGCAGGAAGGATACATCCTAGGACATGTTGATCAGAGGATTGTTTGATGTTAGGATAATGATGCTAAGATGAGCTATTTCCATAAATTTCACTAACGCATTTACCTATGATTTAGACTCTATATTTTTACTTTTGGGTTCACACTTTACAACTTGCTATACTTGCTTTCTACTAGTTTCACCAAAGGTGAAGGTGATAATTGTTTGTTATGGGTGAAAGTTTATTGTAGGTGAAAGCAAGATGAGATGGATAGGTTTTGGATTTTTTTGGAATATTTGAATGTTTTTGGTATTCTGAAATGTTTTGAGGCTATTTTTGGTCTTTTTAAAAGTTTAATGGATGTTTATGTTTTCTGAATATTTGAGGCTTTTTAGGTCTTTTGAAAATTATCTATTATTTTTGTGTTTTCAAGATATTTGGATTTTTTTGGGATTTTTTGAGTTTTACAAATGTTTAGGGGTTTTTTTAGTTTCTAAGTTTCGACCAAGAACCTAACCTAAAGACCTATCCGAGGGTCCTCGGGGGATAATCAAAGATTAGCCTTACCTATGTTATACACGGAGAGACTACATAGTTCGACTGACTCAACAGATTTATAGGACAAAGATATGGATAGATGAGAGATGCCAACTAATTACAAAAGACTACCAAAGGACTAACCTAGGGTGTCTCACGGGAGCATCAATGATGGCCTTGCCTATGTTCAAGCTCAAAGACAACATAGTTCGACACAGAGAGACTATTTTTTGGATTTTTGATGTTTGACCTTTTTAGGGATTTTGATGTTTTCTAGATGTTTTGGATTTTTCCTTTACAATTTTTTGAATGTTTTTCAATTTTTTATTGTATAGGATTTTGCAAATATTTTTGGATTTTCTGGATAAGATTTTATGAATTTTTTTGCTGTTTTCTAATAAGATAAGATTTTGAGGGAAATGATACCTAGATCACAATGTTGATGTCATGTTGTGAGATAAAAGACATAGATCAAGAGTTATTCAAAAACAAGAGTGTAATAACCTACCCCTAGTGTTTAGAAATTCTTCATAATGTAATGACAACCAAGATAGGTAATGTATAAGTGAAGAGTTTGACTGAGTTTTACCATGCTAGATATGGGCTATGGGACTTCATGAGATAAAATGGTAAAGATCTTGTCAAAAAATTTCCATGAGTAAAATTGTAGTATATTCCAAATCTTTGTCAAGATCAAGATAAAGTGGAATATCTAGATAAAGATGGATTCGATGAATGGAGGGAACATTAGATTTATCATGACAAGGATGAGACACTTCTATCTGAGAAGGATCATATAGATGCTTGATTCTACACATGACACCTATTTTTCAGGTTTTCATCATAGTACTTGCCCAAAGCGCCACTGTAGTGGTTTTCATTGGAGGATGTTTTTTATCTTTACTGTTTTCAATCCTTTTCTTTCTTTTTTTTGGATTTTTATCATTTTTTTTCTTTTTTTTTTTGAGATTCTCTAGAAATGTTAGCCTCTTGTTGAACCACCTAGTGGTACTGATGTGGAGGCCACTATCATAACATTCCAATGATACCCTACTTGAAGAAGTTGCTTTGCTAAGATATGAGCACTTGAATGCAACCTTGAAGAACTCTGATCTTCCTTATGGATACTAGAATTAACCTTGTCTATGTGTACACATCACGATATGTAGCCTTCATAATACTTATGATGAAGGGTAGCTGCCAACACATGGTCAATGCGAGAATTGAATATTGTGAATGGAGTGTATGGTGTCATGCATGAAGGGATAGGAGATGGATTGGTTGATAGTTTGGAACCTTTGACTCTCCAAACTTGGGAAGATGGGAGATGATGGATGGGGATGGAGGTTTTCATGGAATTAGGACCAACCACTAGATATACTTTGTTCCTTGTTTGAGAAGATTGCTTTTGTATTTGAGGACTCTTTTGATGGATACATTTCCCTTTTTTATTTTTCCCCATAGTTTCTTTCACTAATGGAGTTTTGGAGGGATGATTTTCTTTATTTTTCTTTGGTATCCATTTGTATTTTATTTTTCCTATTTACTTTACTGCTTCATTTTCTTTGATGATCTTCACCTTTCTTTGATAGGAATTATTCTTTTTTTATGTTGGTCCCAATTTATGTATGAGATGATGGGTGAATGCCAACTCATGATACATATAGTTGTAGTATTGACAAAATTTTCATCATAAGGATGCTTTGTGCCCCATATGTTGATGTTTTTTGTAGACAAGATTTCCCCCCGCATTGTGAAGGCATGATCAACACCTAATCCTTTTCCCTGACTGATAATGTATCCTCTGATCCATAGCCACTGAATATGAATTGTTGTGAACACATGATATTTCTATAGGTTCTTATTGTTAAGGAACATGAACTGTTTGTTCTGGTTCTATGATATAATTCTCTATTGATACTACTTCAAAAGATGTTGATGATGCAGAATCATTGTAAGGATAAAGAATATCAACCATTGCTTGCTCATGAACTATTTTATTTGATTATATGACATCATTATCTATTGATATTGTTTCAAAAAATATTGGTACTAATTCAAAAGATGTCAATGATGCAAAATAACTATAAGAATCAATAATTTTGAATGTTGCTTGCTCTTGTGTAGGAATATTAAGAGTGGGAGACTCTTGTTTTGGATGAAGAAGATCTATATGTTCATCAGAAAGAAACATCTCAGGAGTGATATTGGGGACATCTTTGGAGTTTAAAATGGTTTGGAAGATGTCCCATAGTTCTTTATGAAACTCTAGGGATAGGGGTTCTTGATCTTGACTTGATTCAGAATAACTTTCATTTCCTGAAGATCCTCCTCTTGACATGATCCTTGGGTGGATGATATATCATTGATAAAATACTCTTCACAACAGTTTGTGGGTATCAATGAAACAATGGATATTTCTGGCTCATTTGGAATTTCTTCAACATGTCCGATCATTGAGTCATATGTGGGAGAGATATCACAATATGATATCCACTTGATGTCATTATGGTATAAAATAGTTCCAAACATTGTTGATGGGTTTGTACTTTGTTTTAAAATAGTATCTTGATACATGTTTGATTCCTCATAAACAACGTAAACATGTCCCTACATGTTATCCTAGGCATTGTATGAAGTTGATGCATTTATCGAATATTCTGTTTGTCCATGATTAGGCATAGGGTTTGTGTAAATTTTTAGATTTTCATTCCCAGGTTTTTGATCAACCTCAATGTCTCTTTGTTCAATAAGATCCTCTATTAGATGTATGAGCCTAAACCAATTTTGTGTGATATGACCTTTGTACTGGTGAAATTCACAAAAGTTCTCTTCTCTATAACTACGAGGTTTGATTTGTGGCTCTTGATAGTTTGAGAAATCTGGGAGTGTGATAAGGTTAGACTATATCAACCTCTTTGACATGTCTTCCATAGGTTCCCCTAAGGGAGTGAATTTTCACTTAGGAGCATTGTTTGTTCTTTTTTGTCTACGTTGAGTGTTTGCAGCATTAATCATTGGTTTATTGTTTGACTGTGATGTTTATGGTTGTTGTGTATTCATGGTTTGGGTGCTTTCTTGCCTAGGATAAATTAAGACCACCTTTGCATCAACAACACCATCACTAGTAATATTTTTGTTCTTGGCCTAATAGTGGGTTTTGTCATTAAAACTAGTGGATGAGAGGTTGTCTTTATACACTTGTGTGTTTCCCTATGAGATTAGAGCTCTCTCGATGTTAAGGGCTCTAGTGACAAGCTCAACATAAGATGTGATGCATTGCATTTTCAAATAGAAGGATAGATCTAGATCTAGATTTTCTATGATAATTCCCACTTGTTCGTCGGGAAGTAGCCACTTTCTTTTACTAGATCTTTGTCTCCACCGTTGTAAGAAATCTTTGAAAGATTCTCCCTTGTTCTATCTAAGAGTGTAAGTTCTTCTAGGCTTACATCCATGTCAAGATTAAAGGAGAAGTGATTGATGAATTTATCAGTGATTTCTTGGAAATTTTTGATACTTGGAGGCAATTGAGAAAACCAGTCCATGGATGGGCCTACCAAACTTTGCAGGAAGAGGCACATTAAGTAAGAATCATTATAAGCGACCTCCATACACATGACATTAAACTCTTTGATGTGGTCTATAGGATTTCCCCTCCCTTTGTATTTATCGAATTTTTGGATTTTAAAGTTGGGAGGGAATGGTACCATTGTGATGTTTCGATCAAATGGATATGGACATAAATTTTGTGTATGAGGCTTTTTTGTCTTGCCCATTTGAAGGTCCTGCATTTCTTGTGACAACGCCTTATGTTGTGATGTTATATCGTCTTATGGGTTTGGTGGAGGAACAAATAGTGGGATGATAGATAAATTATATGTGGTGTACGATGGTGTGAGATTCTATGAAAGTGATGGATATGTTCTTGATGTGTTTGGATTGACGATGTTGAAATGAGGATAATAGGAACTTTGTTGTTTATTGTTGGGCGTATTGTTGAGCTAGTAAGGCTAGTTTTTGAGCTTCTTGTTGTTCTTGGGCTTGTTGTTGTGTGGCTAAGGTGGCTTGTTGGGCTTGTTGTTGTGCAGCCAAGGTGGCTTGTTGGGTTTGTTTTTTTTGTTGTGCTACTAAGGTGACTTCTTGTCTTCTTGTTGTTGTTGTACTACTAAGGTGACTTGTTGAGCTTGTTGTTGTTGTTGCACTACTAAGGCAGCTTATTGAGCTTTTTGTTGTTGTTGCGCTACTAAGGTAGCTTGTTGGACTTTCTGTTGTTGTTGCACTACTAAGGTGGTTTGATGTCACTAATGTGCTACTAAGGTTTCTTGATGTTGTTGTTGTGCTAGTAAGGTTGCTTGATGTTGTTGTTGTTGGACGGCTTGTTGATAAGCTTGTTGTGCTTGTTGTAAAGCTAAGGCATGTGCTTGCAATGTAGGATCAGGTGGTTGTTGGGATATATGAGATGGGCTTTGGGTGTTTATGTTTTGTGAGGGTTACAAATTGTTGATGAGAGGTTGATGGTTCCCTTGGTTTAGAATTCCTTGCAAGATAGTGGATTAAGATGGAGGAATGTAAGTTTGAGGTCCCATTTTATTTTGCATGGTGAGAGGGACCATGGGGAAAGATGATGATGCCATGGGATATTGCAATGGTAATGGCACATTCAAACCTTGTAACTGATTGAAAGGGTTCCCTTGACCAATGGGTAAGGGGTTCCCTTTTTTATTTGAGGTGTGATTAAGGTATTACCTTGGTTGATGGGATTTGTAACCAAGGTGTTGTTTTTATTTGGATCAATGATAGATGGGTTTAATGTGGATGATGGATTGAATTGAGTAGCTTGGGTAACCACTTGTTTCAATGTGTCAATGGGGTTGTTGGAACCACTTGTCAAGGGTTGACTTTGTGTGAGAGTGTTAACTTGCCCTTGTTTTCCCACTTGAGGTACTTGGTTTACATTACCTTGCATAACTTTAGGCATACTTGGGGTATTTTTGATGATGGATGAAGATGGTTACACTCGAGATGTTGGGGTTGTTGTGCTATCATGGAATGTAAGTGGTTTTCCAAAGGTTGGTATCCAACTTGTGTCTTGGAGAAGGTTGGTGGTTAATGGAATAGTTATTTTGTGAATACCCAAAGTTGTGTTTGTTCCTAGATATGACATGAGACCAAGGTTGGTTCCTAGCTGAGTTGTAAGATTGGATGTTAAGGGTTGACTTAGAACAATAGATAGAGTTGGTTGAATCTTAGATGAGGTCAAGCCTTGTGTCAATGATTGTGCAACAAAAGATGGGGAAATTGGAGCCACTTTTTCTAAGGCTTGATGTTCCATGATTTCTTCCCGAGTAAGTCCAAATGGATTGTTTGTGATGTATTCTATCTCATATGGTCCTAGTGGAGATGAGGGTTATTGTGATGGGGTAAAATAACTCCTTGGATCAAATTCTTGAGGATTTGGATCACTTGAGGTGAATTTGCTTTTGGTTTTCTCCATGATTCTCTTGTGTTGTGATATGTTTGTAACCATAGATTGTGGTTCAATGATGGGAGAGGTGTGTTGAGATTTGTAATGTTTGAACTCTCTAGTTGACTCAAATCTAGGTAAAAGAGATGCTCTAAGTCTTTTTAGAGCAATGATGATAATAGGGGTTGAAAAGATGAGTGATGTGGGAAGTGATCTTTGCAAACATTTTGGGACATCACTTTTGACTTGAGTTTGATGCTTTGATGTTGGGATAAAGGATGCTAATGAACTTAGAAATATTTAGGGTAGAATTGTGACCTTCAAGATAAACTAGTTCAAAAATGATAACTATCTTAGCTAAGTGCATGGAAAGGGATACATTTCACATACAAAGTAGCTAAGTTAGCAATTTATTTGATTTATGTTTAAGTCACAAAGTGTTGGTGTACTTGAAATTTTACAAAGATAGGTGAAGTGAAGGATGAAATTTGATGAAGGATGGAGTGAAATGTTTGATCCAATGTTGACCTAAAGTGAACCTTTGTTTCCCAAGACCAAGGTAGTGAGAAAAATGTTATACCTCTAAGTGATGAAATCCTAAGAACTCAATGATTTCGGAAATAGGACCCAATGATTTGGACCATAAAACTCAATGACTTTTGGATAATGGAACTGAATGATTTTTCCAATTTTTTTCTTGTATCAGTTTGCTTGTTTTGGGGAGTCAAAGTTTGAACATACATCAATGTGGGGTGTTCATTTGATTTAATCTTGGATTAGTGAAGTTATTTTACCACAAACACTTGTCTTGGTTATGTTTTCAAACTAAATGTTTATGTCAAAAACATCATAACTTTCACAATGTCCATTTTGTGATAATCATGAGGTTAAATTCACAATTGCCTATGTTGTCTTTGGAAAATATGGGTTTGAGATTAATATCAAGATATTTATAAATCGCTAAGGATAAATCCTTAGGACAAGCAGTAATATCAAGGCTAACTCAAGAAGACCATATTTGAGCCAAATTGTTTGAAATTTTGAGGATGATAGTGAATGTTTGTTTTTGGATCATTTTGAAACCAAGTAAAGTGTTAAACTGACTCACAATCATTACAACCCTAGATAGAAATGGTTCTATTTGTTTTATTCCCATTTGGATTTCTCTAGCCATGCTTATTCAGAGCCGATGATTAGAAGTTTGACCACACTGGCTCCCCTCCATGACACTCACTTTTACAGGTCATCCAAGCTTCAAGTTCTCATGAATCTCCCATGAGAAATTTTTCATCTCTACTAAGAACCACAAATATGTGGGACAACTTCGGAGGTCTGACCTCTTGACATCAACAAGTATTAGGGATTTTTGGCTACTACAAAAAGGTTCATAATAAGGGCATCTAGTTTAGGGGGTGCAATAATAAACCCCTTGTAAGAGGTCTCCCAACCCTTAGAACAAGGGATTTACACATCATAAAGATATTGGGGGAGAGCTATCATGCACCGCTTCCCATTGATTACAATTTTCATCGAAACCACTAATTTATATAGTGGTTTGGAAGAGCTTGGCTTATGTTCATTACTGCTTGGGTTGTTCCCTTGGGGTGAGTACTTTTTCCCACTAAGGTAGGCCCTCTAAAGGTGAACAATAGCGAGTAAGTACATCCGTAGTTCGATCATCTTTTCTTGCATGCACAAAGAGAGAACACACACTATTCCTTTTCTCACACTAGCATGGTTGTTCAATTTTAAACCCAAATTGAAAGATGAAGGTGATTTTGCAATGTGTTAGAGAATGTTTCTGTTTATTAAGATCACCAAATGATGTGGGAGAATTGCATACGCATTCACTAGCAAAGTTGAAAAACCACAAAACAAAACAAACAATTGTCAATTTTATCCTTCAAAGAAATAATGAGTTAATTTTAAGCACCAATTGAAAAATGAGTTTTCCTTGTTCATTTTTAAGCCCAATTGAAAGATGTGATGTGAGGGTTTAATTTTAACCAACTTTGAAAATGAATTTTAAGCCCAATTGAAAGCTAGTTGGTCCTAAGATTGTAAATTTTAAAACCCAATATAAATTTAGTGGTCCTCAAACATAAAAAAAAAGCAACATATGGTGGGTTATAATTGCCCCACAATTGTCAAAACACTATTACAATAACTACAACTACGAAAAACAAAAAATTAAAATTTCAATTTTTTTCAAACTTTTCTATGTTATAGTAAATCATGTTTTCAGAGGCCTTCGAATTGGAATTTGGGTTTGAAACTTACGTCGGTCCCTAAAAATTGGTTACCAAAGGAACTTGATTTTTAGGGACTGAACCAGTACTCTTGGAGAGCTTTCCAATGGTGCAAACGGATTCAAATTTTGACCATCGAGTAGAAAGTTATGACCCCAACAAGTTGGGGTAAATTTTTTCCTAATTTTTCTCCAAATCTGCAAAACCAGTTAGTCTAAAAAGCAAAAACAAGAAGTTAGTGGCATGTTAGCATTCAGATAAAGTCAAAAAATTAAAGCACATGCTGGAAAAAAATAGTCATTAAATTTCTTAACAAAGTTGGGCATCGCTGCACCGATAGCATTGCGATTTGAACTGTGGGTGTCACTTTGGTGAAAATGGGTGTCACTCTGCAGCAAGACTAGTGAGCATGATTATGTCACTATTTTGATGGGCATCGTTGTTAACGAATGTGTCACTGTTTGAAATTTGAAAGTGTCAGATTGGTGAATTTGAGCATCACTATTTTTGTTCCACGATATTCAAAATTTAAATACGCATCGCTACATTTAATTTAGCGTCAACCAATTGAATATGTGATGTATCAAATTGTTTGGGTGATGCTATATGGCGACGCTATTCAAATAGCATCACTATTTGTGGTTTGAGCATCACTACAACCTGCAAAACAACATGAACGTGGATTTCATGCTAAAATATGGTTAAATGATCGGTTTGCACTCCTTCTAGCACCAGAATGTCGATGCGAAATACCGGTATGGGCTGAATCATGCTTGATCCATGAATAATTGAAGCATAATGGAGCCACCAATACTTGAATCTCAACAAGATCAATCAATAGAAATTGAAAGTAAACATTTTTTCAAAAAACCTAACATGCTAACTTTATGAAAGATTTAAATAAAACATCTACTCTAATCTATTGAAACTTTATCTTGTTGTGGAATTGGTGTTGCGTTGATGTGGACTGACGACCCTTTCCTAATCCCGTGATAGTGAGCTTGTATCAATCAATTCTATGGAAGAGAATCGATGAAACCATGGTGTTTGGTGTATGAAAAACCTAAATTATGCACAAAATGAACATAATGCAAGCTAAGTTACCATGATTTTATGCTATAAATGATCTAATTATGAAATTTCTAAGCTAATCTTATTAATTTAAGCTAATTTAAGCTAAAATGATGCTAAAAGATGAAATCCCTAATTTATTTCCAAACTAAGATGGATGCATGGAAGCCATTAATGGAAGCTTGAAGCTATTATGCAACTAAAACAAACTGAAAATAAGCTAAATGTGTGCAAATTGAGAGTATGGATGTGAGTAAATTTAACAACATAAGTTTGCAATAAAAGATGGATCCACTTGTCTCCAAATAGTGATCTATTTATAGGAGAGCAAATGAAGAACATATGGTTGAGATCAAAAAGCTTAATCAATGGTTCAAGATGAAGAGGATGAGAGGCATGGATCATGGATTCTCATCAACAAATGAGAATGCAAGATGAAAGTTAATCAAGGACTCACACTTGCCTCAAACAAACACACTTTTGAATTGCTCACACAAGTCAAAGGTAACTTGCTTAAGAGGTTAAAGGGTTAACTTTCATTTCAAGCTAAGTGAGTTGATTGGGAGAGGGAACATTCCCTTAGGGTGAGGAAAAAGGTTAATTTACAAACTAAAACAAATTTTTAATTGTGCAAAAAGGATAACAAATATTCCATGGGAATATTCCATTTGATTAGAGGAATAATTAGTTTTATTGCTAATTAAACAAGGTTTAATTTATGCAATTAGGGGATTAGAAGACTTAAGGAGATATTTATTAAATTAGATGATTTAATAAATAAGGGTGGGGGATGAAATGATATTTAAGTAAATAAGACAGGGTTATTTAATTAAATAAGACGACTTAAGAGATTAAATTAAATATTTTGATTTATTTAATTTATTTAGATGAAGTGTTAGTGCAAAAAGAGATGAATTAACCCTATTTAATTAATTAGGCCAATTAGATGAAAATGATGCAATTAATTAATTAGCTAGGCTAATTAAATAAATCAATTAAGCAAAAGGAGTATGGATAAAAAGGAAATGATGTTAATAACACTAATTTAAGTGTATGACATAAATTAGGACATTTTTCAGTGTCTACAGATATATTTGATGGAAGATAGGTGATGGGAGATAAGAGGATGGTGGAAAAAGGTTAGGAGGATGGATGTCCAAGGACTAGTTGAAAAGTATTAAGATTCCCCACACCAAAGGTAGTGTAATTATAGATGGATGGATAGTATCATGAGATGGAAGGTTAATGCATAAAGGACATGGATGGAAGTAAGAGTGATGATGGGATTGTCCAAAACATGAATGGATATTTTTCCTCAAGATTTATGAAGATCAATGGTGAAAAGATAGGGTGAATTGGATAGGATGGGGGGATGTAGATAGGATATGGGATAGAAGATATGGATAGGATGATCAAGATATGGGTGTATGGATATTTGACCCCTAAGCTCTTTATCAAGATCAAAGATGGGAAGGTAAGATGGATTTGGATAGGATGAGGGATATGTGATGGATGATATGGAAAGGATAGGATACATGGTGATTATGAAAATCCTTAGCCTTGTCAAGATCAAAGGTGGAAAGGGGAATATTGAGTTAGATAGGATGATGGATAGATGTTGAAGGCTAGTGAAAGATTTGGGTAAGATGTGGTATGGATGAATCTTTCTCCCAAGTGTAGAGTGCAAGGGGATGGGGGAGGAAGGACTCAAGCATCTAGTTCCATAGATGGTATCCCTTGGTTATGTTCTATTATGCTCATAGACATTGGTAGAGTGATGGTAAAGGGGATAAGATGGATTGAAAGAGGGATATGGATTTATGTAAAGGATTGGATAAGAGGCATGGAAGGATGGAAGATGGATGTTGGATAATTTATGGGTTGGTGGAAGACATGTGGATGAGTGGATGGGAATGTTGGCAAGATCAACATTGGCACATACCTTGAAGGGTGGTGGAGTTGTGGAAGAGAAGTGGACTTTGAATTTGTAAGTTTAAATGGAGGAAGGGGTGTAGATTTTGGGATGTAAGGACCCAAATGGATGAAAGTGATGGATGACTATTATATGGGGTGCATGACTCAAGAATGGATGAATCTTTTGAATAAGCAAGTTTGGATGCAAATTTAGATTTTTCTTTTGGATGCATTGATTCTATAAGTATTTTTGGAATCCACATGGTTTATGAATTTGATTTTTTCTTCATGGACCTTTGTGGCCTTTGGGATTTAAATTTTTGACTTTGGATCATATTTTTCTTTTTTGTTGCATGTATTTTGGATGGGACATGTTGATCCTTTGATTTTAATGGATTTTTAGCTTTATGCATTTTATAATTGGCATCCAAATTTCTTCCAAGAGAAAATGTATTGGTGGATGGAAATGAATGATGCAGATTAATTATGGATGAGTTGGTGTAAGTGGAATGTTGGAAGGATTTAAAAGGTGTGTACCTTGGTTGATCTTGATTTCAGGTATGAGGTAATGGATAGAGAGGATATTTGGAATTTGGAATAAGAATGTTAGGTGGTGGAATCTAAGGATCCAAGATGGATGGAGGGGATGAAGAACTTTTTTTTGAGACATAGGGACCCAAAATGGATGGAAGGGATGAGGGAGTGGGATTTGGAACATGAGGGCCTAATATAGATTTGGAGGATAGGGAATGTGGATGTTTAGATTTAGATGGGGGTATTTTGGATTTAGGATGGGTGGAAGGAGTGCCAATGTCTAGAGCTTGGTATCCAAGGCCATGATATTTTGGATTTTATTTGATATTAAGGGGTTACAAACTACCTTGCTCGTGGAGGCCTAACCATTTTCCTTGATAATGCATGGCTTGGAAAAGATTTTTTCCAATGGGATACTTGTTATTTTTGAAGCAAGATGCAAATCCATTTTGGGTGGATATGACATGGAAGGAATGATAGGATCTTGGAGTAAATGAGCTTCGATGAATGTGGAGGAACCCAATTGATAAGTATGGGGTTCATGGATATCTTGGATAAGGGTGATGAGATCTTATAGGGGATTAGGATCATGAGATGGAGATGAAGGGATGATTTGATCTTGAATTTGAGTAGGATCTTTTGGATGATGTGGTTGTGATTTATTTCAACACTATTAGCACTGTTGTATTGAAGGCTATATATGTTGAGGATATTGAGAAAATTGTTAAAGAAAGAGTTGCAAGTTTCCAGTGGAAAAATGAAGGTCATGAAGGTGTCTTGATCATTACATTGAAGATCAGTTGTTGTGGACTAAAGGGTTTATTGGTAAGAGTATCTAGTCTATCCATCGAAAGTTTTAGAAGTTCACATAAAGATTTGATGATGTTATGGACAATTGTGTTTTGACAATATTTTTGTGGTTTCTATTAGGGTTATTGATTGAATTTTATGTAATTTTGGTAATCTTAGTTGTTGTGAATGCATCTTTGTTAGTTATTGTTTCTTGTGGATGCTTCTAGACTATTCTCTATCCTTGTTGTATGTTCGCGTTGATCGGTGTGCTCGTGGTTGAAGATTTTTCTCGTGCGTGTTCAGGTTTTCATGTTCTTGGCCGACATGATGGTTTGTAACATGTTGTGGATCCTTGGAGATTTAAATTTGAATGTTTGGTGCGCTTGAGGATATTTTTTTGAGTCACATCATAATATTAGCCGACGATGTTTGATTTTCATTAAAAATTATTTGTAAATTGTGGGCCGACATTGTAAATATGCTTTATATTTTGGCCGACGAAGTTGTTGATGTAAATACAAGTTGTAGATATATAAGAGTGGTTGTTTTTGTGAAGTTAGTGTGAGTGTGGAGTTAGGAAGAGCCAGAGAAAGTGCAAGTGTGTGAATAGTGATCTATTCATTCAATTGTAGAGTAGAGTGTGAAGAAGTTTGAGCGAAGTGTGAAGAAGTATTTCTGTGCTTAACTGGAACTGTAATCAAGCTTTTATAGAAGCTATTTTCTCAATTCATACCCTCCGGATCTAATCCAAATTTCTTTGTATTCTTGGGCAATGAGCCCTCTTATATTTGAGCAGTGGGCTCTAGGCAGTGTGCTTGAATGCATGTGCATTCCCATTATTTTTCATTATACTTTTAACAGGGTATAATATTGTGGACTAACATCCACCATGGTTTTTCTCCTAACAAGGTTTCCATGTAAAAAATCTTAGTGTTCTCTATTCTTTTGATGTGTTGATTGTTTATGGTTTATTGTTCTTTCATCAGACATGAGATAAAGTTAAGTTTGAAAAGTTTAAGTATTTTGTGACAACTGATTCACCCCCCCTCTTAGTTGTCTATCCTTGTTTTTCCAAAAATTGGTATCAGAGCAGGTTCCCCAGAAGAATTTTAAAAGCTTGAGGTGATCTGAGATGGTGATGGAGCTTCTAAAGTTCTAAGGAATTTTCTCTCTGCCCCCTAGCCTTGGTCTCCTTTTTAAAACCCTTGTCCCCATGAATGAGTAGGGTTTTATTCACAAGAGCATGCAAACATTATTATTTTAAGTTCACCTAACCTGTCGGTCACCGATCTCTTAAGTCATCACTTGAGCCACTTAGCACATCAGTTTACTGGCCCTATCTACCCGAAGCACCGGTCATCATTTTTCCCATCAGCGTAAGCCTTTTTCCTAAGTCCGATTTAAATTTAACCTGGGGACTTAACCTTAAGTCATTAACCCCCAGTGGTCATGTCACCATCAGCTAGACCAAGTCCCATCCATTTAATGCTAACATTATGTGAAGTGAAGGTTTCAAAGATTTGAGGATCTAGGAGGAGATCTAAGTCGTACATTGCCAGCCCATGGGAGTTAAGTGCCAGCAAGATAAATGCAGTGAGGCTGGTGAAAATTGAACGTGTTTCCATGTACAACCATGGGACCCATTCCCCACTACCACACCTATGGGCCAACACCTTCAATAAATGACCAAGATTAAAAAATTTGAACAATCTCCACCATTCCCCACTGGCTTGTTGAGTGAAAGTAAATGCCGGTTAAGATTGGTGAGATCAATGAGATCTCGACACCTATCCTGGTCTATTGAGTTGGTGGAGCCCCCACACTATGAAGATGACATCCGACATGGATGAAAAACATTATTCTTGAATACTTCAGCGAAGCACCACTAGAAGTCGAAGGAAGCCAAACAAAAACTGGCCATCTGATCAACCACCAAGGTAGAGGATCGACGGGTAATATTCAAAGTTGGTGAACAATACGTGATGGTTGTTTTACTTTGTGTAACCAACTCGTATTAATGGCCAACCTTTTGCAGAGTGATCGAGTTGATCTCAATTCATGTGGAGACACAAATGTTGGTAATCATGAAGAGTGGTCTATGGATTTCCATGCAAATGGGGATTAAATGGTGATAGTACAATTGCCAATGAGCTACCTAGCTTACGCATGAGTGCTAAGCATTGATTGTAAATGCCATCTCTTCACATGATAAATATTGAAGGAATAGTTGTTATTCATGTCATTCACATTTAGCAGTTAGACATTTTCTTGATTAAGGAAAGGTTGGTTTGAGCAATTGTCAGGTAAGGAAGATGAGTGAACCAGTGAGGAGGTCTGCTTGTTTGAGCTCTCAAAAGCCTGGTTCTAGTGTATAAGAAGCTGCCTCGACCATGGAGGCCAACATTCTTGCTAGCAAGTCTAAGTTTGCACCCACAAGGTGCAGTCGGAGATTAAAATTCCAGAGTGTGATTGTGGAGAAAGTGGATGTCAAGGGAAAGAAGATAGTGCAGTCTACGACTAGAGTGGAGAGGAAAATAAGGTATGGACGTGGCTCCTTTGGATGCCAAAACTCACCCATTGACCTCACAAGCAGCTCATTTGGTAGTGAAGTAGAGGCCAATTTTGACTATTGTTGGTACCTTGTGCTCCTGAGTCATGGTCTACCTCCTGGTCAGGAGGTAATATCCGTCTTGCCATTGGCAGCCAAGACTCCAAGCGGGCAGAATGTTATTGGTATGGGTAAAGAAAAGGATTAGGTGGAAGCCGAGGTTTCCTCTCCTCCTCTTGTGACGACTCAGAGCGAGCGTGTATATCGCGGTCTGGGCACTAGTAAAGGTGGGGTGGCTGGTAAATGATGTGTTGTTGTGTGCGGGGTGTGAAATTTTTGTGTTGATAATGTTTGTCATGCTAGTGGTTTCATTTTTGCATGTGTGGCACATTTTGGTGTTAAACTTCAACTGTATGGCCTCATAGCATTATCAGGGCCTAGTTCGTTGCAGTGTGGATGGAAACAAAAGGGACTTTGGTGGCACTTTATGTTTCCCTTTCCTGATTGCGGTTATGGTTTTGGCTTTCCCCATGTTGCACGGTGTCCTCATAGATTTAACACATGGGGAATTTTGAAATTTAGTCAAAATGCTAAGTGAAATGAAAACATTGTATTTGACCTGCATTTGGACTTGAAGCTTGTCGCTCCCTTACTCTATAAAAGGGGAATTCAGGGCTCACTTGCAAGGAGGAGGAGAAAAAATGATGAAAATTCTGGCTAGGTTTTGAGTCGAATGTATATGGGTAGAAGGATAGGAATAAAATAGATAGCCTATTTTGAGCTTTAGATGAATACATGCAAATTATCTTAAATTGTATGTAGATATGACTTATAAGCATGAATAAACGTATAATTCTGATATACTTTCTATCCTTATGTGGATTTTAGTGAATTTTGAATGAAATGTTAATGGTATTTTCATTCTTCTTTGAGCATCTGTTCAAATGTATGTCTCTATTTCTGCTTTGATTCAAGAAAATCAATTAAATGCTTAAATGGAGTCATAAATTTACAATTATTCACAAGGGGTTTGATAAGCAGTTATATATCAAAGATAGAGAGCTCCTTAATGCAAAGTTGTTATGAGGGTAGTCCACCCACCAAAATATTCAAGTCATTTATGTATTACTGGTTCTTGTGTATGTGACTCTATTGCCCAATAAGGCACTGATCTATTCCTTAATGGTTTACCTAATGGGTTGATCAAATAAGTGTTAGACAACCGAGATAAAGTCAGGATTTCAATCCATCTCAAAATTCATTAATCTTTATACAAGTTTGTGTTAATTACCATGAGGAGTACTTCTTGATGAATGGGTAGCATATTACTTAGAAACAAGCTAGTTTCCTAGATAAATATTGCATAATTATCCTTCATTCAGGTTGATATGTGAAAGTGATGTGTTCTACAAAGCATATTCTCAAATGAACATAATAGGAACACCCTCCTTGGCCCCATAGAGCCTAAAGTGTAGAAGATCTTAGTCATTGACTAGATCTTGTTAGTTGGCTAGTCATTCCAGGAGTCTTGAACATAGGAATTGGCTATCCCTTAGAGATTTCTTAGGTGCATTGAAAAAAAATCCAACAAAATGGTGACTCCACTAGGGAATGCACTTAGAAGTACGGTTACAAATTGTCTTATCAAAGGGTCATTCAGATCTTGAAGAATCAAGCATTAAGAGTCATTACATAGAGTCAAAGTATTTCCCATTCTAAATTTACTATGTCTGAACACTTTTGTTTGGATGATTGAGGAGTTCTTGAAGCTTGAAAAAGATTTGTTGCAACAAAGATCAAAGGATTTGAGTGTGACTCCGCTGTTGGAG
The DNA here is from genome assembly GCA_007258455.2 of Sequoia sempervirens. NCBI lineage: Eukaryota > Viridiplantae > Streptophyta > Pinopsida > Cupressales > Cupressaceae > Sequoia > Sequoia sempervirens. The sequence goes on from VDFB02373365.1 coordinate 142,699,529, forward strand.
AAGACCCAGGATGAGATTTACTCTTAAAGGACTTCACGCTTTTGAAGTTCATTCCTCTACGAAAGGAGGTGGTGACTTTGTCCAAAGAACCAGTCCAATGGTGAAAAAGATTTCCAGACTTGTATAATTTATAGTTAGTAAGAAATAATAACAACTGCTACAAATTTCTAGCTATTCTCATAAATTTTGCAAGCATATTACTCTGTTTCAAAGAAGTTTATGCAAATTTTTCAAGGCTTGAGATCATAGATGGTTCCCTATTAGATGAATTTGCATTAAGACAGGGAATAATAGTAATGTGTTTCATACTTCTTATGTGCAAAGCTTGTAATTATTTGAGAAGTATGCTATTACTTTGAGTACTACCTATTAGAAAATTACCCTATAAAGAATCAAGTACAAGTATGCAGGGTGAAGAAGTTGTATCATGCCCTCAGAGGGATTTTATTATTGAAAGGTTAATTCCATTAGTTTTTAGTGGCATTAGAGGTTTTCCAAACCCGATTCCTCAGAAGGTTAGGAGATATTTTCCCAAATTCATAGGGAAAAGTTTAGAGTCCTCCTCTATACATTTGCAAACCTTCTTGGATGTGATGGGGGATTATGAGATAAGTCATGGAGATGTTTTCATGAAAGTTTTTATTCAATCCTTGAAGAATGATGCCAGGGATTGGTAATCATATCTACCAATAGGTTCCATAGCTTCATGGAATTAGTTCATGACAAGCATTGTTGAAAAATTTAGTGAAAGAGTGAATCCAAGTTTGGTAAGGAAATTTTTTATGGAAATCCATATAAGTGAAGGAGAGTTAGTTCCTGTTTTCAATCTTTGATTTGCAAAGGAAATCAAAGAAATTCTAGAAGAAATAAGGCCAAGTGATGGAGAATGTTTGATTGTATATCTAGGAGAATTTGACAAGAAGATGAGTTTCTTATTAAGAGACAAGGAGCCCACCATCTTGTATCAGGCATATCAAATTGCAATTGACATTGAGAACAATTTGAGATACTCAATGATGAGAGGGTATGCAATTGCTAGAAGAAATTATAATAATGTTCAAAGTTCTAAACTAAATAGGTCAGAAGGTAAAAGAAGTTGTCAAGGGGGAGATCTCATAGATGTCATATCCACTTTACTCCCAAGAAATGTAGAACATGAGAAAGCATCAACTTCACATCATCCAAGAATGGGAAAATCTGATATAATCCTTTCTATCAAGAAGCTGCATGAAATAAGAAGACATGCAAATGAGTCTCCATGTGACTTATTTTCAAGATTCTTGGATCTATTGATGGAGATACCCAAGAGCTTCAGACCTAGTGATCTAATGTGCATCAATTTTTTTTGTGAAGCATACATATTAGGATCAAGCCAATGGTCTGAAGACCAGAAACCTCACAACCTAAGTCAAGTAGTAGATTGGATATATGTTGTAGAAAACATGGAATAGGGTCGTATGCCTTTGCTTGTTTCTCAAAGTATGGGAAATATTTTCCATGTTGAAGGAAGTCAAAGGCTAAGGTTGTCAGATTAAAGAGAAGCATTAGAGTCTGAGCAATTGACTATTGAGTGTTGCCACTTCACTAGCAACCTAGAAGTAGATGCATGTAGTAATGATGAGGATGTAGAGACAAAATATGAAAATAAGGAGATGGTGCCCAACTATCTTCCTTGGGATGTCATAAGCTATGAGCAGACACAAGAAGAACAAGGTGAAACCTTGCAAGTTGATTCAGTTGGCAGTCATCATGCACCAGTCAATGAAGGGAATACACTTACTCTCAATATTATGGCACAAATGAGGAACCAAAATGAGGAAGTTGAAGTTGGACAACCCACAGTTGAGTATGATTCCTCATATGAAGTGGAGATGGAATCCCTTGCTTCTAGTAGAGGATATGTTAATAGCCTTGCAGGTGTACGTTTTCTAGGTAGTGAGCAGTTCTCCTCATGTGAATAACTTTTTGAATATGGATCAATTGTTGTAGAAATGAATGATGAGGAGAATAGTGAGATTTATTCTTTGTGTTCTTCTAATGACTTCACTAATTTTGAGTGCACTGATAATCTGAATGATTGACATCCTAATTTGAAAGATGATGAGATACATCCAATTAATGTATGGAAAAATATTTTGTTTAATAAAGATGACTTGGATGGTGAGGTTGCAAATGATAATCCCCTTTGGTGTAGGAGAAATCCTCTTTTTGAAGATACCTCTTGTGAGACCATCAGTGGGTATGTTGTGGATGGTCCGTGTAAAGGTAAAAATGGTGCTGATGTTGATAGTTTTGTCACTAAAGATGTCAATTCTAACTTGCTAAGTTCCAAGCTGCATGGAATGTATAAAGATGCAAATGATTGCATTGTCTTCCCCATGGTGGAGAATTGTGCACTTGAGAAGAGTATTGAAATGTTAGTTATTCTTGTCCCACTTGATTGCATGAATATTCCAACAACACTGTCTTGTGATAAGAAGAATGAATTACTTGATTATTTTATAGAGTATGCCAGTATTGCAACATTTTTTCACCCATGTGAGGAGCAATCCAAAGACATGGGTAACCATGAAAGCAATACAAGGCAGTATGAAGCTATTATGGAGTTCTTTGCAGACACCCCTTATCTGATGGAGTTGATTATGGAACTTCTTTGACCTCATAGGGTTAACACTTGTGGTAAGCATGCTGATAGTACACCTAGTCATGCTTTCTTTCCTAAATTCACTAGGGATCGGCCTAGTTTGAGCCATAATGCATATAAGTTTTTCAAGTTTGATGAAAAAATAGAATATGATGATATACTTCATGACAGTGTGGAATATGAGGGATTCCTTTTTTCTATTCAATTTGACTGGCTTGCAATGAAAAAGGACCTATGTTGCAATGTTCAAGTTTTATGGGCAGTATTGATCAAGATGGCACTAATAACTTGGGACTGCACAATTCTCATATGAATTCACTATAGGATAAACAAGCCACAATTTTTGATAGGGGAAAGAATTGTCTATGAAATTTGGGGGCCTAGGGCCTCCATCTTGTGGAAGTGATCTATAATGTATATTATGTAAGTAGTGTACATTTGCTAGTCTGGTTTGTTTGCTTCCTGTTGGGTCTGCTTGCCTAGTCCGAGTGAGTTCCTTGGTTTTGGTCTTCTCCCCTGGTCTGCTTTAACTGGAGATTCTATCTTTGCCATACCCACTACGGGTATGTGTCCTCGAGCATGAGCCATTGATGGAGCTTCTAAAATTCTGAGGAATTTTCTCTCTACCCCCTGGCCCTGGTCTCCTTTTTAAACCCTTGTCCCCATGAATGAGTAGGGTTTTATTCACAAGAGCATGCAAATGTTATATTTCTAAGTTGACCTACCCTATTAGTCACCGATCTCTTAATTCATCACTTGAGCCACTTAGCACGTCAGTTTACCGGCCCTATCTACTTGAAGTACTGGTAATCATTTTTCCCATCACCTTAAGCCTTTTTCCTAAGTCTAATTTTAAATTTAACTCAAGGACTTAACCTTAAGTCATTAACCCCTAGTGGTAATGTCATCATTGGCTAGACCAAGTCCCATCCATTTAATGCTAAAATTATGTGAAGTGCAGGTTTCAAAGATTTGAGGATCCAGGAGGAGATCTAAGTCGTACCCCACCAACCTGTGGGAGTTAAGTGCCAACAGGACAAATACAACAAGGCTAGAAAAAATTGGATGTGTGTCCTTGTACAATTGTGGGACCCATTCCCCACTACCGCACCTATGGGCTGACACCTTCAATAAAATGGCTGAGATTAAAACTCCTGAACGATCTCCACTATTCCCTGTTGGCTCGATGAGCGAAAGTAAACGCCAGTTAAGACTAGCGAGATCAACAAGATCTCAACACCTATTCTAGTCTACTCAATTGGTGGAGCCCCCACACTATGAAGATGTCATCTAACATGGATGAAAATAATTGGTCGTGAATACTTCAGTGAAGCACCGCTGGAAGTCGAAGGAAGTCAAACAAAAATTGGTCATCTGATCAGCCACCAAGGCAGAGGAGCGACGGGTAATATTCAAAGTTGGCGAACAACACATGATGGTCATTTTACTCTATGTAACCAGCTCGCATTAATGGCCAACTTTCTACAGAGTGATTCAGTTGATCTCAATTCATGTGGAGACACAAATGCTAGTAATCATGAAGAGTGGTCTATGGATTTCCATGCAAATGGGGATTAAACAGTGATAGTACATCTACCAATGAGCTGCCTGGATTACGCATGAGTGCTAAGCATGGATTGTAAATGCCATCTCTTCACACAATAAATATAGAAGGAATAGTTGTTATTCAAGTCATTCACACTTAGTAGTTAGACGTTTTCTTGAATAAGGCAAGGTTGGTTTGAGAAATTTTTAGGTAAGGAAGATGAGTGAACCAGTCAAGAGGTTTTCTCATCTAAGCTCTCAATAGCTTAGTTCTAGTGTATCAGAAGCTGCCTCGACCATGGAGGCCAACATTCCTACTGGAAATTCTAAGTTTGCACCCACAAGGTGCAATTGGAGATTACAATTCTAGAGTGTGACTACGAAGAAAGCGGATGACAAGGGCAAGAAGCTAGTGTGGTCTACCACTAGAGTGGAGAGGAAAATAAGGTATGGGAGTGGCTCCTTTGGATGCCAAAACTAATCCATTGACCTCACAAGCAACTCATCTTCTAGTGAAATAGAGACCAATTCCAACTATTGTTGGTACCTTGTGCTCGTGAGTCATGGTCTACCTCCTGGTCAGGAGGTAATATCCATCTCACCATTGGTAGATAAGACTCCATGTGGCAGACTATTACTAGGTTGGGTAAAGAAAAGGATGAGGCGGAAGTCAAGGTTTCCTCTCCTCCTCTTACGAATACTCAGAGCGAGCGTGTATATCACAGTTTGGGCACTAGTAAAGGTGGGGTGGCTGGTAAATGATGTGTTGCTATGTGCGGGGTGTGAAATATTTGTCTTGATAATGTTTTTCATGCTTGTGGTTTCGTTTTGCATGCCTGGCACTTTTTTCTATTGAACATCAACTATGTGCCCTTGTGGCATTATCAGGGCCTGTTCATTGTGGTTTGGATGGCGATAAAAGGGATTTTGGTGGCACTTTTTGTTTCCCTTTCCTAATGGTGGTTATTTTTTTGGCTTTCCCCATGTTGCACTGTGTCCTCGCAGATTCAAGACATGGGGAATTTTGAAATGCAATTGAAATGCTAAGTGGTAATGAAAATGTTGTATTTGACCTGCATTTGGACCTGAAGCTTGTCGCTCCCTTACTCTATAAAAGGGGAATTCAGGGCTCACTTGCAGGGAGGAGGAGAAAAAATGATGAAAATTATGGCTAGGTTTTGAGTCGAATGTATATGGGTAGAAGGATAGGAATAAAATAGATAGCCTATTTTGAGTTTTAGATGAATACATGCAAATTATCATAAATTGTATGCAAATATGACTTATAAGCATGAATAAACGTATAATTCTGATATACTTTCTCTCCTTATGTGGATTTGAGTGAATTTTGAATGAAATGTTAATGATATTTTCATTCTTCTTTTAGCATCTATTCAAATGTATGCATCAGTTTCTACTTTGATTCAAGAAAATCAATTAAATTCTTAAATGGAGTCATAAATTTACAATTATTCACAAGGGGTTTGATAAGCAGTTATGTATCAGAGATAGAGAGCTCCTTAATGCAAAGTTGTTATGAGGGTAGTCCACCCACCAAAATATTCAAGTCATTTATGTATTACTGGTTCTTGTGTATGTGACTCTATTTCCCAATAAGGCACTGATGTATTCCTTAATTATTTACCTAATCAGTTGATCAAATAAGTGTTAGACGACTGAGCTAAAGTCAAGATTTCAATCCATCTCAAAATTCATTAATCTTTATAAAAGTTTGTGTTAATTACCATGAGGAGTACTTCTTGATGAATGGGTAGCATATTACTTAGAAACAAGCTAGTTTCCTAGATAAATATTGCATAATTATCCTTCATTCAGGTTGATCTATGAAGTGATGTGTTCTACAAAGCATATTCTCAAATAAACACAATAGGAACACCCTCCTTGGCCCCACAGAGCCTAAAGCATAGAATATCTTAGTCATTTAATAGATCTTGTTAGTTGGCCAGTCATTTCAGTAGTCTTGAACATAGGAATTGGCTATCCATTAGAGATTTCTTAGGTGCACTGGAAAAAAACCAACAGGTGGCATCATACAAGAAGGACAGTCCTAGATTCGATGGAAGAAACTACTCATTGTGAAAGCCAGGATGGAGTGTCACTTGAGATGTATTGGTGAACCCTTTTAGAAGATTACAAAGAATAGATGTGTTACTCCTCAGAATGGTCCTTCCACTCCTGATTAAATTAAAGAGGCTTAGAATAACATCAGGGCTATTGAAGCTTTGCTGACTGCTCTGACAGATTCAAAAATGACAAATGTGATGGGTCTAAAGATAGCTCATGAGATTTGGATGAAGCTAGAAACTTTGTATGAAGGAGATGCACATGTGAAGATGGATAAGCTACAAAGTTTGAAAGGAAAGTATGAAAATTTGAAGATGGGTGAAGATGAAAATATTTCTTCTTTTATTCAAAAAGTAAATGAACTAGTGATGGGTATTAGATGTGCTAGTGGTACCTTGGAAGAAGAAGAAATTTTAGCTAAAGTGCTCAGATCATTGCCTCCCTCTTACAAAGAAAAGGCTCATGCTATTGAAGAAATCATATCAGTGACGAATGTGACAAGAGATACACTGATTGGTAAATTTGTTGCCTTTGAGTTGAGTGAATTTAGTGAATCTGTTCCCAAGACTGAATCTACATTTAAGGCTATTGTATCCAGAAGAAACAAGAAAATATATGATTGGGGAGAGTGTTTGAGAAAGTCATTAAGTATGAGGAAGAAATGAAACAACTTGAAGATGAAGAAAGAGAAGTAGAAGATTTGGAAGCACTGATTGTGAAGAAAGAAGGTAGAGGACAAGGTAAGTATAAAGGAATTTTTTCTATTAAATGTTTCTCTTGCAATAAAATAGGTCTAAGCCTAACAAATCTAGATTTCAAAAGAAATGTTACTATGTTGAAGAAGGAGTGACTGATGAAGAGTTTGATAAAGAAATGGAAATGAAGATGAATGGGTGCTCCTTGCTATCAAGGAAAATGGTCTAGTGGCCACTAAATCTGCTAAAGTTGAGAAAGCTCTTGCAACCCAAATTGAAGAAAAGGATGAGTGGGTTATTGATAGAAAATGCCCACATCATATGACTAGTGACAAAAGAAAATTTGTAAGTCTAGAGAAATATGACGGTGGGGTTGTAAGATTCAGAGATAACAATGCTGGTGTGATTCGTGGCAGAGGATCTATTTGTCTTGGTGGTAAGCATAACACTAATGATTTAAGTTATGTTAAAGGCTTTAAGCATAACCTGTTGAGCATTGGACTAATGGTGGACAAGGGCTATGATCTTTAGTTCAAAGGTGGAAGATGTGGGATACTTGGAAGTTCTAGAAATGTAATTGCTTCAAGTAAAAAGACAAGAGGTAATATTTTTCACCTGAATGCTATTAGTGAAAGTTTTTTAATTGCTCAAGAAGATGAAAGCTAGTTATGGCATAGGAGGTTGTGTTATGTGAATTTTGATAACATTGTCAAGGTAAGCTCCACTCAAGTAGTAAGAGATCTACCTAGGCTAGTAAAGCCTGTTAGCACAATTTGCAAGGAATGTTAGATGGGAAAATAGACTAGAGTTTCTTTTCAGAGAAAACATCATTCTAATGGAATACTGGAGTTGGTGCATACTGATCTATGCAGTCTCCCCAGAGTCAGAAGTCTTCATGGAGAAAGGTACTTTATGTTGCTTATTGATGATTAATCTAGGATGATATGTGTTGCTTTCTTAAGAGAAAAATGTGAAGCATTAAAGAAGTTCAAAAGTTTCAAAGCTATGGCAGAGAATGAGAAAGGTTTGAAAATCAAATGCCTAAGGTTAGATAGATGTGGTGAGTTTATCTCCAAGGAGTTCAATTCTTTTTGTGAAGAAAATGGAATCAGAAGATAGTTATCTACTCCCTGAACTCCTCAACATAATGGAGTTGTAGAGAGAAAGAACAAAACAATTATGGATGTTTCTAGAACAATGATGATTGAAGGAAATGTGCCTCACATCTATTGGAGTGAAGCTATAAGCACTGCTATATACACTTTAAATCGGGTAAATGTCAATGGTAATTCTGGTAAGACTCCTTTTGAACTATGGTTTGGTTATAGGCCCACTGTTAAATATTTCAAGATCTTTGGAAGCAAGTGTTATATTAAGAGAGATGAGGAAATAGGAAAGTTTGATGCAAGAAACGATGAAGGAATCTTGCTAGGTTACTCTACTAAAAGCAAGGCCTACCGATGCTATACTAGAAGATTGAGAAAAATAGTTGAAAGTACAAATGTTAGAGTTGAGGAGGACTCTGCTAGATCATCTAGTTACTATGGATATGATTCAGATGACCAGGAAGATAGTACATACAAAGGGAAGAATGCTCAGAAACATAATCAACTTCAAATTGTTCTAGTAAATCAAGAAAGTCAGGAAGGAGAGACAAGTGCAAGTGCTAAAGAAAGAATAGAAGAACCAGAAGTTCGAGAGAATCCTAAGGTTCTGAGGTATGTAAAGCTAAATCATTCTAAAAATAAAATTATAGGATACAAGAATAAAGGTGTGCAAAATAGAAGAAAGATTGCAGAAGAGTATTGCCTGATTTCCAAGATTGAGCCTAAAGATGTCAATGAAGCTTGTAATGATTAACACTGGATGAAAGCTATGAAGGAAGAACTGATGCTGATTGAAAAGAATGATACATGGATTCTTGTTCCTAGACCTAAAGATAAAAATGTGATTGGTACTAAATGGGTCTTTCAGAATAAGCTGAATGAACAAGGTGAAGTAGTCTAGAATAAAGCAAACTGGTATGCAAAGGGTATTCATAAATGGAAGGTATTGATTTTGAAGAAACCTTTGTCCTTGTTACTAGAATTGAAGCTGTAAGATTATTTCTTGCTTATGCTGCATATAAGAACTATAAAGTCTATCAAATGGATGTGAAGTCAGATTTTCTGAATGGTGAATTAGAAGAAGAGGTATATGTTGAACAACCAGATGGATTTCAACTGACAGACAAGGAAGACATCATTTTCCAATTGAAGAAAGCTCTATATGGACTCAAGTAAGCTCCTAGAGCCTGGTATGCTAGACTAGATAAATACTTATTGAAGCTTGGATTCAATAAAGGTACTGCTGACAACTTTTATTTCAAATTTGATCATGAAAAAGAGTTGATTATTGAATTCTTTGTTGATGACATTATTTTTGGAGGAGATGATAATCTATGTATGAAGTTTGCTGATGAAATAATGAGTGAATTTGAAATGAGTATGATTGGATAAATGAAGTTGTAGTTACTTAGTTAGATAATGGAATTTTCATATCTCATTCTAAATATGTGAAAGAGTTGTTGAAGAAGTTTGGCATGGAAGACTCAAAGCCTGTTGGTACTCCCATGGTAACTGGATGCAAGTTAACATAGAATGATGATTATCCTAAGGAAAATCAAACAAGATACATGCCAATTATTGGTGGATTGATCTATCTAACTCAGACTAGACCATACATTATGAATGTTGTATGTATGGTTGCTAGATTTCAGGCTAATCCAAAAGAATCTCATGTGACTGTTGTGAAGAGAATTTTCAAGTATCTAAAAGGAACAACTAATTTTGGGCTTTGGTACCCTAAAGATGATGATATTACTTTGAGTGCATATACTGATGCAGATTGGGAAGGAGATGTAGATGACAGGAAAAGTACTAGTGGTGGTGCTTTCTTCCTAGGAAAGAAGTTGGTGTCTTGGATGAGTAAAAATCATAATTCCATTTCTCTATCTACTACTGAGGCAGAGTATATTGCTGCTACAAATAACTATACTCAAGTGATGTGGATGAAACAGATGCTGAAAGATATCAAAGTAGTATATGATGAGCCTATTGTCATATACTGTGACAAATCAAGTGCAATTAACATATCGAAGAATCCAGTGCTACACTCTAAGACCAAGCATATATCAATCAAGTTTCACTTATTGAGGGAGAAAGTGAGTGAGAAAGAAGTCAGACTGGAGTATGTGCCTACAAAAGAATAGGTTGCAAACATTTTCACCAAGCCATTTTCAAAGGATACTTTTGAGTATCTCAGAGGGATGTTAGGGGTGATTACCCCTCCTGATATGAACTAAAGATGCATTTTCTTGCATCAATCTGTATGCTTCAAAGCTATATTCTGATCTGGATTGATGTTTTTGTGGTTACTACTCAGGGGGAGTAGTCAGATGTGTAGATATGTGGTTTAGACCTTGTATGTTGGAAGTTAATTCTTCTCTTTTCCATTGATGTCAAAGGGGGAGAAGATTCATGTGAAAAATGTTGCTTATCTAGGGAGAAGAGTCTTGTGGGGAGAAGATCATGTAGAAGAGGTTGAGGAAAAGAGTCACAATCTAAGGAGGAGTAAGCGTTTATTGAGAGTTACATTGATGGTGTTTTTCACATCATGTGTTGCCATCAATTCTAAAGGGGGAGATTGTTGGATGTTCCGGTTGTATTGCTGATATGTGGTTTTCATTGATGTCAACACTATTAGCACTGTTGTATTGAAGGTTGTATATGTCGAGGATATTGAGAAAATTGTTAAAGAAAGAGTTACAGGTTGCTAGTGGAACAGTGAAGGTCATGAAGGTTTCTTGCTCTCAGTACATTGAAGATTAGTTATTGTGGACTAAATGGTTTATTGCTAAGAGTATATAGTCTATCCACTAGAAGTTTCAGAGGTCTGTGTGAAGATTTGATCGTGTTATGGACATTTGTGTTCTGACAATATTTTGTGGTTTCTGTCAGGCTTCTTGATTGAATTTTATGTAATTTTGGTAATCTCAGTTGTTGCGAATTCCTCTTTGTTAGTTATTATTGCTTGTGGATGCTTCTAGATCATTCTCTATCCTTGTTGTATGTCTGTGTTGAATGGTGTGCTTGTGGTCAAATATTTTTCTCGTGTGTGTTCAGGTTTTCATGTTCTTGGCCGACATGATGGTTGTAATGTGTTGTGGATCCTTGGAGATTTAAATTTGAAGGTTTGGCATGCTCGAGGATATTATTTTGGGTCGCATCATAATATTAGCCAATGATGTTTGATTCACATTAAAAAATTATTTGTAAATTTGGGGCTGACATTGTAAATATGTTTTATATTTTGGTCGACAAAGTTGTTGATGTAAATCCATGTTGTGGATATATAAGAGTGGTTTTTTGTGCGAAGTTAGTGTGAGTGTGGAGTGAGGAAGAGCCATAGAAAGTGCAAGTGTGTGAATAGTGATATATTCATTCGATTGCAGAGCAGAGTGTGGAGAAGTTTGAGCGAAGTTTGAACTAGTATTTCTATGCTTAATTGGAACTATAATCAAGCTTTTACAAAATCTATTTGATTAGTTCATACCCTATGGATCTAATCTGAATTGATTTTATTCTTGGGAAATGAGCCCTCTTGTATTTGAGTAGTGAGCTCTAGGTAGTGTGCTTGAATGCATGTGCATTCCCATTATTTTTCATTATACTTTTAACAGGGTATAATATTGTGGACTAACATCCACTGTGGTTTTTCCCCTAATAGGGTTTTCACGTAAAAAATCATGGTGTTCTCTGTGCTTCTATTGTGTTGATTGTTTATGGTTTATTGTTCTTTTATCAAACCTGAGGTAAAGTTAAGTTTGAAAATTTTAAGTACTTCATGACAACTGATTCACCCCCCTCTCAGTTGTCTATCCTTGTTTTGCCAACAGGATCATGGGATGGGTTAGAAGGTATAGTGTTCTCTTGGTTATGAGATGGTGGGGGATCATGACATGAAGTGGGAAGGGTGTTTTGATTATGTAAGGGGAGAGGATAATTAGATGGGGTGGAGGATGTACTTTGATCTTGATTTAGAGAGGGTTAATGAAATGGAGTGGAAGGGGTATTTGGATCTTGAGATTGAAAAGTATCATTAGATGTGATGGGAGAGATATGTTGTTCTTTATTATTAATGAGATCATGGGATGGAAGGGGTTCCTTGATATTTATATGGATTGGAATCCATGTTAGCATGGTTTGGATTAGGAGATGGACATGATTCATTTGATGCAGATGGTGTGATGGGGGAGGAAGGTTGGAAAGATGCTTCAACTTAAATGGATGGAGTAGTAGAGGATTCGTGAGACTTAGGGGAATGAGATTTATCTTGATGTGGAGGTGATGAAGGTGTCTGCATGACATGGGGAGATTGCAAAATTTTGTTTTTTTCATGGGGAATTAAGCACATTTGAAAGTAGTCCTTGGATCCAACCATTATGAGGGACATGAGATGAATTTGATTGGTAAGATTGGGGTGATGTGGATTGTAAGGATGTGGGAGATGAACAAGTGGAATAAGAGGTGGAATTTTTCATGGATTGGTAAATGGATGATGAGGATGAGGAGCTTGAAAAGGATGTGGAGATGGGGATTTGGGATGGGGAGTTTTGGCTAAAGTCTTGGTCTCCCTTGTCCAAGGAAGGGGGATGGTAAATAAGAGGGGATGGGTTCGGGTTGGATGTGAACCGTAGATTTTTGGAACCTAAGGGGAGATGCTTACTCTTACATTTCTAGGGTTTTTCACCTAAAAGGAGAGAGATCTAGGTCCCAAAATGCTTATGTAACATTCAAATTAGGATGTATGCTATATAATATGATGTAAATGAACTTGAATAAATGCAATTGACTAATTAGAATGAACTAAAGTGAATGTAAAAGTGCAATTTAAGCTATGTTTCAGGTTCACCAAAATGAACTGTAGATTTTTGGACCCAATGGACTCTCTAACTCTTATAGGGTTTTTCACCCAAAAGGAGAGACATTAGATCCAAAAATCCTAACTAGTTAATTCAAAGTAGGATGTGTGTGATGTTGTATTAGCCAAATGGAATGATCTAAGTGAAACTAAGCTAAACAATTGAATGATTAGACATGCAAAATGAATGAAGTATGAAATGTTTGAAAACACATTGTGCATTGCTAAAAAGAACTAAATGGATGAAATATGTAGAACAGAAAGGGATGGATAAAATTAGAGTGCACCTGGAGGAAAAATGATGTCACTGGAATATTTTGGAATGTTTTAGAAACTTTTGTTAATGGCCACTAGCAATCATTCACCATGCATGGCGAATCAGTCCTACTACTGGTGAAATCTTCTAGAAACCTGTTTCTCACTGTCGAGAGCTGAAATATCAGAAAATCAACTTTCAGGCCTATAGGTGGGACTCATTCAGCATGGGTGGTGAAACAGTCCACCTACAAAAATTTGGAAAATTAGAGGAAGATTTTGTGGAGTTAGATCTACAATTTTGCATCCTGCAGGTCTCAGCTTCTAAAACTATTAGATCTAGGTTTGAAAGTGACTTCTTGTTGATGATTTGACTTGAATGATGAGAAGAAGACTTGAATGAATTTTCAACTTGATCTCCAATGATTCTCAAGCTTCCAAAGGACCTAAATCTACAAACACATAAGAAGAAGAGAAGAAATGTTGATTGTTAAGGCATGGGGGTTTTCCTTGGTCAAACCCTATTTAGGAAATTAAACCAAAATGATGTAATAAGTGAATGAAACATGCAACAATGGAATAGATTACCTTGTCATGATGATTTGATCCTGAAATCATGCAACATAACATGTAGAATTTTCCCTTGAAAGTCTAAAAATTGATCTCTTGCCTTGAAACCTAAGTTGCTTGATAGAAGGTTGATGAATGATAAGAAGATGAAACAGGATAGAAGATGGGAGATGATGATCTTGATAATGAAGGAAAAAACACTTATTTATATTATCTTGTGCCTTACTATCTGTTCATACCTCATCACAGGTTGACATCAAGTGATTTTTAAATAAAAACCCGAAAAAGAATTTAAATATTTTGAAATTAGAGCGAAGAAGGACTCATTCACCACCCATGGTGAATGGGTTCCACCTTGGACTCAAAAGTGGGTGTCAGGATTTAACTTGAATTTAATATTTTTTGTCAGGTTTACATTCAAAGATACACTTGATTAAGAGATGTGAGGACATAAAGGGGTCAAATAAGTCATAAGAAAGGTGTAAATAAGGAGATGTTCCTAGGAGAGTGTGAAAGTTTGTTATAAGACTTTACAACACTTCAAAATAGGACTTAATGATGAATAAAAAGGAATATTTATATGAATTATAATAAATAGAGTCTAGAAGAGTGTAGAAATGTGTTACAACACTTCACAACACCTTCACAAGACATTGCTAAATGTGTTTTATTTGATTTGAAAGGGTCCAAGACCTAGTGTGGATGCATAAAATGTCTCACAACACTAGATTGGGACCTTTTTTTAGTCAATTTAATCATGAAATAATCCATATCAAGCAAAGGGTCCATTTTTCTACAACACATTTAGCCCCCACTTTAGTGAGAGGATGAACTTGCTTCCTCACACTGAAGTAGACAGTCAAGAGAGATCCACATGTACGCCCAACCCCCAAGATACAAACTCATACAAAGGTAAGATAGAAAGAGAGATAAGATGAAAAATATGTACTCACTTTGGGGCCAAAAAACTAGTTTTCCACGAGGTGAGAAGGCCCAAAAAGAAATAAAAAGAAAAAGAAAAGGGGGAGAAACATACGCTAGTTGGTATGCACTCACAAAACACAAAAGTGACTATGGGGAAAAGTCATGCTGCTAGTTGGGCTTCCCACTCAACCATGCCAAAGCTATACCAATTTGATAACCTTAATAGGGCACCATGAAAAGACAAATGCTAAAAAGAAAAAGTACCATAGTCATGCAAGCTATGTTATGCAAGGTTGCAAAAATGCAAAGAAAATGTAAAATTTGAAAATGTAAAGAAAATGAAAAGGAATATAAAGGAAAGATATTCAAAGGGATTTTGTTTGATTCATGCAATTGTCTCATCTTAGGGAACATCATGTTCAATTTCTCCAAGAGAGGATAATATCATCATGGGAAACATTGTACCTAATGCTGAAACATTGTATCTAACGCTTCCAAGAGAGGAATTACAGGAAAACAAAATGAAAATCACACAATGAAATGTGAGTGGTGATGTATGCCCCCACTTTAAAGTGGTTGCTAACACCATTGCTATGAGAAATTTCTTTAAAGTAGAAGAAAAGAAAGAGGAAAACATGAGAGCTTACATGAAAATCCCTATGCCAAGTCATATGTTTTTGATAAGCTACATCATGAAAGACAAAATTATGTCATATGTGAGCCAACGTAAGACATTTCGTCCACATCCCAAGCTTTTTTTTTATATGTATTCATGAAAATTTAACGACTAGCCAAAGAAGACAACGACAAGTGAAATACGAGGACAAGGCTACAAAACAACTTTCCCCCATTAAGTGCAGGAAAAAGGTGAGCCGAAAGGATTGAGGAAATGTATGCTAGATTGAAAAGTAATAGCAATTAAAGGGATTAGATGCCCCCATAGGGAAGCATACCAAACTCCTAAAAATGTTGTATTTTATGACTCAAAGCATGACATTCATTAGTGGAGTGACTAGGAACTCTACGATAGGCACGGTATGAAGTCTTGGAATAGCATTTATTTTGAGTTCAAGGAGGGAGGGTGATCAAGTTATCATGGAGAAGTCTTGTCAAGATACCTTCTTGATCAAGAGGATAAGGTGGTTGTGTTATTGGGGTCAAAGATACATCCTGCTTAGATGTCATACCTACACAAGACTCAATAGATTGTGAGAGTTTGTCATCTTCACTATAAAAGGATACAAAATCTAACGAATTCAAATCATAAGTGTTGTACGAGATGAAATTTTGAACATTTTGAGAAGGATGATATTCAAGATGATTAGTTTGTAAGGATGATGAGAGATTATTGAGGTTGAATGAAGGGTGGTGAAGAATGAGGGAATTATCAAGATGTCCTATAGGATATGTATGAGGTTCATTGATTAAAGCGGATCCAATGGAAACTTGTGCATCCATATCCTCAGTAGGCCTGCTTTGATGTATCTCAATGTAAGGGAAATCAAGAATCAAATGAGTAGGGAAATAAGAAGTATCATAATCCAATGCCATGATATTCTCCCTAGGAGGATAGTTTGAAGAAGAACAACAAGCCACATATTCTTGACAAGTAGGGCTTGGTCCATCTAAAATAACTTCATTGCCAATAGGGGAATGATCAATGATGGGATGATGAAGAGGGGAACAAGGAGGAGAGAGTGCTAGGTGAGTGTCCAATACCATTAAGGTCTCATTCTCTTGTTCCATATTATCTACCCTACAAGGAGAGCTTGTAATATGTTCATTTAGGCTTGAGGTTTGGAATGAAGCTGCATCACAAGTGGAGGAGGTATTAAGAGAAGAACCACTATGGTTGTCAAATAGATCCTCCCATAGGATAGGGACATTAGGGAAGGGAGGATCAAGGGTGTCATGATTGTTAATAGGGACGTTGTCTAATACCAACCTATCCTCTTTACATTAGGGAGGGATATTAGGAGATGAACAAGATGGAATATCATGACCATGGAGACTTGGTAAGGTGACATTTAGGAATGTATTTATGATTTCATACTCTTCTTGTGTAAGTTCATCCAAAGGGGAATAAGGATATGGACAATCACTACTTTCAAAGCTTGTAACTTCGTGCATCTCAATACCATCGTCACTAGTAGGAGAGGTATTGGAAGAAGAACAAGTATGTGCATTAGGATTGTCAACATTACCATTCTCACTGTAACGCCTATAAAATATAGAAGAAAGGTTAAAAAACACACAACAATGTGATCTAAATTATAAATGCAATCTAAGTTAAACAACAGAGAACAAAGGAAAGCTCAAACGTAAATAAGCTAAACAATCTCACCCAATATCTACGTAATTCCATGTATAACCTTGATTTCCCTTCTCCATTTTTCCGTTGTAGTATAATTGCCCGCATATTTCTCTTATGCAAGTATAGCCTATGATAGTGATTTAGCAAAACATCGAAGATTCAAGATAATTGCTCCAAAAGTCATATGATTTTGAGAGAGATTGGAATGATGAAAGATAGATCAATTTATAGAAAATTGATCATTTGAATGACATGCCAAGATTGAAAGATCAACGGATGGTTGAGATCAAAAGATTAGACATGCATTTTGATAACTATTAGTAGTGACATGAGTGATACAAATTAGAAATAGAAATAAAGATTAAATAAATGATTTAATCTTCAACTTTGGTATTCTAAAATAGAAGAATAGTCTTTGCATGACAAAGATAAAGATGGATTAAAGCAACTCTCTGTTCAAATGCATGCACAAGATTTCATTAATTAAATAGGAATATTTAATTAATACGTATGTACACACAATTAAGTTATAACTGGATGACCAAATAATATGACGAAGAGATTACTTGAGAAAGCCACTTAGACATTAAATCCTGAGTTAACTGAGTGATTTAAATAGATATCGAGTCAAGTCAAAGTGAATACTTAGATAACTCACACAATTATCCAAATATAGAGGAATGTGTTAAAATAGAATCTATGAATTAAATAATTCATTTAATTCAAGATTTGATATTTTAAGAATAATTAAATAAATAAAAGTATTTATTTAATTATAGTTGAAATATGATAGAGGTAAATTAAATAAGAATTTATTTAATTGAAGAAGAAGGATAAGGTTAATTAGTAAAATAATTAAATAAAAAGTGTTTATTTAATTAATCAAATAGAATAAAGAAAAGTGTGAATTAATTAAATAATTAAGATTATTTAATTAATAGAAGAATAAATATTAAGGTAAATTAATCAAATAATTAGATTTATTTAATTAATAAAAAATGAAGACTTTACATAATAATTAAATAATTGATATTATTTAATCATGACCATGAAGAATACGAATTATGAAGAATATTGAAGTCGCAGGCTTAAACTAGATTTCGGTATCTACATTTGCCCCTCTTTGATACAATGTTATTTCGACATTGTGTCAAAGAAAATCAATCAAAAAAAATATGCCCTAGTAATGCCCCAGTGTAAAACAGGTAAAGGTATGCCCCCTCGTGAAAATTGACAATTTTTTGAAAAAAATCAAAAAATAATTTGGAAATAGTCCTGATTAGTCCATTGGATAGCCAGAAATGCAGTGGAGTTGACGGAATTAAAGTTGGAAGTTTTAATGACGGGTACGGGTTGATTGAAGTTGGAAGTTGACACGTCCAATAAAAAGAAATGCCACCAAACCCCTAGGTTTAAATAGAAAATGGGGTAAAAACCCATTCATTTTCACCCACATAGCTTCAAAATTTGAGATTTTTGCTCTGCACCCTCTGTGAGGATGTCTCCTGTTCTGCACACCCATCATCATTCGTATGCGATCTAGACCTTCAGGTGGCTAGTTGATGCGGGCCCCCTAGTATGTATTTCATTCTCAACTTTTGAATTTTTGATTTTTGCACTTTTTTATACATTTAATTTCATTTTTTGGGATGCGTCATTTTGTTGAAAAGTCGCATGTGAATGTGTAATCGACACATTTGTATGTGGTTCAACACATATGTAATTTGACGTCTATGGTTTGGCATAGTTTTCGATAGTTCAACGCATATGTTTTTTGTTACAAAGCATATGATAAATAATGACGCATATGTGATTTGAATAAACACATTTGTTTTTTTGTTTAACACATTTGAAATTATTGTATCGCATTTGCATTTACTATGAATATTCATTTGCGGGGTGTCCATGAGTTGCATTTGATTTTGCAACCCATTTGTTATTTAAAATGACGCATTTGAAAAATAAAATGACGCATTGGGTTTCTTGTGACGCAATTGCAAAATAATGACTTATTTGACTATGATTTTATTTTGTCACTTTGCATTAGGATAGGTGATTGATTCTGACATGAGGCATGTATAATGCCATTGCAGGTTATTTTGGACACTGTGTATATGTGAGAGTCGAGACCATCAACTTTTCGCTTCCAGAACAGTTTGTGGAGTGCAAAGAAATATTTTTTGTGGAATTTTGGTCTCCTCCATGTGACGGATATGCCCATCATTCGGGAAAATTAGGGGCTACTGATAGCATTATGTGAGTGGTGGCACTCAGATACTTCCTCGTTTCACTTGCCTATAGGAGAGGCGATAGTTACATTGGAGGATGTTTATAGGATTTTGAGACTTCCTATTAGGGGCACCAGGGTGATATATGATACCCAGAGGGGTTTCATTGAGATGTGTAGATACTACCCTCACACTGATATCAGATAGTTAGGAATTGACCAATATGAGATTAGGTGGTGCGTACTAGCACAGAGATATAGACAATTAGACTATCTATTGTGTACACTGATAGGTGGTATAGTCCTCCCTGATCGTCGAGGTCATGGTTTTCCTATGGGATGGGGAGAGATGCTAGTTGGTATGTTAGAGCAACGGGAGGTGTATGCTTGGGGTCCCTATCTTCTTGGCATGTTATATTTTCATTTGTATGATATAGCCTATCAAGAGGCATAGTCTATGAGTTGTGGTACCACGCTCTTGATGGTATGGGCATGGGAACACATTACCATCTTTTGTCCACTAGTCATAGTTGATGTGCAACATGGAGCACCATATGCCTTCCATTATGTGGGGGCTAATACTCAACACCATATGGGAGATACCATGTATTTAAAACATGCTATTAATACCATGGTACAATTTACATGGAGACCGTACTTGGGATGTCCAAAGTGGTCAGATGAGGATGATCATTTTCCATATTGCCGCTAGACACAGTACCTAATTGGGAAGACTGTTTCACATGTTCATATTATAGAGACATTTTCTAGATTGTGTGCTACGATAGTTTAGAGAGGTGTAGGGTGTGCCTAGAGGATGGGTAGAGTTTGCGAGGTCCTCGCGATAGATCCCCCTGTGGGGTCTAGAGATTCCAGTGGCCATTGCCAAGGCAAATATTGATGCATTGCAGGTAGTTCAATGGGGATGGAGAGATGGTGTGGCTGATCCAGGTACTACAGAGGCTTATGATTAGTGGTGGGCCATTCACAGGCTGATACCCCTTACAAACCCAAATTAGGATACACTGATAGGGCAGCAAGGGACAAGACCGTGTGGCAGGTGTGGTAGAGGCAGAGTTCGGAGAGGTGGAGGTGGTCATGGCGATGATGGAGATGGTGGTGGAGGTGGTCAGTGAGGTGGTGGGAGAGGGAGGTGTGGATAGAGGGGACGAGGGCCACCGTTATCACCTATCCATGAGGAGGGACGGGAGGAGGAGGATGTGCACATGCCAGATATTAGCAAAGGTGGGGAGGAGGTGCATGTTGAGATTGGCATATATGAGGAGCATTCCACAGAGGAGGCCATTCCAGAGGTTCATGCAGAGGAGGTAGAGATTGATTCCCTTGGCTTACTTTGTGCCTATCAGGATGATGATGAGGAGGATGATGATCAGGAGCGAGAGATTCAAGATAGGATTTTGGAGGAGTTAGAGGATGAGGATGATGGTGTGGAGAGGGTGAGACAGGTTGACACAGGGGCAGTTGATCCTGACACTGCTACACTTCATGCCCAGGTTGCATCTTTGGAGGAGCAGATGAGGGTCTTGATGTCTAAGCAAGATGTGTTATGGATGGAGAGGGATAGAGCCTTCATGGACAGAGATCAGGCCATAGGTCGGAGGTAGGAGACCAAGCAGAGATTTACAGAGATTAGAGCTCTATGTACTGGGACAACAACTACATTTGCTAGAGTTAGTTAGAGCCAGGGAGAGGGCCACTTATTACCAAGATTTGTATGAGGTAGCAGTTCCTCCAAAGAGACGGGCCCCGAGTTTTTCACAGGCACGTAGTGAGAGGTCTCAGACTAGGACCCAAACTAGGATAGTTAGCACAGAGGGTGTTTAGTAGCCACACAAATCTAGTCCATACGATAGGCCACATTCAGGTCACAGGTCATTAGGATCTCGACATCAGTCATCTGCACACTCTAGTCATGATAGCAGTGGCAGTTCAGGATAGAGACATTTCTTGATATGTATTGAGACATTGTATTATGATTATATAGCTTGCAGGCTTCCATATTTATTGATACATTATGACATTGTGATGTGACACTATTGAGTGATATATATATATATATATGATTTTGGTGGCGATTCTCATGATATGCAGTTCTATTTATTGATTGTGTAGTCATTTATTTATACATGTTATGTTTATATGATATGCCTATGTGATGGATGATCATATCTACTTTATGATGTGTTTATGTAACCTATGATGTGATGTTGATTCTATGTGATGATGGATGCATTTTATAGTTATGAGATGCAATATGATGTTATATGTACAATTTTTTCTACATGTGATGCTATATAGATGTAATGTGATGCATGTATTTACGTTTTTTATGTACATTTAATGCTTATGATATGTATTGTATGATGATGAATGTCTATTATGCCATGATGTCCTAGATATGATAAATTCCTATATGTTTGTATATTTCAAATGTAAGATGTATGTATGATTGATGATGTATGATTTTGAAATGTTGTTTCTAACATTAATGTATATGTAGGATGATTTATATTTTTGTGTGTCACAGGACTCCATCATAATGCAAGAAAGAAGAACTGTTAGTGCGGAAATAAAGATTGAAAAATAATAAAGGAAATGAGATGGATGTTAGTATTAGCAATCTTTGATGTTTTGCTGTATCAAAAAAGGTGTTGCACTTTATCATCATTGGGTGGGACTAATACAAATGGAGAAAAACACCATGATATGACATAAATCAAGGTGTGCAAGGTCATCCACTTGCTAACAATAGATAGCCATAGACAAGGATTGTCGTTAACTCATATTAGGGGCACAGTGGCCCTAGTATTTTTGTCAGGACTAACCACAGACAACAAACAAATAAAAGATGGGTCATGAGACGTCATCGCTCCTCTAAATCCTTCATGGGACATCCTTGAGGAAACTAGTAACATGACTCAAAATCAAATTTAAAAGACAGTTGATAGACAGTAGTCAAAGAAAATAGAATTATGATACATCGTTGCTTCTCTAAATCCTTCATGGGACATCCTTGAGAAAGCTAGTAACAGGATTCCCATCATAAAGTCAAGTGAAATGATAAGATAAACAAGCCATAAAGTCAAAAAGCCAGTAAAATATTTTCCAAAACTTGATTTGTTTGTTTGATTTGTTGTGATTGATAAAAGGATTGATTTATAGAGCCTGATTTCAGGAGATACACATACCAGATAAGACTGTGAGTCTGGTTTTGATGTTATGACTATCTGTATAAGGAATGACAAAGCCTAGTTTTAGAAAGACATGTATCGTATAAGATGTTGAGTTAGGTGTCATTGATGTGATAACCTATGTAAGGCTATGTTGACTGTTTGACAATGTCAATATGCAGGAAGGACTCATCTTGTATAAGATAGATTTTTTTGCTGATATCAGTATTCAAGGACTCATCCTAAATTAGAGACAGGTTGATTGTTTTCATGATGTATGTTTCCAAGAATGACACATCCTGTAGCAGACATAAGTTGATCTGTTGTGATTGTTGTTTTGGAAATTTGCTTGATTTGACCTAAATACATTGCTGACTTGTTCACCAGATTGATGCATGAATTGAAATGATGTGTTGACAGTTGACTATGTGTGACAACAAACCCTAAAGGACTGACCTAGTGCAGCCTCGGGGGCTCATTGATTGATGGCCTTGCCTACATTATACACGCAAAGACCTCGTAGTTTGACTTGACTTTGACTGACAAGACTAAATAAAAATAGAAGATGTGTGTGATAGTGAATGTGACGAACCCTAATGGACTAACCTAATGCGGCCTCGGGGGCTCATCAATTGATGGCCTTGCCTACATTATACATGTAGAGACCTCGTAGTTCGACACAACCAATGACCTTGTCATATAGACATATGGATTGAGTCATGATTTTATACAGAAAATCCTAAAAAGACTAACCTAATGCCTCAGGGGCACTTCGGCAGATGGCCCTGCCTATGTCTAGTCGCAAAGGCAATGTAGTTCGACAAATGACAAAGACTGACAAGTGCAACTGACTCTGACTCTATTTTTGGGTTTTCAACATGTTTTGATTTTTTTGTCCTTTCGAAGTTTTTTGATGTTTTTGTGTTTTCTCAGGTCATTTTGTGATGTTTTTGGATTTTTCTATGGTTCTACGTCTTCAACACAGCCAATGTAAGCACCAATATGACGCATGTCAAGTGTTTTCCCCAGTAGAGTATATAAGACCAATTGATTATGAATAGGATAAAATGGGGGATATGAAATGCACTCAATGTCAATCGTTCCAGGTTATGGGAAAGACTACCACTTATTATGAATGGCATGTACAAGCGATGGATGGGAAAGATAAGTGATATGTACAGGGACAAACAGCATATACCAGGATAAGGGATATGTACAGGGAAGTGGACTATATACAAGGATATTAGATTAGAATGATAGTAGACAAAGGAGCATAGTCAACTACACATGGCCCCTACTTTCCAGGTTTTCACCATGGTACTTATCCAAAGCGCCACCGAAGTGGTTTTCACTATTGGATGAATTATTTCTCTTTACTATTTTATGGATTTTATAATTTTTTTGATGTTACCAAGATGCCTATTTGCCAGGTTTTCACCTTGGTAACGATTTTTTTTGATTTTTTGATTTTTTGATTTTTTTGTATTTTTGCTAATTAAGACAAGGCATTCAGAAGCTATGTGTAGAACTTCTTGAGATGAAGAATATTGATTGGCAAGGAAAGTGGTTCCCCTTTAGGAGTAGAAAGTTGATAGGCTCCTAATCCAAAGGCTTCTATAATAATATAAGGTCCTAACCAGTTTGGTTCAAAATTTCCTGGTTTCTCTCTTTTTGCTTGATTCTTTGGGTTCTCCATTAAAACCAAGTCACCAATGTCAAAGTTTTTATTCAAGACCTTCCTATTATAGCTATGACGAAGGAAATTTTGATATGCTTGGAGATGGTCTAGTGCCTTCTATCTTTGCTTATCTAGGAATTCTAGTTCATGTAGTCTTGATATCCGATACTCTTCATCATCAATGTGCCCTTTCAAGGATACCCTCAGGGAAGGAATCTCGACCTCAATAGGAAGAATGGCTTTAGAACCAAATACTAGTGAATATGGAGTGGCGCTAGTGGGAGTTGAATACTTGTGTGATAAGCCCATAAGGCAGGATTAAGCTGTAAATGCCAATCATGGCCAACATCATTGACAGTCTTCTTGAGGATTCTAATAATAGTTTTGTTAGATGCCTCTGCTTGGCCATTACCTTGTGGGTAGTATGGAGTGGAAAATTGATGTTGAATATGAAATTCATCACAAAGATAGTGGAATTCTTGGTTATTGAATGGGCGACCATTATCTGTGATTATGGACTGAAGGACACCATACCAACAGATGATATAGTTCAGGATAAACTTAGAGATCTGTGTACTAGTAATGTATGTCATGGGAATAGCCTCAATCCACTTCGTAAAATACTCAGTGGCTGTGATGATGAACTTGTGGCCATTGGATGATGTGGGATGGATCTTACCTATGAGGTCGAGTCTCCATTGGGTGAAGGGCCATGGCGATGTTATAGGATAGAGATCCTATGCTGGTGCATGTATCAAGTCTCCATGAACTTCGCATTGGCAACATTTCTTTACAAAGACATATGAGTCCTTTTCCATAGTAGGCCAATAATAACCTAGTCTCATAATCTTTTTAGCTAAGGTAGGACGGCTAGAATGGGAACCACATATACCCTTATGGACCCCATGCAAGGTTTCTTGTGCTTCATTGGAATCAAGACATCTCAGTAGGGTATTATCTAAGGAACGTCTATATAGGGTGTCTCCAACGATGGTGTATTTGGCTGACTTGCAGAGGAATGTCCTATGTTGGTTATTTGAAAGACTAGGGGATATGATTTTGGCATGGAGGTAGTCATAGATTTCTTTGTATTATGGGGAATTAGGACCAACAATGTCACATACCATCTCAAAATCTGGGATATCGTAGGCTAGGACCAAAAGCTATTCTACAAAGAACTCAAACTTAGGCACGTTGCTAGGAATATCTAGAAGTGATGCAATAGTAGCCATAGCGTCTGCTGCCCTGTTTAGAACATGAGGCATCTAATGAAATTCAACCTTGTAAAAGTACTCTTTAAAGCTATCAGCCATGCGTTTGTATGGGGCAAGCTTCTCATCCTTAGTCTCATAATCATCATTTACCTGTCTGATTACTAGTTGAGAATCACTATATACCTGTAGGTTCTTAATTTTCCACTTGACTGCCATGCGTAACCCTATCACTAGAGCCTCATACTTTGCTATGTTGTTAGTACATGGGAATGCAATCCTAAATGACTTAAGGATGGAATCACCCTATGGTGTGATAAACAATATACCAGCCCCTGAGCCATGATTTGTATGTGAGCCATCAAAATACAATTTCCATGTGGTGTTTGTATCAATTGTGAATATAAATTCATTAGGAAAGTCTGCAACTAATGGGTGATTTGCTTAGATTGGTGCATCGGCTAACTGATAAAAAATGACCTGTTCTTTAATAGCCTTTCTTTCTACATATTGGATATCATACTCACTAAGTATCATAACCCATTTGGCCACTCGCCCTGTTAATGCTGCTTTGCTTAGAAGATATTTCAAAGGATCTATTTTGGAAATCAGCATTGTTTGATGGTTTAGCATATAGTGCCTTAGTTTTTTAGTAACAAATACTACCAAAAGACAGGCAAGTTCAATGGTACTATAGTTGAGCTCATAACCCACCAAAGTCTTACTGATATAGTATACTACCCTTTCATGACCTGTATTGTCATTCTGTGCAAGCAATACTCTGAGTGATGAATGGGTTGTTGTAATATAAAGAATCAATGGTTGTCCTTCAACAGGTGGCATTAAGACTGGTGGTGTGAGTAGATATTCTTTAATCAGTTGAAAAGCCTCTCCACACCTAACTGTCCATGCAAAGGGTAACCTTTCTTAAGTAAATGTTGAAAAGGATGTGTCTTATCTGCTAACTGCACTATAAATCTTCTAATGGATTGTAGTCTTCCTTGTAATGTCCTTAGCTGACTAAGATTAGTTGGTGGAGGCATGTCTATGATTTCTTTTACCTTGGCCGGATCCACTTCAAAGCCTCATTTGGAAATGATATAGCCTAAAAGCTTTACTGACTTTACTCCAAACACACATTTCTTGGGATTCAGTCTCACTTTATACTTCTCTAGCCTTTGAAATATCTTGTCTAAAACCTGTAAATGTTCTACCCTTGTCTTGGATTTAACGATAAGGTCATCGACATAATCCTTCATAAGAGTGTGTACCAGATCATGAAAAATGGTGGTCATGGCACATTGATAGGTTGCTCCAGCGTTCTTGAGTCCGAAGGGCATAACATTCCAACAATACATTCCCAAAGGACAAGTGAAAGTTGTCTTAGGTTGGTCTTCAGTTACAATTTTGATCTAATTATACCCTAAAAATCCATCCACAACGGACAACATCTCGTACCATGTTGTCATGTCTACTATCATGTCTATGTTAGGCAAAGGGAAGTCATCCTTAGGAGAAGCCTTGTTGATATCTCTGAAATCGGTGTAGATGTGGATGCCCCCTATTGGTTTAGTGAATGGTACAAGATTGGAAATCCAATCTGCATAGTCGATTGATCTAATGAAACCAACGTCTAACAGTTTCTTGAGTTCTTCCTTGACTAGTAAAGCAATCTGAGTGCATTTTCCTCAATTTTTGTATAACTGGTTTGACACCTAGTTGTAAGGGAAAGTGATGTAGAACAAGTTCAAGATCCAACCCAGGCATGTCTACATATGACCAAGAAAAATTTATCTGTCTTTGTGTAAATAAGTTGTGGAATTCTAGCTGCTCTTTTGTGGTCAATGACGTTGCAAAATAAACCAGTCGAGGATTCTCTTTTGTGCCTATGTTGACTTCTACTGATTCTTCAACGAGAATGGGTGACTTTTCCTGTGCAATGGTGAGAATGTTCAAACCTCCATCCTTAGGTGCCTCAAAGAGGTTTTTTCCTTCAGATGCCTCCTTTATTTTTACTTTTTCATTGTCTAGAGGTGCCTTTTGGTTTTCACCTAGAGACTCGTCCTTTTTATCTTGTTTATTCTTTTTCTCATTTTTGTGACTGGAGGGTTGAATAGAGTCCCCAAAATATGCTTTTTTGTCTAAGTCAATGGTAAAAATATCCTTTTGATCACCACGAGGTATGCCTTCTCTTAGTCCCAGGAACTCAGTAATTGCTTCGTCGTTCTCAAAAATGTCCAAGACGAGTGTGTCTTGTTGGTCCCAATCAATGAGTTGGGGATAAACTAAGGGCATGTCATTGTCAGAGTTAGCAAAGTTTAATGGAGTTAAGGTAAGGACTAAATTGTTCATATGGTCACAAAGGTCTTGTATTAAGTCCTCTTTGCTCTTTGGTTTAGGTCTAGGTGGATTGAGAGGTGGGCCTAATGCCAAGGTTTGGGTATCTAAAATAGATGTATCAAGTTGCCAAGAGGTAGGATCAAGTGATTCCCAATAGTAATGTTTAAACCATTCCTCTTTTGTCATATTCTTTGGTGGAAAGGAATTCAATGGATTTGGTGAGGATCTCAACATTAAGTCAAGTTTGTTGGAGTTAAAATGACACTGAGAGGGGGGTGATTCAGTGTCTTAACAGATTTGACAAATTTCAAAAATTCAAAAACATAGCATAGATTTGATCTCAATGTTATTTTGATTAATGCATTCATGAGTTGAATGTAATCATTCATAAACAGAATTGAGAAAAATAATAATCCCAACAGTGTACTGAAACAACAACAACAACAACACAGTAAAGCAGTGAGAACACAGAAGAACAAAGTGACACAAAATTTTCTTAGTGGAAAACCCTCCTTGGGTATAAAAACCACTCCCTAAATGCCTTCCAGGCTTAATCTTTTAATCAACTGTTCACAATGCCTTATAGGCTGATTTTTGAGCACCCACTCAAGGAGCACCAACCCCTCGTTTAGAGATATCTATCTCAAGGAGTACCAACCCCTAAAATTATGTTTTGAACAATAATAATAACTGAGAGGATTTCTCTGTTTTCAGTTAAGCACATATTTCTCTGTTTTCTCGTCTACAGAATACCTTAAAGATTCAATAATTGAATCCCTAAAATACTACATAGAGAAGAAATTTACAATCTTTGCATCTTGTTATTCAGATTTTATTGCAGAGTTTTATCCATATATTTTCATACAACCAAAGAAAGATAATCTCAAAATTACAACAACAGCAGTAGAAAAGAGTTTTCTGCTTCTATATATACATCTGCTAGATAGGTAACTGTCTTCAGGAGTAACGGCAGAATAGCCAACCTAGCTAAGAGCCATTCTCAACAAATCTATAATGTATGAGTTCATTTTACTACATAAAAAGCACAACTATCCACCATAGAAAATCATAACCTCTAATGCATGAATGACAATACTCAGTCAGGGCATCATTTTCCATACTAGTAACAGAGATGCATAGAGCAATTAAAGAAAAATGGTGATTATAAACTAGTATGTGTAGCATGAAATGCATAAATAAAAATACTAGACAAATCTGTAACTCCCATGGCTCCATCAACCACTGTCGAGCATCCAGCCAGAGAGGCGCAACAAACATAGCAGCCATACCATTCATTTCTGAACCAAAAACGAATTTCATCCTGACAATGCCGTTACAGCCAGCAACAATAGTAAAGAACAGTTTATGAAGCTTTCTCATGATGGTGGCCAGGCTAGGGTTTCATACCCAGTCAAAAAGAATAATCACAAATTTTTCCATAAGTAACCTTCTCTTCAATCGATGTGACAGTATGCCAAAGGCAACTTTAACGCCAGACATTCAACCCTAATTCAATTGTTAGTCATCCCCTTGGTTCAATTCACTTTCACTATGACACATCAGAGTCGGGGAGAAGACATAACGAATACATCATGTCTCATCGATGGGCTTCCTTAGTATATTATGCATTCATTGAGACATAAGGAAACTTCTCACCGAGATGCCCTTTTTGCTTCATTTACAATCGCTATAGCTTTTGATATCGGAGAGACATCCTATAGATCAAATTCGTTATACTGAAAGTCATTCATATGACTTTGTCGACAAGACACACCATCCTTACCATGACCTCTCTTCGATGAAAGAGTCTCACTGAAAAGACTTTTCAACTCTTATGTGTCGTTGTAACCTACAACCTTTTGGGAGACCTCTCGGAGAATACTTTGTCATACCAAAAAAAAATTTATTCACTAAGTTGTTAAGACAATACCAATCTCTCGCCAAAAGCACTTCATAAGACTTAGTTGGAAAGACCAAAGAGTTCGCTATGACATTCCACCGAAACAAAACTCTTTCCGATATGCATCCATCCACCATCGGTTGGTGTGACATTGCATATTCGTTATAACCTCATGCCGAAGCCTTAAGCTCTTGCCGATGAGTTTCCATTAAATCTTCGATCGGTGTGACATACCAATATCGCTGAGACCACATACCGACGGAATAACATATGCTGATAGAGATCACTTTCAGTCACCAAAACAAAAGACAAGTCTTGCCGAAATAATCTTTCTTGTGCCGGTCGCCAAGACACAAAACGCTTAATGAAACAACATGCCGATAGGGATTTCTTATGCCGATGAACCACCTTATGAGTTATTCGGTGAGATCCGACTCATTCGGTAAGACCTCCTAGCGGTGAACACAACTCATGCCGATAGATCTTTCCACTATCACCAAGACAATGGGATTGTTACGCCGAAAGTAGCCTGTATGTTAAATTCAATTGACATGACATCATAAATGTCTTGCCGATAGGAAACATAGACATTTCAAAGTGGATTGGGGAGACCCTGCCATACTCATGCTGATATGTGTAAGCCCGAATGAGAAACAACCAATACCTGTGATATGAAAAAAGAACCATCCTAACAAGGAAACCAACTGAAGGAGATTTTTTCATCAAGGACAAACAATAAACACAACTGAGATCCAAAATTTATCTGTCTCTGTGTAAATAAGTTGTGGAATTCTAGTTGCTCTTTTGTGGTCAATGACGCTACAAAATAAACCAGTCGAGGATTCTCTTTTGTGCCTATGTTGACTTCTACTGATTCTTCAATGAGCATGGGTGACTTTTCCTATGCAATGGTGAGAATGTTCAAACCTCCATCCTTAGGTGCCTCAAAGAGGCTTTTTCCTTTAGATGCCTCCTTTATTTTTACTTTTTCATTGTCTAGAGGTGCCTTAGGTTTTCACCTAGAGATTCGTCCTTTTTATCTTGTTTATTCTTTTTCTCATTTTTGTGACTGGAGGGTTGAATAGAGTCCCCAAAATATGCTTTTTTGTCTAAGTCAATGATAAAAATATCCTTTTGATCACCATGAGGTATGCCTTCTCTTAGTCCCAAGAACTCAGTAATTGCTTCGTCATTCTCAAAAATGTCCAAGACGGGCGTGTCTTTTTGGTCCCAATCAATGAGTTGGAGATAAACTAAGGGCATGTCATTGTCAGAGTTAGCAAAGTTTAATGGAGTTAAGGTAAGGACTGAATTGTTCATATGGTCACAAAGGTCTTGTATTAAGTCCTCTTTGCTCTTTGGTTTAGGTCTAGGTGGATTGAGAGGTGGGCCTAATGCCAAGGTTTGGTTATCTGAAACAGATGTATCAAGTTGCCAAGAGATAGGATCAAGTGATTCCCAATAGTAATGTTTAAACCATTCCTCTTTTGTCATATTCTTTGGTGGAAAGGAATTCAATGGATTTGGTGAGGATCTCAACATTAAGTCAAGTTCTCCAAATAGGTTATGAAGGTCCATGGAAGAGGTAGAGGATAGGGAATCCCACTCATATTCGTTTGAGTCGGGGGAGTCACAGTTGTGCTGGTCAGATGGTTCGTGAGATGTCTCAATATCTTATGAAGCACTTACTTCCTTGATTAAGGGTGATGTGGTACTAGGAATTCCAATCTGAATCGGTTGAAACCCAAGCCCTAAGCCTTTTGGCCACTGAGAAACAAAGAATGGTTCAATCCTCCCATTTTGATTTAAGCCTAAACCACTATGTCCATTATATCCCTTGCTCTGCATGAATGTGAAACCTTTTCCATATAGATCTGTAGGAATGTGAGCAAGTGAGAGAGGTTCTTCATTATCTTCCCTATACAACCAAGAGGTGACATATTTTGTATTTATGACTTCTTTGCTTAATTCTCCCCATTTAGTAAAATTTGTTGTGGGAGGAATGTGTATAGTGACCATAGATTGTCTCGTATCTGATGTAGGTAAATCGTATGACTTAGGAGGAATCAAATGGCTAACACAATAAGATGTCTTCATGTAATATTCTCCACAACCCTTGTCTTGGATCTCAACCCTAGGAGTGGCAGGAAATAAAGGTGAAGTGGATGTTCTAGTGAGAGTGGATGGATCGACATAGTGAGATGAATTGGATGATGAAGCCTCTTGGTTTACTAGCACTTAGCATTGGGGTATCTCTTTTAGATTGGTGCAATATTGGAATGGATTTGGGTCACCATCTATAGTTATTTTAGTGTCATTGTAAGGGAATTTGAGACATTGATGATATGTTGAAGGGACTGCCTTGATGGCATGAATCCATGGTTTGCCTAGCAGAAGGTTGTATGGAAGGGTGAGATCCAAGACCTTGAATTTTTTCTCCATTACTGCAGGACTAATTCTGATAGGAAGTGTTATCACCCCCTTTGACTTTTGTTCCTCGTCATCATAAGCTTTAATGACAATACTTTTGGTTCTGTCTATGAATGCTTCTAAGAAACCTAATGCCTTAATCAGTTTTAAAGTGCACAGATTTAACCATGCTCCTCTGTCTACCAAAACTCGTCTAACTTTGGTGTCATCAACTAGGACTTCAAGATGTAAAGGGTTGTTATGATTTGTCTTTTCAATTGCATAGTCTTGTTTAGAAAACATGGCGTGATGATTATTGGTCAAGTAGCCCACCATTTGCTGGAAATGATTGACATTGAGATCATTTGGGACAGTGGTGTTTTGTAAAGCTTTATCTAAAATGGATCGATGCTCAGGGGAGATACGCAACAGTTCCAAGATTGAGATTTGGGTTGGGGTCTTCCCCAATTGGTCAAGTAGGTTATATTGTGACTTGGAAGGTTCTGGTTTTTTCTACGATGGAGGACCTTGGATAGTGATATTAGTATGAAAAGTGTTGATAGCACACTTGGGAGTTGGATTGATGGTAATGGTAATGATATTCTCATTAGTGACACGAAGGTGATGAATGATTTTGCCACTATTATAATCATGCTTGATATTAGTGTAGTTGGCTAACATATTGGTCTTGTTACTCAAATTGGGGACATTTCCCTTCCCATGGTCATGTAGTGGATCAGAAAAGACTTGATGATCAGTGTTTGATGACTTTTGTTTCTGTCTGCTAACTTCAATAATTCTCTTCTTGACAAGATCCTGTATGATATTTTCAGTTGGTAACAATTTTGTAGGTTATGTCCCTTAGTTCTATACAATCACAAAAGGAATTGTCATCCCACCAAACTAGTTTAAATTGTCCTGGATCATATTGTCTTGGCTCTTGAAGTTGTATAATATTGTGTTGTAATAGTTGTTTAAATATAGACTCAATGGGTTCCCCTAAGGGAGTGAACTCACATTTTTGAAGCTTCCTCTGTTGTTGCAGACGTTGAGTATTTTGGACTATGTTGGGAGGTTGATTGACAATGTTAAGCATGTTGGAAGAAGGGTTAGGTCCTCATAATGTGATGATTGGTCCTGCTTGTACAGTTTTAGCATCAACTACCCCATCATTGATGACGTTTTTGTTCCGAGACCAAAATCTATTTATGTCATTGGGGTCATTTTGCACGATCAGATTTCTATTGGATGTTGATGTCTTAAGTTCACCTTTTTCAATGAGATCCTTTTCTATTATAACCCTTTTTTCCACTAGTTCTGAAAAGGATGTACAACAATGTACCCTTAAGTTACTCCTTAGTTTTGCATGAAGGTTTTCCTAGAACATAGTGACTTTTTGTTTTTCAGGTATCTCGATAGGACACCAACTGGCTATAGTCCTCCATCTCTGGAAGAAAGAGATGAAAGTTTCTCCTTTGTCTTGTGTTGTGTGACACAAGGTTGCTATATTTATCTCACGATCTATGTTGAAGGAGAATTTATGAACAAATTTCTCAGCTAGTTCGCCCCATGATTTGATGACATAGTCTAGACCTGAAAACCACTTGAGTGAAATTCCTACAAGACTTCTTGGAAGTAGTCTCATAAGATATGTGGGGTCATAAGTGACATCCATGCACATGGTAGAAAATTCCCTTATATGTTCTATCATATTTTATTTTCCATTATACTTAGGGAGATTCAGTATGACATACCCCTGAGGGAAAGGTGTCATGTACAATGATTTATCAAAGGGAAATGGGCATATGTCCTTTGTTGAAAAATATTTCTTAGTTGACACCGCCATGTTATCCATTTCTATTTTTAGTGCCTACATTTGTGTTTGTAAGACATCAACCTGGGTTAATGATGTGTTGGGCGGGTTATGTGAATCTATGTATGTATTTTGAAATCCAAGGTATCATGATGGGTTTTGATTGAATGCTGGTATTTGATATGGATTTGGATTTAGAATGTTGGTGAATATGTTCTGACTTGGAATCTGTGAGAATGGATTCTAATTTGGAACCTATGTGAATGGATTCTAACTACCAATATGAGAGAATGGATTCTGATTACCAACCTGGGAGAATGGATTCTTATTGCCATATTGGAAAGAGCGAATCCCTCCTGTCTGTGTAGTTTGCAGTATAGTACTAGTGACATGAACACTAGGTATGGTTGTTGACTGTGGTATGGTATTCGTGACACTGATATTCGGTATAGAAGTTGCATTTCCATATTGGAAAGAGGGAATCTCTCCTGTCTGTGTAGTCTATGATGTAGTACTAGCGACATTAACACTAGGTATGGATGTTGACTATGGTATGGTATTGGTGACACTAACATTCAGTATAGAAGCTGACACTTTAGATATTTTATGCCCAACAAGAGGATCGAAGGGAGTGGATGATGATGCCTGTACAGTGAAATTAAATCCCGATGTCATGCCTGATGTACCAAATGGAGATGTATGGACTGTCGTACTCTATGTAGGTATGCTAGATGGTATAGTTGTATTAACCTAAGGTATAGAGGTACTAGCAGTCGTTGAGGTTGTCCCCTATGTAGGTTGAGTTTGTAAGGTGCTAATATCAAATCCTATAGGTAAGGTAGCACCTTCAACTAACAATTTGGATAAGTAGCATTGTTGATCATTTGCTAGATACTCATCTACAAAAGAGGTAAACTCAAGGTCTTGTGCAGTAGCCTCTATGTCTTATGTTCTAATGTGTCCTTAAGGGTCCCTAGTAGTGAATTTGTCCAACAAATTCCTGTGAGGTTTCGACGAAAATGGATTGATGAATTCGTTTGGGTTCGACATATTTTCTCTCTCTTTTCTCCTAGACCTAGTTTCAACCATGTAATATAAGCTCAATATGCAAGGAATGCAAAACTATGTCTATGGATAGAGTGACTCTAGTCTATGTTTTTGGGATTTTCTGAATGCAAAATAAGGAATGTTCTAAGATGATGCTAGTCTAGAATGGCAATATCTAAAGATGCAAAGTCTAAGCAAGCTTCAAAGGTAATCAATTTTGTGAACCTGAGATGAGGGTACCAACTACCTAAAGTCTACCCAAGGTGTCAATTTAGTTATGTCAAAGAACCAATGTAGGACTAGGATCAAAGATAAGTTGAGTTTCCTAACTAGACTAATGAGCTAGGAAGACTCTCTATAGGACAAAGGATATGATGGTAGGACTAGGTTCAATGATAGATTTCATTGACACTATGATTTTTCTAGAGTGTAGAAAGTAGACCTATTCTAAAGATTGTAAAAGTGATTGTCCTAAATGTTTGATCTAAAGGTAATATGTATTCTAAGATGAAAAACTTAGGATTAGGATGATTATAGTAATGACTAAATGATATCTAAAGGATGCAAAATTGAGCAAATCATTTTAGGATTCTATCCAAGGACTGTTGTGAAAAGACAGATCAAGGACTAGTATGTTTGTGTCGACTGAATTGTGACCCTAAATTCTGGTTTTCTAATAATTAGGTAGATGCGTTACAGAATTTCACAAGTGCAGATATCTTTCACAAGTGCAGTGTTCTGGTAATTAGTTGCGAGTTTCTAGTAAAATTCAGTGTCTATGTTGGACAGATATGGTGTAGTTTCTCATAGATGTGACTCGTAATGGAAATTGTGACTCAAACTATAACAGATATGGTTTTCCTAAACTCTGTGCACTGGTAAAAGTTTTGCAACAGTGGAAAATGTGGCATTCTAGACTGCAGTTGTGGCTCACCTTGTCAGATGCATCATAGAATATAACAAGTGCAGTGTTTTAAATTAGATGTGGTTTTCAACGGATCAAAAGCGAGCTAATCTGGAAGATGTGACTATAGGCTAAACAAATGCGACTCAATAGAACAATTGCGACTGTCTGGTGAATAGTTGTGACTCAGTTGTGGTTTCAATGAATGGAGATATAAAATTGACACTATTTTCTGTGATCAAGTTATGGAAAACAAAGAAAATCATAAGAAAAAATGTTTTTAGTTTTATTTTGGACTCAAAGAACATTTAATCTGACAACGGACAAGCACATCCTAGGCTGTGTAAGATAGTATTTACTGAGTTCTCACTTGGGTTTCCCTAGCTACGCTTATTCAAGGAAAATGGTTAGTATCTTGACCCCTTAGGCTCCCCTCCATGGCTCATTAATGTCATTTGGGGCAGCCAAGCTACAGTACCCATGAACATCCCATGGAATACTTTCATCTCTACACATGAACCATAAGAATATGAGACAACTTCATAGGTCTAACTTGCTGCACTAGTAAATAGAAGGATTTTGGACACTACAAACAAAGGTGTTTAATTCGAGCATTCTATTTGTAGGGTATGATCCATGTAGCGAGAGTCCCCTTTCGAATCCATCTCATTGGAACCATACAAATGATTCTTGGGCTTTCCCCAAGAATCCACTTTTATATACTAGCTAGAAGTCCCTCAGGTTTAGCTTGCTACCAGTCTGAGTCATCCTAGGGTGAGTACTTTTTCCCCCCAAAATAGGCCCAAGTTCTAGAGTTAGTAACCGTTCCTCTTACACCCAAGATCACATGGATGCGCAAGGGGAGAGGATACTTCGATATACCAAATTGTGAGGGTAATTACACAATTGTGCTTTCACACCAAACATAGTAGACACTTGTTAATTTTAATCCAAATGAAATATTTTCTACACTACCAAACAATCTGTTTCAAAAATTTAACTAGGGTCTTCGACATGCATTTTGTAGAAAGATTCATTAGTAGTTTGATATTGGCGTTCGACTATCAATCTGCAAAAACTTCATTAACTCCTCAAGACACACGCTGAAAATAAAAGATTAGAAAAAATAAAAACATGAAAGGAAACTACAAATTGAAAGTCTAAACCTAAAAATTCACCAGTTGGATGTGTTGTTTTCTCTATTAGATGCATCAAGGTATTTTACTAGTCAGTTGCAGCTCAGATAATGATAGATGAGTGATTATGTTTTCAGATGCACCGTTTGGATCTCAGATGCGGTCAAGAAAGGGAATTGCGTCATTTTTGATATCATATGTAGTGCATAGTTTCAATTGCGTTGTTGAGTCAAGCAGATGCGTCTCCAAATGTCAATTGCGGCGTTTCTTCAAATAGATACATCGTTCCATACAAAAACCTACAAAATCGAATAAAAGTCTACAGATACGCGAAGATGGTGTCTTCACGTCAGGTTCACCAAATGTAACGTCTAGAAAATACAGAAGAAAGGTTAAACAACACACAACAATGTGATCTAAATTCTAAAGAAAATCTAAATTAAACAACAGAGAACAAACGAAAGCTAAAACATAAATAAACTGAACAATCTCACCCAATATCTACATAATTCCATGTATAACCTCGATTGTCCTTCTCCATTTTGCTGTTGTAGTATAATTTCCCTTAGATCTCTCTTATGCAAGTATAACCTATGATAGTGATTTAGCAAAACATCAAAGATTCAAGATAATTGCTCCAAAAGTCATATGATTTGAGAGAGATTGGAATGATGAAAGATAGATCAATTTATAGAAAATTGATCATTCGAATGACATGCCAGGATCAAAAGATCAATAGATGGTTCAATCGAAAGATTAGACATGCATTCTAATAACTGTTAGTAGTGACATGAGTGATACAAATTAGAAATAGAAATAAAGATTAAATAAATGATTTAATCTTCAAGTTTGGTATTCGAAAATAGAAGAATAGTCTTTGCATGACAAAGATAAAGATGGATTAAAGCAATTTTCTGTTCAAATGCACACACAAGATTTAATTAATTAAATACGAATATTTAATTAATACGCATGTACATGCAATTAAGTTAGAACTAGATGACCGAATGATATGACGAAGAGATTACTTGAGAAAGCCACTCAGACATTAAATCCCGAGTTAACTGAGTGATTTAAAAAGATGTCGAGTCGAGTCAAAGTGAATACTTAGATAACTCACACAATTATCCAAATATAGAGGAATGCGTTAAAATAGCATTTATGAATTAAATAATTCATTTAATTCAAGATTTGATATTTGAAGAATAATTAAATAAATAAGATTTATTTAATTAAGTGATGAAGGGATTTAAATGAATAATTAAATAAATAAAAGGATTTATTTAATTATAGTTGAAATATGATAGAGGTAAATTAAATAAGAATTTATTTAATTGAAGAAGAAGGATAAAGTTAATTAGTAACATAATTAAATAAAAAGCGTTTATTTAATTAATTAGATAGAATAAAGAAAAGTGTGAATTAATTAAATAATTAAGATTATTTAATTAATAGAAGAATAAATATTAAGGTAAATTAATTAAATAATTAGATTTATTTAATTAATAAAGAAATGAAGACTTTACAAAATAATTAAATAATTGACATTATTTAATCATGACCATGAAGAATACGAATTATGAAGAATATTGAAGTCGCAGGCTTAAACAAGATTTCAGTGTCTACACTCACCAATGGGCAATGTAAGGTTAAGGATTGAAGTAATGGATTGTGTCTTAAAGTCCCTATTATGGTTATCAAAAGGAAACTCATAAAAGGGAGTATTATGCATGTTAAATCCATGTTTAATCAAATCAAGAGCACATCTTGTGAAAGAAAACATATTGAAATGTAATGCAATGGTCTATTTTGAAACAATGTGGTGAGTGCAAAAGGTGAAATGAAACAATGCATGAAACAAGCTATTGGAAGTGAAATCTAGTGAAATGCATGCTATAGAAATGCAAATAACCAATATATACAAGGCACCAATCAAAAGCCTAAAAGCCAATTTCTGAGATATGTAAAGTTTTGTTTCATAGGTCAGAAGGGATTGATTCACCCAAGGTGGTGAATGAGTCCCATTCTGGACTTTTTTCAAAAATTTCAAAAATTTTAGGCTGATTTTTAGTAATTCTGAGAGCCAAGATGCAGAACTAAATGAAAAGTGCAGAATCTCAATAAATCTAAATGAATGTGGATGCAACAAATGCAACCTAAATGCACTTTTTATGAATGCAAGTTTTAAAACCTAGAATGCAAATCCTAATGCAAGCTCAATGCAAACCTAGACCTATGATAAAAGACTCCAAATCAGATCAGAAAGTATTCTAAAAGGTGGGTTCACCAAAATGAACTGTAGAATTTTGGACCCAATGGACTCTCTAACTCTTATAGGGTTTTTCACCTAAAAGGAGAGAGATTAGATCCAAAAATGCTTACTATTTCATTCAAACTAGGATGTGTGTGATGTTGTATGAGCCAAATGGAATGATCTAAGTGAAGCTAAGCTAAACAATTGAATGATTAAACATGCAAAACTAATGAAGTATGAAATGTTTGAAAACACCTTGTTTATTGCTAAAATGAACTAAATGGATGAAATATGCATAACAAAAAGGGATGGATAAAATTAGAGTGCACCTGGAGGCAAAATGATGTCACTAGAATATTCTAGAATGTTTTAGAAACTTCTATTAATGGCCACTAGGACTCATTCGCCATGCATGGAGAACAATCCTATTGCTGGTGAAATCCTCTGGAAACCTATTCCTCACTGCCAGGAGCTGAAATCTCAAAAAATCAACTTTCAGGCCTACAAGTGGGACTCATTCACCATGGGTGGAGAATCAGTCCACCTACATAAATCTAGAGAATCAGAGGAAGATTATGTGGAGTTAGATCTACAATTCTGCCTCCTATAGGTCTCCACTTCTGAAACTGTCATATTCAATTTTGAAAGTGACTTCTTGTTGATGAGAAGAATACTTGAATGACTTTGCAACTTGATCTCCAATGATTCTCAAGCTTCCAAAGGACCTAAATCTGCAAACACATAAGAAGAAGAGAAGAAATTTTGATTGTTAAGGCATGGGGGTTTTCCTTGGTCAAACCCCGTTTAGGAAATTAAACCAAAATGATGTAATAAGTGAATGAAACATGCAGCAATGGAATAGATTACCTTGTCATGATGATTTGATCTTGAAATTCTACAACATAACATGTAGAATATTCCCTTGAAAGTCTAAAAATTGATCTCTTAATGCCTTGAAACCTAAGTTGCTTGATAGAAGGTTGATGAATGATAAGAAGATGGAAGAGGATAGAAGATAGGAGATGATGATCCTAATAATGAAGGTAAAAACACTTATTTATACAATCTTGTGCCTTACTATCTATTCATACCTCATCACAGGCCGACATCAAGTGATTTTTAAATAAAAACTTGAAAAGAATTTAAAATATTTTGAAATTAGAGCCAAGAAGGACTCAATCGCCACCCATGGTGAATGGGTCCCACCTTGGACTCAAAAGTGGGTGTCAGGATTTAACTTGCATTTAATATTGTTTGTCAGGTTTACATTCAAAGATACACTTGATTAAGAGATGTGAGGACATAAAGGGGTCAAATAAGTCATAAGAAAGGTGTAAATAAGGAGATGTTCCTAGGAGAGTGTGAAAGTTTGTTATAAGACTTTACAACACTTCAAAATAGGACTTAATGATGAATAAAAAGGAATATTTATATGAATTATAATAAATAGAGTCTAGAAGAGTGTAGAAATGTGTTACAACACTTCACAACACCTTCACAAGATGTTGTTAAATGTGTTTTATTTGTTTTGCAAAGGTCCAAGACCTAGTGTGGATGCACAAAATGTCTCACAACACTAGATTGAGACCTTGTTTTAGTGAATTTAATCATGAAATAATCCATATCAAGAAAAGGGTCCATTTTTCTATAGCACAGGATGAAGGTGGGGAGGGTGGAAGTTTAGCACCAATGCCAAGGAGATAGCTAAGCATGACATCCTTATGATTATTAAAGTAGTAGATGAGGAGATGATTAGTGATGGGATCCCATGAGGATGATATGGGTGATGAGGGTGTGGGTGGGGTTTGATGGGGACATTGGATGGGTGATTGGTGAATATTTGTCTAATAGATTCAAGGTGATCCAAAATATTCTCACTATCATCATAGGGATTAGAATATGGGTTGATGATATTAGATTGGGTTAGGATGGATGAAGGTGGATTAGAATATATTCCTATTGGATGGAGGATAGCTTAGGTGATTAGACATGGTTGAGGGTTTATTGGAGGTGGAAAGTTTGGGAATTGTTTTGGATGAGGATATATTAGGGATGGATTGGATATAGGTTAGGGGATTATTAGGACAAGATGGGTGATGAGAAGAATAAAAGATGAATATGGATGATGGGATTAAATTTGGGATCAAATGTCAAGACCTTAAGATGATTTTATTTGATTAAGGTTGATTCTCTATACTTAGGATAGGCTAATATTCCTAACCAATTGTTAATTGATTTGATTTCTACT
This sequence comes from Sequoia sempervirens, assembly GCA_007258455.2. NCBI lineage: Eukaryota > Viridiplantae > Streptophyta > Pinopsida > Cupressales > Cupressaceae > Sequoia > Sequoia sempervirens. The sequence continues at coordinate 142,740,880 of VDFB02373365.1, forward strand.
TAAGATAGGAAAATTTCTTAAGTAGGAATTGATTAGATTTGATAACTACACTTAAGATAGGTTAATATTCTGAAGAAAGTTTGGATTAAAGATGAAATCAAAGTAAGGTCTTGATTTTTGATTGGGATATTGGATTTGAAATGGATGCTATTGGATTAAGGATAAGAGATACTTAAATGAAGGATTTGGATGATGATGAAAGGATATGATGTATGAAGGAAATTAAGTCCCTAACCAAATTTTGATGTTCAAAGTATGGTTTTGATTAAGGATGGTGGATTGGATGTATGGTTGAGGTAGGTAGATGGATAATAGGTGATTGGATTTTTTATGAGGGTGGATGGATTAGATTAGGATTTGGTTAAAATGGTATTAGGTTGGAAAGGGGGATTGGATTAAGATGATGGTGAGGGATGAAGATTAAGAATGATAATGAAGGATGAATTAAGGATGATGGTGGATAGAGGATATTAGGAAAAATATTAATGATGAAATTGGATAGGGGTTATGGAAGATGTTTAGGATGATGACTAGGACCCCTAATGGATTAGGAAAATTAGGCTTAGGGTCCTAAATGAAGAATTAGGGATGGGTTGGATGTAGATTAAGGGATGATATGGAGAAGATGGGTGATTAGAATGATTAGGATTACAAGAGATCATTAGGATGAAGGATAATTAGAAAGAATAATTAGGGGGTGATTAGGATTAGAAAGGGTGATTAATATAAAAATAGTGGATTAGGATGGGATGATTAGGATAGGAAGAATTGGATGAGGTGAAGGTTTTTCTTGCTTGACTAGGAGATAGGATTAAAAGAATACAAACAAAAAAAGTGCAAAAGTTTGATGGATTTTTGTAGTGTATGTTCAATCCTCAGCCCCTTGGCTAATTCATTTTTCATGGGTGTTTCACAAGAAGAAACTTAAAGTACTTGCACAAGCCTAAATTATTCAATTGGGATTATAGCTTAGTGTAGGCCCACCACCCAAGAAAGCTTGGGTTAATACTCCTTGATACTTGGGTGGAGCACTGGAGCACCCTTTCTTGCAGAGTTGGATAGGTAGAGATCTAGTGGCACAAGGTTATCAATGGATGCCACAGGCTCATCGTCTCTCTCTCCTCGAGAACTATCATAGTTCACCACAAGGATTTCTATCTCAACCTAAGGGAGTGCATGGTGAGTAACTTTAGGGTATGATCCACATCCCTTGCACCACACTAAGCTACAGTCAAAAGGTCTTAGTCTAGGATACACAAGGCTACTAGGGAGTCCTCTAAATACCTCAAGGGTACATGAGGCCCAAACCCATAGATGAAAGGGAATAGTTCCAAATAGTCGGGAGGAGAGGGTAACCCACTCTCCACCTTCACTTCTCTAAGATATAAAGTTATTGAAGGCTTAACCTAGATTGACAAAATTCCACTTCCAAGAGAGGTGTCTTTAGATTCACCTCACACTCTTTATACTCTACTACAACATAGTAGTTGGGGTCATCCCCTAGGGTGATGAAATCCCTAGGAATTCCCCCTAAAAGGAATGATCCAAGTGTTTTTGATCCCAAAGATCACACAAAGTTGGAGGGGAGAGCATAAACATGTTGGGTTCCTTGGGATGAAAAGAAAAAGAAAAAGAGTAAGTGATTTTTTTATCCTCAAGATCACACTAGGTGTGAGAGGATACTCACTCAAAGACAAATCAAACAAGAGTACATTAACCTTAAGAAATGAAATGTGCCTAGATTAGTGGAAAAAAGAAAGCCTTGGACAAACAAATCTGCAAGAAAATGTTAGTAGTTTGATGATTTTTCCTTTGATAATCAATTTCAAGCTACAAAACAAGTGGTTAGATGATTAGATGATTAAAAGAAAAAAAATTGTTAGAATGAAGATAAGAATAGATATGTGATTATTTGTGCCTTATATGAGAATTAGAGACCTGTAACATGCATTAGTATCCAAAATAAGAGATTAGATGCAAAGAACAACTAAAAGAAGACTTAAAAATGCATTCTGAAACCCAAGTGTAGTTTTGTAGATAAAGCTGCACTTTTCTTAAAATATAGGTGCCTTTTGTGAATAGAGGTGTAGTTTTGAAAAATGGGCCAAAAAGATAGCTTTCAGGGGTGAAAATTTGATGTTGGTCAGATACCCAGTTGAGAAAACAACCTAAAAATGCATGTGATGACTTAAAATTGAAAGTTTTGAGGCATCAAACACCTGAGAAACACCAAAAAATTCCCCCTAAAATAAAGGTGCAACAATTTTGAATAAAGGCACCACAATTTTGCACTTAGGTGCCACTTTGCAGAATGTGCCAAAAAATGACTCTCAAAAGTTAGAAAATAAATTTTTGGACTAACCCAGAAGGGGAAATGGATAGATGAACATGTGGGGGGCCTAAAAACATGAATATCTAGCCAAAATATGCCCCCTAATGCAATGAAAATGAGCTGAAAATGAAGGAGATCCTAGGTGACCTAGAAAGCTTGTATGAAACCCTAGTCTCATAAAATTTTAGAAACACCTAGCTTAAGCATGAAAATGATGGATAAGCCTAGAAAAAAAAGTGTTAGGAAAATGAAGACCTACAAAACAAGATGTTAGAATCCTAAAAACCCCAAGATCTGGGTCAGAATGATGAAAGAAGTGTTGGGAAGCAGAAGCACAATAGTTTTAAATGTAGGCTCCTTAGTTTTAAACTTGGCCACCACAAGTTTGAACTTAGGCACCACAATTTAGCACTTAGGTGCTACAAATTTTCACTTAGGTTCCATTATGTGCAATAGAGGTGCAGTTTCACAATGCTTGCTAAAAAATAGTCCCTACAAGCTCAAAACTCACAAAAGCTTGATGTAATGTTAGAAAAAGGGGTGGGAAGCCACCAAGAGTTCCAAAATGATAATGGGAAATATGGATAAGAATGTAAATAGATAAAAATGAAAAAGAAATAAAAACAAGAATGTTATGCCTTCATATCTCCTTCCTCTTCATGGATTGAGCTCACAAGATGCACCCTTGTCTTGTAGATTTTCTCCAATGATTGAAGGGATGTGGTTGCTCACAATTTTAGCATGATGATGGTAGGATGAAGATGTATTTGATGGATATTTGAGCAGCATAAGGATGGGATGAATGTGTGTTGAAAGAATGAGATCCAAGGCCTCATTATATAGAAATTTGGTGAGAGGAATCAAGGGCTGGGATTGAATGGTTAATGAAGGGTTGAGATTGATTGAGAAGGTGGGGTTTGGATCAAGGATGAGGATTGAGCAGCCTTGTGACAAGTGTCACAAGATGGAAAAGGGGTAAAATTGGGAGGTTTTCTCACACATGTGTGATCACACATTGGGAAGAGATGCATTAAATATGTGTAAGAGATAGGGTGGCTCATAGGGTAGCTTGTGTAAGAAGTTAGTGGGGGTAGGTGAGATGTGGGAATTTAAAATTAAGAAATAATGATAATGATGATTAGGGATTAATCAAGGATTAATTGATTAATGAGGATGGGTTGAGTTAGTAAACCAAGGGTTTATTAACCTTGCTGGAGTTAAAAGTTGGAGAATGGGATAATGAGGTTTAGGATGGGAATAAAGTTAGTTAATAAAGGATTAACTAACTTAATAAAGGTTAGCAGATTTAGAGGAATAAGGGTAAAGGGCAGGTGCATGGAGATGGGTAGCCAATTTGTGGCCACTTTTAATTTTTTTTTGAAAATTCATAATGCGAGCACGTTATAACGCACTCATGTTATGACATGTTAAAAGAAAAAAAAAAGTGAAACATAGTAATTCTTGCATTTCAACTATGTTTTTTATTGTGCCTGTGGTCAAAACCCTCATTTTTTGCGCTCACATTCTAGGAGGAGGTATCTTGCAAAAATCTTCATCAATGATTTCTATTTCATTGCAATGATGGTGCCATAACAACGAGGATGTGTGAGAGGTAAGGATTGTTTGATTTTTGTTTTGAATTTCTTAGTTTTAGGTTGTATTTTTGGACTCAAGCAACACTGAGAGGGGGGTGAGTCAGTGTTGAGCAATTTTAACTTCTATTAATTTGTCCTTTCAAGTGCTTAAACCATTCAATCAAAAGAAACATGCATGAACATGAAACAATAAGCCACAACAACATAACAAAAGGTTTTTTACATGGAAACCCTGTTAGGGGAAAAACCACGGTGGAGGTCAATCCACAATTTGAGTACTCAAAATATAGTGTGTAACAAAATGGGAATGCACTTGCATTCAGGCACACTGCCTAGAGCTCACTGCTCAAAATAGGAAGGCTCACTTCCTTAAAAAATATTTGGATCACAATCAAAATATTGAACTGAGAAGATAGCATCTACAAATTCCTAGTTACAATTCTAGTTAAGCTCATAGATTAGATTCTAGACCTTCTGTCTGATTCTGCACTTCACTCTACTTTGCCTTAATTCGCTTCACAAAAATCCTCTTCTGCACAAATGAGAATCACTCAACTTCCCTTATGATATTCACACACATCTACACATATCGAACACCACACACACACCCTTACAAAATGAATTTACCGATCTCATATATATATCCGCTACCAAGATTTCAATCACTCCATGTCGGCTTTAATAAAATAGAAAATATCTTCCAACTATTGGCTCAATCCACAGTTAATATTCCATGTGTACCCATCAAAGTCAGCTAATGTTATATTGTGGCCCCAAATCAAAATGCTCAAACACAAAAACTTATAAAAAATTACTCCTTACACATCTGTGACACACTACATACATCAAGTCGGCCTTCATGAACAAATAAGCAAAAAAATCATCCTGCTAGATCTCCTAACTTATACACCGATTAATGCGACATCATAAAAATTAAAAATGAGATAATATAGATACTTAAAAACCTTCCTTGAGATCCATACCTCAAAATGATAATTCGGTGAAGCATATAGATCAACATACTAACCAGTTACCCTATTCTTCATTTTGCCTTCTAGTAATACTATGTTCTTTACTCTGCCTACCGGTATGAAAAAATCCTGATATGCGGACTAAAACAATGACTTAGGTTTCCATAAATGACAAAACTAGAAGCCATTTTCCAATAATATCCCCCTTTGGCATTCATGGTAACACTTAGTGAAAAATGACTGTGTGTCAGAACCATTATGATTACACTGCCAAAGTTCAAAATTTCAAAACATAACTCCCCCTTAGAATGATAAGGAATTTTTCATTGCTCTCTCTCCCCCTTTGACATCAATGACAAACATATTTTGGATCTCCCCCTTGCTAATTCAAAAATTTGATCAAAATTTTGAAGAAATATAACTACTACTCGAGTCAAAAAATTATCTTGTACTTATCTTTCATTTCCAGAAGAAATTTACTCCAAGCTTCTACTGAAATCTTAATGATTAAGTACAAGATATTGTTATCAGATGTCTGGTTAATAATTTGGATGAGAGATTCCAAAATTGTGATTACCTCTTCTAATTTCTCTCCTTTCCTCAGAACCTCAATTAACTGATCTAGTCTGCATTCGGTTAAATCCTTCACTTTCCAAAAGGTGTCAACAAAGTTGTTTCTGGTGAATTGAACTTTTGTATGCTTAGACTGCAATTCTTGAATCCTTTTCTTGAATGCACCATCCTAATCTTGAAACATGTTATAATCCTGACCAATCTTCCTCAGCTCAGTTTCAATCTGTTGTAGCTTATCTTTGTATCTCCCAACTACATGAGGAAAATGAAGAAAATAGTTGTAGATGTTATTTGTTGTATTTATGCATTTCCTCAACACATTCATTTTCCTTTTTAGTTTGGTAAGAGATAGCCTAAACTGCTCCTTCAAATATAGAATTGTTTCTCCCTCTTTCTTGTACTGGGACTCAGAGACCATGGCTTCCTTAATGCATTCAATCATCTCTTTAGGAAACACATTCTGCAAACTCTCCAATCCAATGTTATTGTGCACAAAATAAGTACTTAGTGTGCTCTCAATCAAGTCCTACTCATATGAGGGTCTATTAGACCATATGTTAGCAATTTTTTGCATCCCATCTTTCTCCTAAACAAGTTGAAGTATCTTTACTTTGGATTAAACACCTTCTTCTTCGCTTCCTTATACCATTACTACATACGGTTCAACTGATTTTGGTTCTTCCCTTGGAGTGTACTCATCAGATTCCTCATCTGGTATGTCCACAATCACTTGTTCTTAACTTTTCCTTCAATTTTTGGATTATTGTGTGTTGGAGGAGTGCAATTAGCAATCTCTTGTGCTCTTTTCTTCTTCCTCACCATCTCACCGAAAGAGGATCCAACTTCAAGTGCTCTTACCAGAATGGAAATGCTAATTGATCCAAACTTCTCTAGCAATTCTTTAAAGAAATTTGCATACTCTTGCTTACAATTTTCCAAATTATTAGAATGTTCAAAAATTTGTTTACAAACCGGTTCATTCTCTTTCCTTAAAACATTATTGATTTGTGGCAAGCAATTCAGAAAATACATCACAGGACATATGACCAAGGTACCAAACCTGAAGGGGTAATCTACCTCCTTTGTTAGCTGCACATTTTCCATCAATTATTCTTTTAGCAATTTGCATAGGTCAAAATCATGATCCTCCATTATCATTTTATGAAAGACGTAAATTGCACCTATCGAAGTTGCACCTTCCCTATTTCTAAAAAAGATTTTGTATGAAATTCCATGCATAATGTACCTTGTTATCGAATCTTTGATTGTCGAAATTATCAAAGCCCTTTGATCTCAGTTACTCTGGTTAGGGTTTCGACTTCTTTGTTCTGAATCGACTTCTTTTTTGGTATATCCCCAACATTGCATAATTCAATTAGATTCCTAATCACCTCTTTTGAAATGAGATAGGGTTTATCCAGAGTTAGAATGTCATCATTCAATTTGTTCAGGATAAAACCTAATGATTTTCATGTTATCAAAATAGGGAAATTCACTCCAAATGTCCAAAATTTTATGTTTCACACCTTAAAGCCATTTCAATTCATCAACCAAAAACATATTTCTCACATCCCTAATATTCTTACTTCTATATTCATCTAAATTCACCATTCCTTTGATTTGCTTCATTTTCCTTTTTTTACCGAACAAGTTTCTACCAAGCACCAAATTAAGTGAGAATTATACAAGCAACTGAAATACCCGATGAATTCACCACTGAATTGACTTTTACTCCTTCAAAATTCTACTGCAAAGGCTCTCTTTCTATCCTTCTTCAATGCAAGATGAAAAATGAGGGTTCCAAATACCCTTTTATAACTCACACACCTAACCTTTTTACCGCATTAAATTTTTTTCCCTAGGTGTTCCAGATACTCTATTTTCTCAGATAGCAAAAGAAGGATTCATCTACAGACCTTCTACTTCTCAAATTTCTACATAAGTGATCACCGATACATTTGTGAACTATTAGCACAACTACTAAAAATTTCTTGCATTTTGGTGCAAACTACTGACAGGGGAGACAAAGGATTTTCTTGAAAAACTCCCCCTAGGCCAATGGCCTAAGATCAATTTTTCAGAGGAATTACCAGAAGTAGATTCTTGTGCAGGCTTATTTCCTTCATTAGACTCACTCTTCCTTACCCATGTTTTCTTCATCTAATCTCGTATTTCTTCCACAGTCACTTTCCCTTTTCCTTTATCATCTTTCTATGAAATTATGCCTTTGTATACCTGACCTCTTCTATCCATGTTTTTGTTCCTACAAAATCTTGCAATGTGACCAAATCTATTGCAATTGTAACACACATGATTTCTTTGTCTAGACCATTCATTCCATTGATTTCCTCTTGATCTGCATTGATTAGCAATATGCCCAAATCTTCTACAAGTATAACATTCTACATTCCTTCTATTGATAGAGTTGTTTGACAAATTTCTACACTCAATTGAGTTATGACCAAACTTGTTGCAATTGAAACACTGACTGAAAAATGACGAATCTCTTGATTTCATTTTACTTCTACACTAACCAACCATATGACCAAATTTATTGCATGCAAAACAATATCCATTAAACTTTTGTGCATTAGGTTATCTTACTGGATGCCTTTTTGCTTTGTTCATCTGATTTCTTTGCCCTAGATTCCTTTGTCCAGATCTAGAACTTTCTCCTTTCTCATATCCAAGGCCTTGCTTATAATTTACATTCTTCTATCCTTGAGTTAGCTCATCAAGCTTAACTAAGCTAATCTTGAACTTCTCCTTGTATTCATTTGTAGTAGTTAATTCATGTATAAGAATAACAATCTATTTTTCAAGTTATTCTTCATTGTCTTTGGATTGTTGTAGTTCCATCTCCAACTAAATGAATTCTTTGTTAAATTTTTTGCATTCATCAGTTCTCTCTTTTAGGGTCTAGCCAAGTTTTTCTTCATTCTTCTTTCTTTCTTCAATCTCCTTAGTCATCTTCATCGCCATAGATTCCATCTCATGCTTTAGGGTAGCATTGTCTCTAGCAAGCTTTTCACATTCTTTAGTTATTTCCTTCAAGTTTTGATTCAAATGATCGTCATCCATCCTTTTAATCTCTTCAATAATTTTTCTTTCTTTTTGCGTTATCTAATCACAGAGATCCTTTCTCCTTTCCCTAGATTTAATAACCCAATCCTTCAACTTCTGAATGAATTTCTCAGCATCCTTAAGATTTCCTTTCAATTCCTAGAATTTTTCCTTAGACTAATCAAGATCATCAAGAGCCACCACAAGTTGCTGCTAAAGAATACCATAGTCCATTACATTCCAAGATCTACCTCAAGCTGTTAAACTTCTTCAAGGAACTTAGCTATGATATCAATTGTTGGACTCAAGCAACACTGAGAGGGGGAGAGAATTAGTGTTGAGCAATTTTAACTTTTATTAATTTGTCCTTTCAAGTGCTTAAACCATTAAATAAAAATAAAAATGCATGAACATGAAACAATAAGACACAACACCATAACAGAAGGATTTTTAAGTGGAAACCATGTTAGGGGAAAAACCATGGTGGAGGTCAATCCACAATTTGAGTACTCAAAATATAGCGTTTAACAAAATGGGAATGCACTTGCATTCAAGCACACTACCTAGAGCTCACTGACTTAAAAAAGATTTGGATGACAATCAAAAGATTGAATTGAGAAGATAGCATCTACAAATTTCTAGCTACAGTTTTGGTTAAGCTCATAGATTAGATTCTGGACCTTCTATCTGATTTTGTACTTCGCTCTTTTCTACCTTAATTCACTTCACAAAAATCCTCTTCTGCACAAATGAGAATCACTCAACTTCTCTTTTGATATTCACACACATCTACACATATCAAACACCACACACACACCCTTACAAAATGAATTTACTGATATCATATATATATCCGCTACCAAGACTTCAATCGCTCCATGTCGGCTTTAATAAAATAGAAACTATCTTCCAACTTTCAGCTCAATCCCCATTTAATATTCGATGCGTACCCATCAAAGTTGGATAATGCTATGTTGTGGCCCCAAATCAAAATTCTTGAACACAGAAGCATTTAAACAATTACTTGTTATACATCCGCGACACACTACATACATCAAGTTGGCCTTCATGAACAAATAAGCAAAAAAATCATCATGTCGGTTCTCCTAACTTATACACTGATTAATGTGACATCAAAAAACTTAACAATGAGATAATATAGATACTTAACAACCTTCCTCGGGATCCATAGCTCAAAATGATTATCCAGTGAAGCATACAGATCGACATACTAACCAGTTACCTTGTTCATCATTCTGCCTTTTGGTAATACTTTGTTCTTTACTCTGTCTACCGGTATGAACAAATCTTGATCTGTAGACCGAAACAATGACTGAGGTTACCATCAATGACAACACTAGAAGCCATTTTCCAACATGTATTTTACATTTATGTTTTTGAATTTTTAGAAGATGCAAATCAACCTATAAACCCTCAAAATCCTCAACAAGAAGAGCAACCAAATCCTCAAGAACAAAATACTCAACAAAAAAATCAACCACAACAACAACCTCCTTCAGTAATCACTCAACTCCCTCTTGGCACTCAACAAAATTTAATGAGTGAAATTGAGAACAACAAAAAACAAATTGAGGATTTAATCAGTAGGTTGAGTGATCCAAATGGTTCAACCGCGGAAAGAATGACCCTAGAAAGTTCACTGAAAGATATGTTAAAAAATGTAGATTCAATTAGCTAACAAATAACTGGATGGAAAGATAGGAGGCAGGTGGCTAGGGCTTATTACATGGATAAACTATCATATAAAGATGTAAAGGATTTAAAAATTACAAAAGGTGATATGTGCTCATTATTCACTGACCCACACACAAATCAAAATCTTACCCTCAATGCAAAGAGGTTTCCTTTTCATTGGTGCCACCACCAATAGATTAGGTACTATTTTATGATAGGTGGTACATGGTTTTTGATTACCCATCGTGCAACAATTGTTAAGTCCCGCAGTATTTCCTTAGGAAATTATACAGTGAGTTCATATTGAACAAAATCCAAAATTATTTTGATATGAGGGAGTTTCAGGGGACAAGTGGGGGGTCAGCTCAGGATAGACTCGATGCATAGTTGGATCCTACATGGAAATGGAGATGATCTCTCACTAGGCTGCCTCATGAGCACATGGTTATGCCTTCCATCGCAAAGGAGAGTGTCGATGTAGAGACATTGCAGGTGATCAACACTTTGACCCACAGTGTCATCCAACATACTAGCCCTATTCTACAATGCCATCCAGGGGAGTCTTCTAGTGGTGGCCTTCAAACCCATGTGTGTCAATCTTGCAGGGTGACTTGTTCATATGACCCGACTGACACTCAGGAGGCTGCTACACAGGATCCATCTGCAACTGACATTTTGCATGAGGTGCATGGAATTGCTACTTAGGTAAAAGTTAGCATGTTCATTGAATTTAATTTATTAAATTTTGATTTTGAAATGCAAGATTAACTAATTTAGTTTTATGATTTTAATAAAATTGCAGGGTCATAGTGTTGAGACTAGATACACTGGCCATACACCTACTTATTTCTGCAGTACACCTATCGGTGGGGTATGTAACTAGTAAACAATTATAAATTTATTACATGTTAATAGCATTGTTTTATGAATGGTATTTTAATATGTGATTTTGGATGTTGAACAAGCTAATATTGGAGGTTTCAAGGGAACACCTCCCAGTGCCAGTGGATTTACTCAAACCTACACACAGGTAATAGAATAAAGAGTTTAACTAATGAATTGTGCTTAATAGATTTGTGTAGTTTATATTCATATTGTTGATTCTGTTGCATTGTACATCATTCAAAACAAAAGCATTACTTCACATTCCATAACTAATAACTAGATGTTGATAGATGACAAAATTTCAACTACAATATAGTTATTTAGAAAGTCAACATAAGCAATGATGCAATTACTTCACATAACATAAGTAATAAGTCTAGAAGCAGCTTCCAATTGCATTTGCTTGTCATGGCATTCCATGAGACCACTTTTTACTGCTCGACTTCTTTTCAAACAGTTCACTACCTTGTCTATGCTATGTATTCTTGGAAGGAATATATGAAAGAACAATAGTAAGCAATAGCATAGACAAGGCAATGAGTTTTTTGAAAAAATGCCTCAAAGACTCAACCTTTCCAACAACAACTTACATTGATGGATCATATCATTTTTAAACATTTCCCAACCTTTCCAACTTCCTACAATGACTCAATAACCTCTAAAACTACTTTGACCCTTTGGCATTCCATGCCTTTACACCTTTTTTGCATTTTGACAAAATTTGAAATTGATAACTTTGTCAATATTTTGCAATTTTGCACTTTATGCCTAAATTAACTAAGACTATTGCAACCTCCAAAATGGCTATTTAAGCCTTATTATATCATCAAAACACCTTAACCAATTCAAACTCCTAAATTTTCCTCATGGAGGCATGGGCTTGCAAAGGTGCACCTACACAACAAACTATGGATGCTTGGAAAAAATCTATCAAAGCATAATAGTAAGCAATACCATAGACAAGGAAGTTAGTAGTTTGAAAAAATGTCTCGAAGAAATGTGGTCTCATGGTGATGGAATGCCATTCCATCACCATGAGACCACATTTCTCCAAAGCATTTCTTCAAACAGTTCACAACATTTTCCATACATGTGTACCAAAGCATTTTATCAAACTACTCACTTCCTTCCTACTATGGCTAAAATCCTAAAATAGGTGCTTTCCAACAAACTATGGATGCTTGGAAAAATATCTATCAAAGCATAATAGTAAGAAATAATACCATAGAGAAGGTAATGAACTGTCTGAAAAAATGCTTGAAAGAAATGTGGTCTTATGGTGATGGAATGCCATGAGGTGCATTTATTTGTAATGCCATTCCATCACCACAAGACCCCATTTCTTTGAGGGATTTTTTTAAATAGTTCACTGCCTTCTCTATGCCACCACAATTATCACACATGTCTATGAAAGAATTTGATCAAATGGTTCATGGGATTGCTACTATGGGTAAAATCCTAGAAACATGTCCTTTCAAACAAGATATGGATAGGGAAAATAGTAAGCATGATAGTTAGAAATATATAGTTAATAAGTACTCAAAATTTTGTTCATTATCTCATACATTATAAGTCATGACGTGGATCGCTATTGTAGTTTTTGTGATTGAATAATTTGTTGTTTTATTTTTAGATGTTGCAAGCTGAAACATCTCCTAATGTGATGAGGGCAATGGAGATTGGTGTCTCATCTGCTATACAATCCTCGATGGCTTTGACAGGGGAGGTATGAAGAAAATTACTAAATTTCAATTTACATTCGTTGTTATAGATCATGTTAGTTAGTGAAAAATCAAACCATTATTGATTTGTAGTTTAATTTCTATTTGGATGGTTTATACAAGGCTTGAGCATGCCTCAGCATGGGCGTGTGAATATTTCCCTCATGGAGAGTGATCATGAGATGGCGGCAAGTGATTATTTTGTTAAATGTATCATTTTTTATAATGTAATTTCTATATATTAATGTCTTTACTTCTTATTGTAATAGTTAAAACTTCACCAAGAACTAACCACTAGGAGGAGCAGGAGGAGCACTCGTTGAGTGCAACACAAACGAGTGACAGACCTATCACCATCCGATCAACAAGAAAAGGGAAATAATTTATTTCTAGAGCATGGAGAGCAATGACTTTTGATTCCAGAGCCCTTTGTTGTATGTCTACATGGCAGTTTTGTACATATTTTGTATTGGATATATTTGACATTGTATGCCTATATGGCATTTTTGTAAGCCTATATGGCTATTTTGTACCTATATTTTATACTTATATCGACATATATTGATGTATACGTACATGGCTATTTGGTTAATACAAATATTTTTTATCGATGGTGTCCATATTTGCATTATAAATTCATGGTTCAATAGATATGAGTTATGTGTATTCAAGTGTATAATTTACAACTTACGTGTATACTTTGTGACTTACGTGTGTTTCAATGTATACTTTGCGACTTACATGTTTTCATGTGTATACCTTGTATTCATGCATATACTTTGTATTAATTTTTGTATACTATGTATTTTTGTGTATACTTCAAGGCTTATGCATTTTTGAGTACTTGTTCTTCCCTTATTCACATGTACATACTTTACTTATTCACGTGTATACTTATTAATTGGTTAGCCCTAGCATTGATCATTGCTATCCTTCATGGTTTGTCTTGAATATTAATTAATTGATACTAAACAACTTTATGTAAAAACAAAAAACATGTTTTCAATTGGTATTCCATGAAATGATTCACAAAAAGATTCCAATATATTTAATCCTTTGATTGGAACAACTCAATTAAGCAAAGGATACATAATATTGAAAACACTTGCAAAACATAATATTGAAAGTAGATGAAGTAGTTAAATTCTTGACACATTATCATACAAACATTTATCTTCAATAGTCTTTAAACATTTTCACAACATAATCTTGATAGTGCAAAATGAATTGTTATGTTCTTGATGTGTCGCCATATAAACATGTCAAAAGATTTATATATCAAATTTTTGCAATATTATTTCTTCTATACAAAATGGACTGGGGAGAAAGCAAGTTATAATTTATAATACAAATAAGAAATGGACTCAACGTTGTCCTACACCCCTAAATAGGTCTATTTAACAAAGCAACACCCTCTCAATCAATCTTCCAATTGCAAAACACCATTGGGTAGCATTTTCCAGTCTATAAATCCACAAAATCCACAATTTTTAGGGCATGATTGTTCTTCTAACCCCACTATCCTCTAAACCATCACTTTTCTCAAATTTCACTAGGGTTTATTGAAAACCCCATATCCAGACATCATACAACCTCAAAACCTCTTCCAACACTCTTCATTCTTCATGCACAAATTTAATTGACCATCAAATTATGCTGCCCCATGAATTTACCTACTTTTACTCCCTCAAACCTTTTTTTTTCATTCAAAACCCCTCTTTTCCTAAGTAGGGCATCATGCAATAGCATAATTTTGACCTCCCTTGTCCTTGTAGACTATTTGAACACATCAAACTCCACAACCTCACCCTATTTCCAACCTATTCTAACTTATTCTCAAGCAATTTCTTCTCTTCACCTCGTCTAGCCTTGCTTTTAAGGCTTAAATTCTGAATTTTGAATAAGGTTAGGTTAGTAATCTCTTCCAATGCCTTTAACAATGCTATTTTATTATTCATACTCCCTGCTATACTTACATAATTGACTCAAATGACCCCACACTAACTTAAAACTAAAAGAAATATTACAAAATGGCCCATCACGGCCTTATTTGACATTATAATGACTAAAACCACTGAACTAGACCTTCTTCATAAAATGGAGGAACAAGGTGCTCTGCACCAATAATCATATGTTTTTTGTGTGGAATACTCAGACTTCTCAACCGTCATGTGTATGCTTCTCTTTTCAGTTTTTTTGCATGCCATCATAAGGGATCAAGCTGGTTGAACGTAGCTCGGAGCAATCCTGCGTGCTTGGATGTGAAAGAGGACCATGCCCAGCATAAACCTACCTATGGGGACACATTGGAGTAGTTTGTTTGGTCACACAAATTGAAAAATGAAAGTTGCAACACTTTGTAACTTTACACTACTTACATTTGACACTTTTTCCATCAAGTGAAAACTGGACACCATAGGAAAATGACTCTAAGATAACAAAAGATAAGAGAGGTTATTATAGAGGGGCCCAACACGATCTCGTAGGTTCAAATGGGGAGTTCGTAAGCATCACGGTTTCCAAGTAATAGCCCGTCAAATTTTGCTTCCCTTTTGCACTTTGGACCATTAAGGGATCAAGCCAGTTGAACGTGCCTCAGAGTGATTTTGCGTGTTTGGGTATGAAAGAGGACCATTCCTAGCATAAAAATGCCTATTTAGACATTTTGGAATAGTCTGTTTAGTAACACGAGTTGCAGAACGAAAGTTGCACCATTTTTCAACTTTCAACTGCTTGCATTTGACAAATTTTTCCCCAAGTGAAAATTTGCCACCGTGGGAAAACCACTACAAGATAGCAAAAATAAAGAATTTTTTTTGTAGAGGGGCCCAACGTGATTTCATAGGGTCAGACTAGAAGTTTCTAAGCATCACGGTATTCAAGTAACAACATCCTGAAGTTAGCAACCATTTTGCACTTTGGACTCTTAAGGGATCGATCCAATTGAACGTAGCTCAAAGTGATTCCACATGTTTGGGTGTGAAAGAGGACCATGAATAGCATAAACATACCTTTTCAAATGCATTGGAATAGTCTGTTTGGTTACATGAGTTGCAGAACGAAAGTTACACCACTTTGCAACTTTGCACTACTTGCATTTGACACTTTTTCCATCAAATGAAAATCTGCCACCACAGAAAAACCACTTTGAGATAGCGAAAACCGAAAGATATTTTTGTAGAGGGGCCCAAAAAAATCATGTAGGGTCAGACGAGAAGTTTCTAAGCATCACGATATCATAGTAACAACATGTTGAAGTTTGCAACTATTTTGCACTTTGGACTCTTAAGGGATCAATCCAGTTGAATGTAGCTCAGAGCGATTCAGCATGTTTGGGTGCAAAAGAGGGTCATTCCTAGTGTAAACATACCTATTCAAATGTATTGGAACAGTCCGTTTGGTCACATGAGTTGCAGAACGAAAGTTGTACCACTTTGCAACTTTGCATTGCTTGCATTTGACATTTTTTCCATCAAATAAAAATCCACCACCACGGGAAAACCACTCCGAAATACCAAAAATCGAGAGAGACCAAGAGAGGTTTTTGTAGAGGGGGCCAACATGATCTTGTAGGATTAGACAAGAAGTTTCTAAACGTCGTGGTATTTGAGTAACAATGTGCTAAAGTTTGCAGCCATTTTGCACTTTGGACTCTTAAGTGATCGATCTGGTTGAATGTAGCTCAAAGCAATTCTGCGTGTTTGTGTGCAAAATAGGACCATGCCTAGCATAAATATACCTATTTAGACACATTGGAATAGTTTGTTTAGTCACACGTGTTACAGAATAAAAGTTGCACCACTTTGCAACTTTGCACTGCTTGCATTTGACACTTTTTCCATCAAGTGAAAATCCACCACCATGGGAAAATCACTCTAAGATAGCCAAAACTGAGAGAGGTTTTTGTAGAGGGGCCCAACGCGATTCCATAGGATTAGATGAGAAGTTTCTAAGCATCATGGTATCCAAGTAATAGCATGTTGAAGTTTGCACCATTTTACACTTTGAACTCTTAAGGGATCAATCTAGTTGAACGTAGCTCGAAGCGATTCCACGTGTTTGGGTGTGAAAGAGGACCATTCCTAGCATAAGCATACCTATTCGGATGCACTGGAACATTCTAGTTGGTCACACATGTAGCAGAACGAAAGTTGCACAATTTTGCAACTTTCAACTACTTGCATTTGACAAATTTTTCCCCAAGTGAAAACCCGCCACCACAAGAAAACCACTCTTGAGATAGCGAAAAAAAAGAGAGGTTTTTGTAGAGGGGCCCAACATGATCCCATAGGACTAGACGAGAAGTTTCTAAGCATCACAGTATTTGAGTAACAACATGCTGAAGTTTGCACTATTTTGCACTTTGAACTCTTAAGGGATCGATATGGTTGAACATAGCTCAGAGCAATTCCGTGTGTTTGGGTGTGAAAGAGGACCATGAATAGTGTAAAAATACCTATTCATACACATTGGAATAGTCCATTTGGTCACACAAGTTGCAGAACGAAAGTTGCACCATTTTGCAACTTTCAACTAATTGCATTTGACAACTTTTTCCCCAAGTGAAAATCCGCCGCCATGGGAAAACCACTCCAAGATAGCGAAAAATGAGAGAGGTTTTTGTAGAGGGGCCCAACACATTCCCATAAGATCAGATGAGAATTTTCTAAGTGTCATGGTATCCGAGTAACAACATGTTGAAGTTTACAACCATTTTGCACTTTACACTCTTAAAGGATCGATTTGGTTGAATGTAGCTCAGAGCGATTCCGTGTGTTTGGGTGAAAAATAGGAACATTCCTAGTGTAAACGTACCTATTTAGATGCATTGGAATAGTTTTTTTGGTTACACGATTTGTCTAATGAAAGTTGCACCACTTTGCAACTTTGCACTGCTTGCATTTGACACTTTTTCCATCAAGTGAAAACTGAACACCACGGGAAAACCACTCTGAGATAACAAAAAATGAGAGAGTTTATTTTAGAGGGGCCCAATGTGATCTTGTAGGCTTAGAAGAAGATTTTGTAAGTGCCATGGTTTATGAGTAATACCCCATCAAAGATTGCTGCCCTTTTGCACTTTTGACCCTTAAGGGATTGAGTCGGTTGAACATAGCTCAGAGAAATTCTGCATGTTTGGGTGTGAAAGAGGACCATGCCTAGCATAAATGTAAAATTCATAGTGTAAATGTACTATGTACTTAGAAGAAGATCAATAAAATTCATTGTTTCCTTGCATTTTTCTATATTTTTACCATAAATCTGATGTTTCCTTGAAGTGTGCGATTCCATATAGGGTGATTGTGTTCTCTTTTTCAATCTCTTTGTGTTTCCACAGACCCAATACATATTTAGAAACCCATTTTGATGTTAGGTTGCTTATTTGGTGAAAGGGAATAATTTTTATGGGGTTTATGTTGCTGCTCCTGTAGATTTTGATGGAAAAGGGCATGCAAAATAAGGTTTCACCCTAGGGTTTGATAAAATATGGCATGTAGAGGTTGGGTGATTTCCTTTTGAGTTTTTTGCAAGTGATTTTAAGAATTTTTGAGGCAGTTTCATGTTCTGGTAAGATGTGGAACCATTCCTTTCAATAAACCACCCTCATACTAGCATAAAATAAGGTTTTTGGGGTTTGGCATGGTGGATTGAGTTTCTCCTAAGATAAAATGTGGATTTGAGGGTTTGGATACATGAGAATTGCTTCCCCAACAAGTTCAAGTGGTTGTTGAATGTTTAAAGGTATGTTCCTTTGTAAATTAGGCTTAGTTAGCCTAATGAGGACAACAAAGGTCATTTTTTATGCACATGTTTCAAGATAGTCACTATTGATTTTGAAGTATGTGTTGTAACTCAATAATGGCTATCTAGATTAGTCATTTGTTTGTGAAGTCATTTGAGAAGTTTGTGAGAAAAGATCTAAAACTAGGGTTCGCTGACCTACTAGACAAGGCAGAGTGAATGGTTAAAATTGAAGAGATAGAGAGTTGTTGGTTAATAATTTATTTGAAACTCATTCATTTGTGGTTTTGTGAAGATTGACACCCCTTTCTTACATATTCAAATTGAAAAACACCTAATTTCAATCCATTCCACCAACCTACTTAACCCTATATCGGTGGAATGACAATCTTATCACTTAATGGACTCTCAAAACCCTATTTTGAGGGTTAAAAACTAGTTATGATAAAGGAAAAGGAAAAAGTGCTGCAAATACAGAAAACATCATCCTTTATTTACTAATTTTGCAATTGTTCAACTAATGCAAGTTTTGCATTTTTACACCAAATGACATATTTTGTGCAATATCACTTGTCTAATCACCTAATGACCTCTTTAAGACTTTGAATACATTACATATGACCTTCACATGACCTTTTTCACATTTTTTTATTTCAAAATTCAAATTTTGCAAATTTTCCTATTCAAGGCATTTAGAGAACAAGGTGCTCCTGCACCAAACATGAACTCCAAAATTAAAATATTTGAGTAAATCTCATTACAAGTAAATCTCATTACAATGCCTTATGTACTTCATTCTCACAGATCTTTTGCAATGTCACTCACACATTTGAGATTATCTTTAAATGTCTATATCATATGTGCTCATTATAAGGTTAACTTCAATTGAGTAACTTGAGATTCCCTCGCTAAGCTTCACATGCTCTTTTATAATTGATATTTGTGGAGATCATCAAAATAAGGATGTTGCATTGCTTTTTTGGCTGAGATTCTCTTTGATGGCTCATAAATAAATATTTTCTGCAATGAGAGACCAATCAATTTTTAGTAGTTTACTTAAAAATATGCAAAGTAAAAGAGAAAAAAAAAGAGCATCCAAAAAGGAAATGAAATGAAAATAGATGGAAGGAACTTACAGATAGGCATGCCAGTCTCTCAACTTAGTCAATCTTGGTCATACATCTTCATTGGGAGTTCCAAGATATCTATTGTACACAACACCTCTCATGAATAGACTAAGTTGAAATTTGAGAGGCTCTTATAATGTCTACATCATAGCTGCTCATGATAAGGTTAACTTCAAATGAATAACTTGAAATTCCCTCACCAAGCTTTGCACACTTTTTTAATGGCTTAAAATCATGATTGAGATTTGTCAAGACCATCAAAATAAGGATGTTGCATTGCTTTTCTGGCTGAGATTCTCTTGGATGGCTCATAAATTTGCATTTTTTGCAAGGGGGCACCAATCAATTTTTAGTAGGTTACTTACAAATAGAAAAAGTAAAAGAAGATGATATCATTGCCATAAAAAAAAAATGTGCATACAAGTATAAATTAATAAGAACCGATGCACATACTTACAAATTAATCCAACGAACCATATGGGTCTACTCTACTCTTTACTATGTCAAGTATTGCCTCGTGGTCAAACTCATGGCCCTTCCACAAGACCTTGTTCAAAGGTCTACCCCCATATTTGGTCAAAAAAACATTGGGTGCCACAACAAGGTTTGAGTAATGAAGAATCTTATGATGCATGTCAAAGTCCTGAAACAACCAATGTTTAACACTCTTATGTGGGTACCTTTTAAGCCATGTTCCAGTAACAATCGAGCATGTAGGGTATTCAATGTTTTCTCCATCTATAACTAGGGCCTCCAATTTCTTTTTGGCCTCAACACAATGACACAAGTAATATTTGATTCCCTCTTCGTTGTCTTCATCTGCAATAATTGCATAAACTTTCCCTGCATTGATATATGCAACAAATCTCTTGAAATTAGTCAAATGAATACACTACAAAGTAATATAAAAATTTGGAATTTCAAAAACTAAGCAAGCATATATATTTCCTAGTTGAACTAGATCTGATACGTGGTCAAAGTCGACCGATGATTCCATCTATGTTAGTTCTAATGTCGTCGAAGGGCGATATGTGTGAAGTGGGCTAAGATAGCTTGTCAACCATTTGTCAACCCACTCCCCTGACTCAAAATCATTACAGGCTTGCATTGTACATGAAGAACAAAAGCATGCCATCTTCCGTGTATCAATACTCCATGAACCTACATTTGAGCTAAGGAAAGAGTGTAGCTCACTCGATCCTATTAGTGTACAACAATCCTTATATGGTGCAATGCTAGTATCATCCATCAACCAAAAATATTAACGAACTAAAGACGTACCTTCATTACCTGGACCCATCAAATCATTACACCACTCGACGATTGATCTTGCATCTATCAACTTTGCACTGTCTATATACTTTAACTCTTCTCATGCTAATGCTCTTTTCACGCATGCCCCTACACCATCATGCTCCCCCTTTCCATTCCCAGCCTCAAAAAAGTTCCACATATGTTGTACACCTATAATGACATGCATCCTTCTCAACCAATAAAACATGCACAAGTTCTTGAACTGTGTTGCACAGTTATCTGACCATATTATATGTCGGTCGTATGCTATGCCCCTCTGAGCCAAATCACTATAGAACATCTAGAAGCAACCTTGCATGAACTCTGGAGAATGTGTGCGATCATCACTAATATAAAAGTGATACTCCCTCAATACCTTCCTTTCATCCTCTGTACTATCAGCTGCATGAATGAATTCTATTTGCACAAATATTGAAACCTGTGTGGAGTTGTAATACTATGACTGTACCTCATGTTATGGCTGTAGAGTGTAGTTCTCTACAAATTCAACCACTGATACTATGCTGGAAACTGGAAAGGTGTCCTTGCATAATTTGAATTGTGTGTCCAGCCATCGAGCTCTATGGGTATGCCTTGCATGCTCATACACTATATTGTCATGAAACATGGACATAAATTGATACACTAGAATCTTCTAAATAACCAAATCACACATTTTTTCTCGAGACCCATCTTTTGTAGCTTATGCCATAGTTTTATACTTCCAAACTCTACTAGAATTTGTCCCACCTCATCTATGCTTTCCATTTGTTTACATACTAGCATACACTGCAAGCCATTGCAACACTCGCATGAACCATACAAGCATGATGTCCTATAGAATATTTGGCCATCCTCTACTTCACATATTATTTTTGATAAGAACTCTCTTGAAGATTTTGGTGGGGCTTCTATGCCACAATCCTGCAAAACATTGTTAGTATGCAAATCACAACATATAGAATGATAAACATCATAATGGTTAGAGAATTCAATATGTAGTCTACAACATCAAGTAGTGCATCTGCGATTTATCTTGACATAAAAAGGTTTAAGAATTTCAAAAAATCTTTGGCAAATACTAATTTGAGGATAATCCATTTGAAATTTACAAAAAAATTGGGTTTTAGTCATATCCAAAAAATGCTTTGGATGTGGCTCATAGTTCTGACTACTGATTCTCCTTCTTATGACATCCCTTTCATTCAGAGAATGTGGGCCTTAACATCATGGGTATATTGAGTTTTTAACCATTTTTAATGCAACACAAAACATGCTTGTGTTATAATGTGCACGTGTTATAATGCGAGCACATTATTTATTCCTAAAACGACCATATCTCAACTTCTTCAAAATGCACTCGCGTTATGAGAAAGTTGGTTTTTTAATAGATTTTTTTTCTCTTTTTCTATACCCTATATACCCTAATTCTATCTCTCTTCCCTCTACCCTTAAACCCTAATTCTATCTCTCTCCCCTCTACCCTCTACCCTTAACCCTTATACCCTCTATCCTCTACCCTCTATCTCTCTCCCACTCCCTCCCTCTCTCTCTCTCAAGTCTCTCCCTTGTCTCTCAATCCCTATACCCTCTCCCTCGTCTCTCAACCCCTATACCCTCTCCCTCTCTCAACTCCCTATCTCTCACTCACTCAATCCTTCAATCTCTCTCCCCTCTACCCTCTACCCTTAACCCCTATACCCTCAACCCTTAAACCCTAATTTTATCTCTCCCCTCCCTCCACCCTTAACCCTTATGCCCTCTATCTCCCTCCCACTCCCTCTCTCTCTGAGTCTCTCCCTCCTACTCTCTCTCCTCTCTATTTCTCACTCACTCCCTCTCTCTCACTCCCTCTCTCTCTCTCTCAACCCCTATACCCTCTCCCTCTCTCAACTCCCTCTCTCTCACTCATTCACTCCTTCTATCTCTCTCCCCTATACCTTCTATCTCTCTCCCTTCTACACTCTACCATTATACCCTCTATCTCTCTGCGTCTCTCTCTGCGTCTCTCTCTCTCTCTCTCACTCACTCACTAAATCTATCTCTCTCCCCTCTACCTTCTAACCTTAAACCCTAATTCTATCTCTCCCCCATCTACCCTCTACCCTTAACCCTTATACCCTCTATCCTCTACCCTCTATCTCTCCCACTCCCTCCCTCTCTCTCTCAAGTCTCTCCATCATACCCCCTCTTCCTCTCTCAACTCCCTCTCTCTCACTCATTCCCTCCTATCTCACTCACTCACTCTCTTTCTCACTCACTCCCTCTCTCTCACTCAATCCCTATCTCTCACTCACTCACTCACTCTCTCTAACTCACTCTATCTTTCTCACTCACTCACTCACTCCCTCTCTCTCACTCACTCACTCTCTCACTCACTCTCTCCCAATCCCTCCCTCTCTCTCTCTCTTCTCTCAACCCCTAAACCCTCTACCTATCTCAAACCCTTATCTCTCTTAGTCACCCCTTATATCCCTCTCCAGTCTACCCTCTACCCTCTACCCTTAACCCCTAAACCCTAAACCCTCAACCCTTAAACCCTAAACCCTTAAACCCTTAAACCCTATACCCTATACCCTCAATGCTCTACCCTTTGTTAGTTCTCAAAAGTGCTGGTTGAAAAACCTAAAGAGGTTGCCAGGCTCTTGGTATGTTTTAGGCCAACGAACAAGGCCAAATGGTGTATTTCAACCTTATTCTTTTCAGGCTCTACTAGACCTAGGTGGGTGTACCTCTGCAAATGAACCAGACTTGAACTTTGTGTTTCCTACTTGTGCAATCTATCCACAATGGCCATTGAAAATGGAAAGATGCAAGCCTAATTTGGTATAAATTGTATGAGCAATATCAAAGTGAAGTTTATTAATATGTTCAGTTAACAAATGTAAGGTTTTGAAAACAAATTTGATAAAACTAAATGATGAAATGGATAAGACCAATGCATTGTTCAGTAAATGGAGTCAAATGAAGTCTAAGACAAGTGGCTTGTATTTGGTAGTAACTCTAACTGTTTGGCACATTAATATTGGTTTATAACTTGTATAAATGAGTAGGTAAGTGATTGAAAAACTCTACTTACTTATCCAACTAACAAAACCAAGTTACTTATAATTTATCAAAAGGATTTTAATCTTTACTTGAAAGAACCAATTGAATAAATTATACAAGAACACAGATAACACCAAATTGGAGACATATTGACAATCCTAATTATATGGTTCTTCTAACTGATCTAAATAATACTTCCATATTACTGTGATTGACTAGAAGGATTTTAATTCCTTTGGGGAAACCAATTAATCATATCACACAAATACAACAAATGTGTGTTGATAAATTGAATATATGCTGGATATACCAATTTAAATAATGAAGAAGCACTAAAATGGAGACAACCAGATAATTGAATAACTTTGACAAATAATTGATACCAAGATAACACCACAAAAACAGATATTTTTCATTGACTTCTTCAAAATACTGCTTGCAACATAGTCTTTCAGAATATAAGAATTATGGAACTTCTCTACTATCCATTAATTATCCCTATTCTACTACTATATTCTCTTATCTTTTCTTATGGTCCTAGTCTCTCTTATATATATGAGAGGCAACAAGCTTCAGACCAAAAGACACGACTTTTGATAACAAAATAGGATTTGAAACTAAACATAACATATAAGAAACTAACATAATCACAAATGTGTGTGTTAGTCCGCTAATCTCCGAGTAAAATCCCATGGTCATCTAAGACCTATTCAAAGCTTTTACTATATGATATTTCCTCTTTGTGGTGTACATAATCAATCTTCTTCAGAGCCCAAGTATTTTTCTTGCCATTTATTAATTGTCAGGTCACTTGGCCATTTGAATTCCTATGTAACTATGAAGTTTGTAAGGTGACTCTTCCATCTGTTATCTAGGAGGTTTTTGACATCCACCAAGAACTTTGTATATCCACTATCCAGCATGATGATCCCATCGAGCGAAGTATGGAACTTGTTCAGATCAATCTCTCCATCACCCTACATATGTGCCAAGCATTTAGGAATCATCTGATCAAATTCTTCTCTCTATTCATCCATACCTTTTAACTAATTGTCATCCTTGAGGATTGATGGGATGAAGATGTATTTGATGGAGTCAAATGTACTCCTCCTAATTTCCACTTTCTTCCTTATATCCACCAAATAATTATACTCATCAATCACACCTTTTACCATTTCTTGTGTAGGTTTCAGCCTTGATGGGGAATCTAGATCCCTGTGTGTAGCTTTGCATAAAGTGGTCAATATGTGGAAGGTGCGTTGCCATCTCTTTTGGAGCTCTTCAAGGATGGGGGAGTTACTATTTATCTATTCCAAAGGTTTAATCAGATTGTTGAAGTTTTCATGTACTCCATTTATCTTCTCCTTTAATATCCTAGATCTATGCTCTAATATCCTCCTTAGAGTCTCTATGATATGATGCTTGAAATCTTCCATGCTATGCTTCTTCAACTTATCAATTTCATCTCTCATTTGTTGTATATGTGGATCCTCTATCTAGACAGGTGGGTGATAGACAATTAATTCATCTCCTCTCACTATGGTGGCTTGTTGCAACTACTATTTTAGCTTTACATTTTCAATAAACAACTTGTTCACCTCATCATTCGATAATTTAAATCTCTTTTCATATTCATTAATCTTCTTCTCCATATTTTCTACTACATCCTTGGTGAACATTGTAGAATGCATGGTCATAGTGGTAGCTTCTGTAGGAGTTGTGTCTCTCATTGTTTTTACCATAGTTGACCCCCTCAATTCTTGTACTACATCCAAGAGTCAAGGTTTCCTTGTATTTTTATGTTTTGTCCATAGAGAAAGTCTTTGGGTAGTAGGATTATACCGTTTTCTTGAGACACCCTCTTCTAAATCAAATTCTGCTACCAACATGGGGTCATCATGTGCTCTAATCTAATCTAGAAGAAACATTTTAGACATCTCCATCCCTTGTATAATTAGCATATCACTTTTCAATACCATTTCTCTCACCTCCTGGGGTGTGACATTAATGTTATCAACAATTAACTCTGCAATTTTTTGAGCCTAGATTTCAGCTTGCTTCAACTCATCAGCTCCAATAAGATTTATTTTCAACCTTTCATCAAATTATTTGATTTTCATTTTAATCCAAAAATCCTTAAACTCATTGGTGTGGATAAAATTATCATCTTCCATGAATCTTAGAGAGGCCACTACCCTCTCATATTCATCAACTTCTTCCTCTGAAAGCCTTATCTTAGGATCATGAGGCTTTTGACTTCTTTGTTGTTCTGCTACCTCCTTTATTTCAGTCAGAACTAGGACCATTTCTTCTTCTTCATCATCACTTAAGTCATATCCAACCAATGGCTCAATCTTCTATCTTTTAGCCTGTGGTTCGCGAGTAGGAGATGGAGGGGATGGATGTGTAGGTGATGGGGGTGGTGTCTATGATGTGGATACTTCACGTGGTGGTTAGTGAGGTGTGGGAAGTGGGATCAACCCCTCATCTTGGGCCATTTTGAACAATTCATCAAACTTATTAAGGATCATCCACATCCTTTTCAGAAGGTTGGGTTCATTTGCAAAAAATCCTCTGAAACTTCTATCCTTCTCCTTCTTCTGATTCTCCCACTTCATCATTATTATCCACCTTTTTCTAGTCTGCATTACATCAACAAAATACACTAGATTTCTTATAACATCCTCCTTAGGGTCAAACTCATGTGAAATGGCCCTCTTTGTCAACAAGGTTCTTCTGATCATGTTGATATGACTCTCTAGGTCACATACTCTCTCTTTTCTAGATTTGGGGGATTAATTAACCCTCATTTTCGTCTATAATTCCTCTAGCATATCAGACCCAATGGCCAACTCTTCAAATACAATCAAATTAGGAAAAAATGTACCTTTCCTTTAATTTCTCATCAAATCATGCTCCATCCAAAGCATCTGCCACATAAACTCTAGAAAACATTCCCTTATAGGTACGAACTTAGGAAAAATATGTGATGCTTGATCGCATCCATATACTCTGATAATGTGATTTATTATGAAAATAAGGGTGGGAATTTTTTATTTTAAATGATAAAATACTTATAATTTTTATGAAAATTCTGGTTCCAACAGCGGCTCCAGTTGGGGATGAATGATTTACCAATCATTGCAAGAATCCATAATATCTCTGGGTGCTGACTAGGTGTCCCCTCCATATGGTTTTTAGGGGATATGAAAAAATGGAACTATGGTGAGGATGGAATGAAGATAGATATGGAGGTGAAAATGATGGAAATGGAAATGATCCTATACTACTGTACATGGAAAGAAACTTTATTTTTATTTAGGGAGTTCTAGGATTGTCCATGTACTGGAAAGTCCTAGTCCCTTTTGATTTCCTAAAATACTGTGCATGGAATGAATAGTAGTATTTTTGAGAGTTTGTTAAGAGTTTTCAATGCACTGGAAACACTTATCCCTCTTGTGCATGGAATTGGTGATTTTATGAAAAGATTTTTTTTAGAAACCGTCCATGCACTGGCGTTTCTTGTTCTTCTCTGGACATGTTTTGTAAATAATAAGAGTCCTCCCCTCCTCTGCCAATGAGAACAAAGGGACCTAACCATAAGGCTTCAAACTTTCCATGCTTTCCCTTTTCTTGGCATCTAGCATTCCACATTAGTAGAAAATCATTCACCTCAAATTTTCTATCTTTGGCTTTCTTATCAAAAAGATATTTCATTTGTGATTGCAACTTTATATTTTGCTTTTGGGCCATTCTCCTTACTTCATAAAGTTCTACAAGTTGGTCCATCCTCTCCTCCATTGGTTCTGGAATATCTAAGTCTTCTTGAAGGATGAACTTGTAAGCTGGAAAAAGGTTTTGCAATGGCATCCTGGCTTGTGTTCCATACACCAATTCAAATGGAGACTTTCCAATTACCTTCTTTATTGTAATCCTATCCGCCCATACTGCCATTCTCAACTTTGAGTCCCATACCTTCTTTTTCCCATCTAACATCCTTCTTATCTTTTTCAAAAGACTTTTATTACTAGATTTTTCTTGACCATTTGCTTGTGGGTGGTAAGGGGCAGCCTAAGAAACAATAATGCCATATGTGTCGTAGAAATTTTTGAATTCATCAGACCTAAAACACATCCCATTGTCTATGATCAACCTTACTAATGTGCCAAATCTAGTTATGATATTCTCCATCAGAAAATTTATCACCACCTTGCTTGTTGCTTGTTTAGTTGGGATTGCTTCCACCCATTTAGTGAAATAATATGTGGCTACCAATATCCATTTGTGCCCTCCACTAGATTTTTCTATAATTTCCCCTATGAAATCAATTCCCCACTAATGGAATGGGGCTTCAACCTACATAGGTCTTAGAGGCAATGCTCCTTGATACTTCAATTTTCCTTAAATTTTTTGGCATGCCTCACACTTTATAGTATAGTCCTTTGCATCATTGAAAACCTTAGGCCAATAGTACCCTGCCCTTAATATCCTATGAGCAGTAGTTTTTGCTGAGAAATGTCCCCCACATACTCCTTCACGCATCTACTTCAAGACATGTCTTGATTGATGTTCATCTAAGAATAACAATAGGAAACCATCCCTATTCCTCCAATAAAGGTCTTGTAAGAGTTGTTGATGAACTCAAGCACCTAAGATCACCTACAAAACAAAGATAAGCCTTCCACATGAGAGCAGTAAGAGATTAAATGTTGGAATATAGTGCAATAAAAAAATGATGTTATTATCACACACTAAATGATACAATATGCCTCAACTCTCCCTTGAACTCATCTGGACTTCATAGGAGGGAGGAAGTGCTGATTATATAGCTAAATATGGGAAAATAATCCCAAGAGGGGTGATAACTCCAAAATAACCAAATTAGGTGGGAGTTATGACTACATGGAAAATTCCAAATAGGTGGCATAACCTACTCAAAAAGAGACAAATGAGTGGTTTTGTGAGGTGGCATATAAGGCCAAAAGAGGGTGTAAAACTCAACCACTCAAGTGTGGGTGAGAGCAACACATGTAATCAATGGATTACACCACGTGTCCTCACATGAACCACGTCTCCTATAACCTAACGTATGCTTAATAATGTGTAGGAAAAATAATATTAAAATACCTACACTAACACCCCCCCCTTAAGCATAGCTTAGGTGGGTGAAAGGATGAAACAATGCAAAGATGGGTCCTGGCTACAAGGCCATGTTAGGTACCCATGTACAATGATGAAACCTCTCAAATATGAGAAAGACAAAACCCGTAGGACAAAACTCCCCCCAAGAGAGAAGAAGGACCATGCAGTCCCCCAATGTAGAATCTCCTACATTGTTGGTGAATGCTTGACATATGAAGCTAAAGATGATCCATGATCGTCGAACAATATTCCTGTCCTTAGGAAGAAAGAAAACCAAGGATGTATGCAGGATATCTTCCCATTCCTGAAAGGAATATGGAGAAAGAATGGTGAAAATGCATGATGTCTTTGAACTCTACTCAGGTGTCTCCATGTCGATGCTGAAAGTTGTCACCATCAAATCAGGTGTTCTAGGCCACACTACAAAAGATGACAATCTAGAACCTAGTGGAGATGGATGCTAAATAAAATTCAAAGACAAAGATATCTCCTCTAAAGACAAAGGTGCCTTCTCCAAATTCTGCTCAGTAGTGGCCACAGTCATGTCAAACTGTGAAGAATGATCGTGTGGGTAAAGAACAAGAGGGTCAAAAAAATTTCCCTCAACATCTGAAGAAGATGAATCAACTTCATCAAAGAGAAGATGAATACTATCAATAATGTCTCCCAAATCTGCAATATGAAACTCCATGAACAAGTCTGAAATCCCTATCAAGAACCCATCACAAGTAGCCAAGTCTGAAAGAAAATGTATGTCATGTTGCACTGAATCACAAGGAGCCAAAAATGTTGGATCACGAGCATCCTCAGGTACAATAGTAGATGAAGGAGATGAGATCTTAGTGCATGTCATTTAACTACACCTATCATCCCCCATTATGTTCTCAAAACATGATGAACGAGATGATTCTATCAATGCTGGAATAGAAGAGTCCTCAGCTTCAAGATGTTGACTCATAGATGAAGAAGATGAACCATCTAAATCTAGATTAGGAGCAAGAGAAAATGAAGTCTCAATAGATGTCTCTATAGGAGGAGAAGATTTTGTGTCATCAAAACTACCATACCTTTCCCAATCAGAAAGTGTTTTAGTTGTTTTATCATCAATAGGTCAAAACTCTGCAAGTGGAACAAGACAATCTGCAACAGGATCCTTTGGGAATGGAGGTTCATTCGAGTCTCCATAAATCTCCCAAAGTTTGGTCATAAGGTCACGAGGGATCTCAATACCATCAGTGACCATTTGTGTATCTATATCACAACTACAATCAATTACTCCTAGGATATGTTCTATTTTAAGTCTCACACAACTCTCTTCCATTTTGATGAAGGTTTAAGAACTAGTCCATAGAGATAGGGAAAAAGATTAATCAACCTACAATGTGTTAGGATTCCATCTTGCCAAGACTTAAAGTTCCACCATTTTAACCTTATTACAACAGGATGTGTTTTGATGCCCATATTAAACTCCTTAACTTTAGTCACACAATAGACCAATCAAGAGACATAAGCTAGTTCAAAGGCCAAAGATTCACCCCCCAAATTACGCAATCATGATCCCCCCTAGAAAAATATGATGGTGGCACTTTATAATTTAGTATGAGTATAATTCTAGAGTTGTTTTCCAGAGTTTTACAATGTCCAATATTGGACCCAAATACTGAAAATACAAAATAATCTCATAATTAGAACCTCAAAATAGCACCATTATGTAGTTCTTGGAAAAATATCAACTTTCAAAAAAATAATCACCTTGATTTGAGGTCATATGTGAAAGTTATAGCCATTTGAAGTTCCAAAAATGAGAACTGTCTTTCAGATCTGCTGAAAAACTTGATTTTTTGAAAAATATGGATCACTTGAGAAAAAATGGATTCTAGTACTGCGAAGCCTGTAAAATTCTACCACAAATCAAAAAAAAAATCTCACAAAAAGGAGTCAAAATGACTGAGTTACAGGCTTTTGAAAATTGGGTGTAAAATGCAAAACTCCAACGGAGAGGGGGTTTGCTGAAATGTTCTTATTTAGTTTCTGCATAATATATAACATGTATGCAAAAACTAGCAACGACCCAGATTGTTTTTTTCTGCTGCAAACAAAACCCAAATGGTAGATTTTCTTTAAAATATACAAAAAATGTGGATCTAGTGTAAAATAGACGCCTTTAGCAACAAAAATGGCATATAAAGGCAGAATCAATCACCTAAGACAAGCAAGGACATGCTAAAACCTGCAATACTGATTAAAACACTCACAAATCTCTCATATTCGAGAAGGGGCTTGTAGATCTGACGCTCTGATACCATGTAAGAGTTGTTGATGAACTCAAGCACCTAGGATCACCTGCAAAATGAAGATAAGCCTTCCACAAGAGAGCAACAAGAAATAAAATGTTGGAATACAGTGCAATAACAAAATGATGTTATTATCACACACTAAATGATACAATACACCTCAACTCTCCCTTGAACTGACTGAGTTGATATGAACTCATCTGGACTTCATAGGAGGGAGAGGGAGTGCTAATTATATAGCTGAATATGGGAAAATAATTCCAAGAGGGGTAATAACTCCAAAATAACCAAATTAGGTGGGATTTATACCTACTTGGAAAATTCCAAATAGGTGGCATAACCTAGTCAGAAAGAGACAAATGAGTGGTTTTGTGAGGTGGCATATAAGGCCAAAAGAGGGTGTAAAACTCAACCACCCAAGTGTGGGTGAGAGCAACACATGTAATTGATGGATTACGCCATGTGTCCTCACATGAACCACATCTCCTATAACCTAATGTATGCTTAATAATGTGTAGGAAAAATAATATTAAAAGACCTACACTAATAGGTCTCCCTCCATGAATACATATTTTGAGGCCTACAACTTGAGTGTCCTTTTTATGTTGTCATCAAACCCTTATGGACATTTCAAATGTTTGAGATAGTACACAATATCAGTGTACCATGAAGTGTTTTCAATACTTGTGACTATATCTTCTTCACCATTCACATTGCATACTTGGGCAACTTCCAAATTCGTTTCAACCATCAATTTGGCTAATCCTTGTCCTCTTACAAGCTTAGTGGTTTGAAATTCAATATCAAACTCCTGGATTCTATTTATCCATCTGCACCTACGTCCTATTGTCTCACTTTGTATGAACACATCTTTCACTGTAGTGTTAGGCACATAAGCTATTACTTTTTCCCCTACTAGATATGACCTAAATGCCTTGGCAGCTCTTACCAGTGCATAGGCTTGTTTTTCAACAATATCATACTTCAATTTTTCATTTTGGAAGGACTTGCTAAAGAAGGAAACTGGTTGTTTATACCCTTCATCATTCTTTTGAAGCATTATTGCAGCAACTGTGTGATAGGATGCAAATGAGCAGATCTGGAAAGGTTTGCTGAAATCTGGAGATTTCAATACATGAGCTTCTTTGATTGGTTTCTTTATGGATATGAATGCATCTATAGCCTCAACATTCCAATCAATTTTTACACCTTTCTTCATCATTTTTTATATTGGCTTTACTATCTCAACAAAATTTGATATGAGTCTTCTTACAAAATTGATTTGTCCGAAAAAGGATTGGATAGCCTTAACTGTCTTGGGGATAGGTATTTTATCAATGGCTTCCACTCTTTCAAGATCAATCCTTAGTCCCTCCTTAGAGACTATATTCCCAAGTAATTTTCCTTCTATTACTACAAAATGACACTTTTTTGGATTAAGTGAAATTCCATACTCCAATGCTTTCATAAATATTTTTTCAAGGTGAGCCACATGATTCTCTACTTTTTTGGAGTATGCAGTTAAATCATCTTGATAGACTACCATTATTACATTAATAAGGTCAGCAAAAGCAACATCCATGGCTCTTTGAAATGTTGCACCAACATTTGTGAGTCTGAATGGCATCCTAACATAAACATATATTCCCCATGGCGTAGTGAAAGTTGTCTTGTATTGTTCTGATTCTTTAACTTTCACTTGATTATAGCCTAAAAATTCATCCATCATGGATAGTAACTCACATCTTGTGACCCTTTGTAGCATAGCCTCCATGTTTGGAAGTGGATAATTATCTTTGAGAGAAGATACATTCAAGTTCCAGAAGTCTACAAAAATCCTTATATCTCCATTTTTCTTTCTTACTGATACTAGATTGGAGACACAAGATGAATGTCTAATCGGTTTGATAATTTCTCCTTCCCTAAGCTTCATAAGTTCATGCATTTTAGGCTCTGGAGTTGGATTGATGGGTCTTTGTTTTTTCCTGAATGGTTTTGCATCTGGTTTTAATGGAATCTCATGTTGGAATAGATCTTCTCTATATGCTTTAAGATAAGACCATGCAAAAACATGCGTGTACTTTCTTAGTAGTGCAATTAGCATTCTTCTAATTGTTGGACTTATTTTCTTTCCAATATATACCCTTTTGGGTGCCAATTTAGTCCCTAGGTTGACTTCTTCAACATCTTCTTTCTTAACTAGTGTTTTCTAATGAGAGCACCATCATTTCCATCAAATACCCTTTCTAGTGCTACAAGTCCTTTAGGAAGTTTGTTGGTTTTGAGCTGCACAACTTCTTTTCCAAACACAGTTTGTTTGCCATCAATTTCTTCCACAAAGGAATTAAATTCAATCTCCTGGGCTTCATATAGGTCTATTCAATGGAGAAACTTTACGAGATCAGTGTCATAATTGAAAAATTTCCAACTATAGATATTATCAGGGATCATTGTTTTGAATTCAACTTGAGATACTCTTGCTAAGGTGATATCATTCGGGCTTACACTTATCGTCGTGAGAATGGCAGGGTCTCCCCGATCCATTTTGAAATGTCTGTGTTTCCTATCGGCAAGACATTTCTAATGTCATAACAATTTGTTTTTACATACAGGCAGCTTTCGGTGTGACATTCATGTGGTCTTGGCGATAGAAGAAAAGTCTATGCACTGAGATTTGTTCACCGCTAAGAGGTCTTACAAAATGAGTTGGGTCTCACCGACTAATACATGAGGTGGTTCATCGGCGTAAGAAATCCCTATTGGCATGTTGTTTCATCGAGCACTTTGTGTCTTGGCGACCAGCACAAGAAAGTTTATATCGGCATAAGTAATACCCATTGGAATGATGTCTTAGCGAAAACATATTGTCTCACCGACCAAAGGAAGATGAACTTATTGGCAAGAGTTTTGTTATCGGGGTAGTGTCTCATCGAACTTGAAATGTCTCCCCAACTAGTGCATGTGGAAGTCTATCAGCGAGAGTTGTGGCATCGTTATATGGTCATAGCGAACTCTTTTTCTCTCACCGACGGGTGTATTAAAAGATTCACTTCGGCCAGACTTGGAGTATTCGGTTTAGTATCTCAACGAATTCAAGTGTGTCTCACTGACCGTATGCATATGGAGACTTATCGGTAAAACTAATGGCTATCGATATAATGTCTTGGCGAGTTTTTCTTGTCTTTCCGACTGACAATGTAAAGGTATGCATCTCGGTAAGAGTTTGTGCATCGAAGAAAGGTCTTGGTGAATTTGATTTGTTACACCGACCGAAAACATAAAGGTAGTCTCTTTAGTAAGAGCTAGGGTTTTCGGCGAGAGGTCTCGGCGAGTGACCTTCGGTCTCGCCGATGGAACATAAAGGGACTTCGTTGGCATAAGATTTGGATTGCCTCAGTGACACCAGATGAAAGGATGACTTTCGGTATGACTCAAGCATTCTATGAGAGGTCTCCCCAACATTGATATGTCTCGCCGATGGAATACAAATGGTCTCTATTGGTATGAGAATTGAATTATCTTGGCAATCTAAGGTGTTCGGGTAGTTTCAGTATGACACAATATAATCTACAGGAGGTCTCCCCGATGTTGGCATGTTATAGCGACCTGCTTGGGACAGATGGTCTCATCGGCAAGAAAAACCATGTGTCACAGTGATTAATGTGTATCAAGTGGGGTTTCGGTAAAACAAAAGGTATTCTATATAATGTCTCCCCGACTGTTGAAGGTTACAGTGACATACAGAGGGATGACTGATAGTGATAAAGTTTCTTTCGGCATAGGTATTGAATTGTTGTTGCAACATGTTGATCACGAGGGCTCTCGAAAAAACAAAGACTTGTCTACAAGATGTCTCTCCGATATCAAAAGGCTATAGCGATAGTGAATGGAACAAAAGGGCATCTCGGTGAGAAAGACTCTTGTGTCTCAGCGACTGAAACAAATTTAACAGAAATGTGATCTTGGGGAAACATAAAGATCTTCGATATGGTTTCTCCCCGATGGTAGAAGGTCATGGCGATGCACAAGGACCAAAGGAATGATCAACGTTATAATTGCCTTCGATATACTTGTCTGGATGTCTCAGCGAACATTTAAAAAACTTTGTCTTTGTGGCTGACATGTGATTTTCTAAGTATAGTTGCATGGCGACATCTTTGGTTGGTATCGAATCTCTGGAAAATATTCTCTGAGATTTCAGAGGATATGATTTTCTATTTATGGGCTGTCATGACTTTGATGAAAATCTTTCAGTTACAATTTGATATCTCCTGATTCAGCATAGAAATTAAAAGCTCTCTAGATAAGCGTTACTCTAATTTTTACCATCATCTACAAATCATTATGAATTAGCTTCATATTCTAATAATAGCAAGAGAGTTTCAAAATCTTGTGAAAAACGCTTGTTGAAGATTTCTTGATAAAATGTATATAAAAACCAATGTTGAAAACTGTGAAGGTGTTGCTGGCCAGTTATTTTGAGAGATAGTTATTTTGGCCGTATCAAGAGATGTATTGGAAAACTCTGTAATACAAGAGTTGGATTCCTAGAGTATTAGAAGCAGAGTGTTATGAACCTAACTGAAAATAGAGAGATCCTCTGATATATTATTATTGTAATTCTGAAATCTGAGTAAGGGGTTGGTGCTCCTTGAGATTGGTGTCTCTAAATGAGGGGTTGGTGCTTCTTGAGTTGGTGCTCAGAAATTAGCCTATAAGGCATTGTTAAAAGTGGTTTTTGAAGATTAAGCCAGTAAGGCAGTTTAGGAGTGGTTTTTCTACCCCAGGAGGGTTTTCCACTCGGCAAATCTTTTGTCTCTTTGTTCTTTTGTGTGCTCACTACTTTTATGTGTTGTTGGTGTTTTAGTTCACTGTTGGGTTTATTACTATTTTCAATTTTGTTTATGAATGATTACATTCAACTCATGAATGCATTAATCAGAGTAATATTGAGATCAAATCTGAGCTATGTTTTGGAAAATGCAAGATATCTCACTCAAATCATATTTTCATAACTTGTCAAATAGACTGAGTTAATGTTGTCATATCTTTGTGCTTTCAAAAGTGATTACTCTACTTTATTGTTGAAAGAAAAGGAAATCAGAATGAAAAATCTTGGTCGAAGTTGAAATTTTTTTGACACTGATTCATCCCCCCCTCTCAGTGTCTTCCCATAACTCCAATAATTGGTATCAAAGTGTAGGGTCCTCTGATAGGTCTAAACCACCTAGGATTGTTCCTAGTTTCTTGGAGTACTTTGGTTAATATGGGAAAGAACAGAAGGAATAAGGGAAAAAGATGTTCTCAGCAAAATTCTATTCATCATGTTCAACCTGAATCTAGTATAAGGAATAACGAGGAAGAGTTCATAAATAGTAGCTCTGAAATGGTAGAGTATCCTAGATCTGGAACTCCTCAGTTTGAAGGTACAAACTTTATTATATGGAAACATACTTACTTTCTTTAGGGTCTGAAGTGTGGGCAGCAATTGAAAAGGGTTGTACTACATCTGCAACATCTCCTTCCACTCTTGAAGAGAAGAAAGCACTTGAATTTAATACCAGAGCTATAAATACTATTTTTAATAACTTGCCAAATAAACTCATTACAAAAGTCATTCATTACAGCAGTGCTAAGGAAGTTTGGGACAAGTTGTTTGAAATCAATCAGAATAACGAGTTACAAGAGGAGATATCTTTGGATACTGAAATAAGTTGTGAAACATCTGAGAGTGAAGAAGGTGTAAACCTTCATAGTTTTGAAAAGAAGTACAAGGAGATCACTAATGAATATTTAAATGATCAAGAAACTTGTGTAAAAGTAGATCAATCTTTGGGTGAAGTTAACTCTGAACAGGAATATGATGAACCAGAAAGTGAGGTTGATTTGGAAGGTGAACTCATATGTGTCTTAGATACTATTAAGCAGCTTAGAAAAGAAAACTAGTTTTTAACAAGACAACTTCAGCAAAAAGAGAGTTTGGAAGTCATGTTAAAAGACAAGGATGAGTTGTGTAATAAACTAGAAAATGAGATTGATTCTTTAAAGAAATAGTTAGATAATGATTCCTTGTTAAAATAACTAACTCTTAAGGATGATATGATTATTAATCAGAAAATTGAAATTGAAGAATATAAGAGGATTGCAGACGTTGTGAGTTCTAATTTGGAGATTAAAAAGATTGTTTGTCTAAAACTTGAAGAAGAGGTAGTTGCTTTAAGAAAAGAGCTTGAAAGTTTCAAGGCTCAATCTGTTAAAATTCAGAAATTTGATCATAGTACTAATATATTGAATGAGATGTTGGGCAGGCATAAGCATTCTAAAGATCCTACAGGAGTGGGATATGAGGTTGGACAAAGCTCTGCAGACAAATCTAAACATGAAACAATGTTTACTACTTCAGATGGAAAGAATTTTACAGCCAAGCAAACACCAAGAATGAAGGTTGATCTTGGTTACAGTATTGCTGCATCAAAGGATAACATTGACACTAGAAGACAATCTAAAGGTATTCAGAGAGAAAGGAAAAATTTCTTCAGATCTTCACATCCTTGGCATGATCACTCATTCAGGTATAATCATTCTTTCCAAGGACATTGTTATGTTTGTAATGACTATGGTCATAAGGCAATTGATTGCATA
Organism: Sequoia sempervirens; assembly: GCA_007258455.2. Taxonomy (NCBI): domain Eukaryota; kingdom Viridiplantae; phylum Streptophyta; class Pinopsida; order Cupressales; family Cupressaceae; genus Sequoia; species Sequoia sempervirens. Next base: position 142,779,003 of record VDFB02373365.1, read on the forward strand.
AGATGGTCAAATAAGAATCATTCTAATGTCCCTAGAAATGAGGATGTGGTGTGTTACAACTATAACAATTTTGGTCACTTGAGAAGAGACTGTAGAATAAATACAAGTGATAAGAATGTAGGGAACAATGCTGGAAATGTCTGTAGGAAGTCTTCTATTTCTTAGAACAATCACAAAGTCATTTGTTTCATATGTAATAACATTGAACATAAAGTACAACAATGCAGATTCAATAGAAAGATAGGTACTTCAAGCAAACAAGTAAAAAATTCTTCATTGGAGTGGAGAAGAAAGAGCAATCAAGATGACAAGAAGAGCAATAAAGATGCTTATGAGAAAACTCCTTGTGCACTCCTTGCACAAGTGTTGCCTTCTAGGTCTTGAGAAGAAGCAAAGACTCAGGGGGAGTCTATTATGGTAATATATTTTACCCCTCTGGAATGTTTATGGTAATATATGGGAGTCTATTATGGTAATATATTTTACCCCTCTTGCATTTTCTTTTGGTGGTATAAGATGTTAAGGAATGTTTTTGCTTTGTCTAATGGTTGACAGTTTTCAGAAGTTTTTGAAATGACAGTGCACATTGTTTTTAAATGAACCTTTTGGATGCTTGGGTTTTGGAAATAATGGTATGTCCTTATGACATCTTTGAGCAGTGTGGAGACATATAGGTGAGTTCCTCAACATATTAAAGATAAGAAAGCCTTTATTTTTTAAGGGATGTCGATGGATTTATCTTTGGAGAACAGTGATTGAAAAACATGTTTGATGTTATGAATTATTTCTATGATGATATTATTTGGTGTTGCATGAAGAAGTTGAGTTAAGATTGTGTGTTGAATGAAGATACTTACAATGTCTTTTGCAAGATGTTATGAAGGAATTGAGTGTTTTGGTCTTTTGAGTATGGTACAATGATCTAAGTAGGTTGCTACAACAGTCTTGAGAACTATGTATGTTCATGGGATATGCTCTGGTGTTTGTGTTTCGATGAAGGAAGGTGACAGGTAGTATTAACCTCATCGTGTATGGCTGGGACTTATTTTTTGAACTTTGAAATTGAGTGCTCTGTGTGAAAGTGAGTGCAAGTTATATATATGAAAGCTGCTTGAATTCATGTTTTGATAGAATCGAAAGGAGAGAGCTTTGGTGTGCTGCCTTGAAGATAGATTATCTACATGATGTTATTAAGTTTCTGATTTCGAAGTGGGAGTTATAGCACGGGTTGTTACTGCTGATTTCTCTGATAAATTTTGTGCATTTGAAGTGAGTGAAGTTGTGTTGTTACAGTATGATGCTCTATCTTACATTGGTTATGTGAAGTTATTCAATATGTCTACTGCACTATTGCTCTATTTGCAGCCAGTTCTTATGGTATTTGGTTGGCTTCTCAGTTGTGTTTCCTGGCATTGCACATTATTCTCTTCTATCCTTTGTCATTGAGGCAAAAAGGGGGAGAGTCATTTGTGTTTTTCCATCAAGGACAAAGGGGGAGTTTGTTGGATCTCAGTTGTGATCATATGGTTTGTCCTTGATGACAAAATCCCTTTCAGTTGGTTCTCTTTGATGATCAGTCTCAGTTTGGATCTTTATGATTTATTATGGCACTTCTTTAATGTCTCTTGGCTATTATAGACAGTTATTTGTTATGACTCAAATTCATGGTGATGAGATCTCTGGTTCATGTTATGAATGCTATTTCTTTGACTGATAGAGTTTGACAGATGGTTTCTTTGTCAGGATGGTTCTCCTTGCATACCACTAGTGTATTTCACATGATTACAAGCCATTTTATTACATTCCTTGAACTCACATTTGTAAAGGCATTACAGTTACCTTGGTTTTGACATCTCATTTTCTAATGTTTTTGGTTGTTTCTCATTCGGGCTTACACTTATCGTCGTGAGAATGGCAGGGTCTCCTCAATCCATTTTCAAATGTTTGAGTTTCCTATTGGCAAGACATTTCTGATGTCATAACGATTTGTTTTTACATACAGGCAGCTTTCGGCATGACATTCATGTGGTCTTGGCAACAGAAGAAGTCTATCGGCATGAGGTTTGTTCACCACTGAGAGGTCTTACCAAATGAGTCAGGTCTCATCGACTAATACATGAGGTGGTTCATCAGTGTAAGAAATCCCTATTGGCATGTTCTTTCATCGAGCGCTTTGTGTCTTGGCGACTGGCACAAGAAAGTTCATATCGAGCATAAGTAATACCCATCGGAATGATGTCTTAGTGAAAACATATTGTCTCACCGATCGAAGGAAGATGAACTTATCGGCATGAGTTTTGTTATCGGGGTAGTGTCTCATCGAACTTGAAATGTCCCCCCGACTAGTGCATGTGGAAGTCTATCGGCGAGAGCTGTGGCGTCATTATATGGTCATAGCAAACTCTTTTGGTCTCACCGATGGGCGCATTAAAAGATTCACTTCGGCCAGACTTGGAGTATTCGGTTTAGTATCTCAGCAAATTCAAGTGTGTCTCACCGACCGTATGCATATGGAGACTTATCGGTAAAACTAATGGCTATCGATATAATGTCTTGGCAATTTTTTCTTGTCTTGCTGACTAAGAACGTAAAGGTATGCATCTCGGTAAGAGTTTGTGCATCGAAGAAAGGTCTTGGCGAATTTGATTTGTTACACCGACCAAAAACATAAAGGTAGTCTCTTCAGTAAGAGCTAGGGTTTTCGGCGAGAGCTCTCGGCGAGTGACCTTCGGTCTCACTGATGGAACATAAAGGGACTTCGTCAGCATAAGATTTGGATTGTCTCAGTGACACTGGATGAAAGGATGACTTTCGGTATGACTCAAGCATTCTATGAGAGGTCTCCCCGACATTGATATGTCTCACCGATGAAATAAAAATGGTCTCTATCAGTATGAGAATTGAATTCTCTTGGCAATCTGAGGTGTTCAGGTTGCTTCAATATGACACAATATAATCAACGAGAGGTCTCCCTGATGTCGGCATGTTATAGTGACCCGCTTGGGATAGATGGTCTCATCGGCAAGAAAAACCATGTGTCACAACGATTAATGTGTATCAAGTGGGGTTTCGGTAAAACAAAAGGTATTCTATATAACGTCTCCCCGACTATTGAAGGTTACAGCGACAAACAGAGGGATGACTAACATTGATAAAGTTTCTTTCGGCATAGGTATTGAATTGTTACATGACATGTTGATCACGAGGGCTCTCAAAAAAAAAAGACTTGTCTACAAGATGTCTCTCTGATATCAAAAGGCTATAGCGATAGTGAATGGAACAAAAGGGCATCTCGGTGAGAAAGACTCTTGTGTCTTAGCGACTAAAACAAATTTAACAGAAATGTGATCTTGGGGAAACATAAAGATCTTTGATATGGTTTCTCCCTGACGCCAGAAGGTCATGGCGACACACAGGGACCAAAGGAACGATCAACGTTATAATTTCCTTCGGCATACTTGTCTGGATGTCTTAGCGAACGTTTAAAAAACTCTGTCTTTGTGGCTGACATGTGATTTTCTAAGTATAGTTGCATGGCGACATCTTTGGTTGGTATCGAATCTCTGGAAAATATTCTCTGAGATTTTAGAGGATATGATTTTCTATTTGTGGGTTGTCATGACTTTGATGAAAATCTTTCAGTTACAATTGGATATCTCCTGATTCAGCGCAAAAATTAAAAGCTCTCTAGATAGGCGTTACTCTGATTTTTACCATCATCTACAGATCATTATGAATCAGCTTCATATTCTAATAATAGCAAGAGAGTTTCAGAATCTTGTGAAAAACGCTTGTTGAATATTTCTTGATAAAATGTATATAAAAGCCAGTGTTGAAAACTGTGAAGGTTTTGTTGGCCAGTTATTTTGAGAGATAGTTATTTTGGCCATATCAAGAGATGTATTGGAAAACTCTGTAATACAAGAGTTGGATTCCTAGAGTATTAGAAGCAGAGTGTTATGAACTTAACTGAAAATAGAGAGATCCTCTGATATATTATTATTGTAATTCTAAAATCTGAGTAAGGGGTTGGTGCTCCTTAAGATTGGTGTCTCTAAATGAGGGGTTGGTGCTCCTTGAGTTGGTGCTCAGAAATTAGCATATAAGGCATTGTTAAAAGTGGTATTTGAAGATTAAGCTAGTAAGGCAGTTTAGGAGTGGTTTTTCTACCCCAGGAGGGTTTTCCACTCGGTAAATCTTTTGTCTCTTTGTTCTTCTGTGTGCTCACTACTTTTCTTTGTTGTTGGTGTTTCAGTTCACTGTTGGGTTTATTACTATTCTCAATTCTGTTTATGAATGATTACATTCAACTCATGAATGCATTAATCAGAATAATATTGAGATCAAATCTGAGCTATGTTTTGGAAAATGCAAGATATCTCACTCAAATCATATTTTCATAAGTTGTCAAATAGACCGAGTTAGTGTTGTCATATCTTTGTGCTTTCAAAAGTGATTACTCTACTCTATTGTTGAAAGAAAAGGAAATCAGAATGAAAAATCTTGGTCGAAGTTGAAATTTTTTTGACACTGATTCACCCCCCTCTCAGTGTCTGCCAATAACTCCAACACTTTTTTCTCCTCTTTTTATCTTTTGTTTGTTTCATCAGACTTTTGTTTTTCTTTATGCAACTCTTTGTTTTCTTCTTTATGAACATGATTTTGTTCATTCTTATCAGGCTGCTTACTTTCTGTCCCTTTTGGTGTTCCCTATGTTGCTCCTTTATCTTTCACAAATATCCCTCTTGGAAAACCTTCACCTTCATTTATTGTTCTTTTTCTCAATCAATATTTGTTTTTTGCTTGTTCTACTACAACAATTGTTAATTCCTTGATTTCCTCATTAGTTGGTTTCCTTACTTTGTATTTACTTGACTGAGATGGTGCATAAGGAGAATTTAATTCATCATTGCTTTCATCATAATTAGAAAAGACTTGTTGTTCTACCATATGAATATTGTATCTTTGGTTATTAACATCATACTCGTAGCCTTCCTCTTCTAAAGATGAATATCACTATCCAATTGGATGGAGGATATGAGAAGTTAAATATATTGTATGATCCTCTTCCTGATTGTCCACTAGTATTTCTTCTTCTTGTATTGATTGAGCTACCACACAATGGTTAGGAGAATGTGGAAAATTGCAAACTTGACACCAAGGATTATTGTTAACCATATATGCTCCCTTCTTCTTTAAGGGATCAGGAGTCTCCTTACTCTTAGGCCTATCAATTATGGGCCTTCCATCCTTCCAATTTGTGTTATATGGAATATCATGCAACCTCAGTCTTTCATTTATGTATGTATTTTCTTGCCTATTTTGAGGGTTGTTAAAACTTTTGGGAACATTAAGATTGTCTCTTTTACCAATCATCCCAACAACCTTTCTTTTGTTTTCAATAGTCAACGTTATTTTTTGTGCTTCAACTATATTTCTATGGAACCTATTTCTAAGCTCATATCCTATCTTTAGATCAAAGGATTTTAGGTAAATTCTCAATGCCGTAGAGTCTGTCAATTTGGACCCAGTTGGTATCTTAGTATGCAATTTGGAGAACCTATGGTTGAAGTTATATACTGACTCATTCTGATTTTTTTGGATACTTATCAGTTCATGCAAGGAAAACTCAAGTGCACACTAATTTCCATATTGCTCTAGAAATTGATCTTGGAAATCTGATATAGAATTAATTGAAACATTAGGTAGGTTGTTGAACCAATCTTGTACCTCTTCTGTTAGAGACATCATGAGCAAT
>VDFB02373365.1:142791917-142918950 GCA_007258455.2 Sequoia sempervirens
CCTCAACCCTAAAACATGAACCCTTTAACCCTTAAACCCACATTGTAAATTTTCTACCCTAATCCCTCAACCCTCTTGAACCTTAATCCCTCAACCCTTAAGCCCTAATCCCCCAAACCTATACCCTCAATCCTATACCCTCTAACCTATACATTGGACCCTTGACCCTAATCCCTCAACCCCTATACCCTCTACCCTATACATTGGAAACTCAACCCTAATCCCCCAACCCTATACCCTAAATCCTCTACCCTCAGCCTTAAACTATCAACCCTTAAACCCTCTACCCACTACCCTCTACCCTATAAACCCTTAAACAATCAACCCTAAACCCTCAACCATTAAACCCTTAAACCCTCTACCCTCTACCCTCAATCATCTACCCTCAACCCTAATCATTGAACCCTTAAACCCTTAAAATCACTTAGTAAACTCTCTACCCTAATCCCTCAACCCTATTGACCCTTAATCTCTCAACCCTTAAATCCTAATCCCTTAACCCCTATACACTCTACCCTTTACATTGGACCCTTGACCCTAATCCCCCAACCCCATACCCTCAATCCTCTACCCTCAACCTTAAACCATCTACCATCTATCCTCTTCCGTATAAACCCTTAAACACTCAACCCTAAACCCTAAACCCTCAACCCTTAAACCCTAAACCCTTAAACCCACTTAGTAAACTCTCTACCCTAATCCCTCAACCCTCTTGACCCTTAATCCCTCAACCCTTCAACACTAATCCCTCAACCCCTATACCCTCTACCCTATAAATTGGACCCTCAACCCTAATCCCCCAACCCTATACCCTCAATCATCTACCCTCAACCTTAAACGCTGAACCCTCAACCCTCAATTCTCAACCCTCAACCCTTAAACCCTCTACCCCTACCATATACATTAAACACCCAACCCTTAATCCCTCTATCCTCAACCCTCAAACCCTAAACCCTCAACCCCAATACCCTCTACCTGATACATTAGACTCTTAACCCCAATCCTTCAACATATGTACCCTCAACCCTAATCCCTCAACCCTATACCCTCTAGTCTCAACCATCTACCCTATACATTGGATCCTCAACCCTCAATTATCTATGTCCCTCCCTCCTCTTCTCTCCTTCTCTCTATCCATCCATCCCTCCCTCCCTCTCTACCCTAATCCCTCAACCCTAAACCCTAAACCCTAAAACCTTAAACCCTTAAACACTCAAACCTAACCCTTGACCCTCAACCCCTAAACCCTAAACCCTTAAAACCTCTATCCTCTATCCTCTACCCTCAACCCAATGCCCTCTACTCTAAACCCTAATTCCTCAACACTAATCCCTCAAACCTTACACCCTTAAATCCAATAAAACTCCCTACCCTAATCCCTAAACCCTCAACCCTTAAACCCCTCAACCCTACCCTCAACACTTCTAAACCCTAATCCCTCAACCCCCTAAACCCTACTCCTATACATTGACTCTCAACCCTAATCCCTCAATTCTATACCATATACCCTCAATCCCTCTACCCTCAACCCCACCCTCAACCTCAACCCCTATACACTCTACTCCTTTACATTGACCCTCAACCTAATCCTTCAACCATATACCTCAAACCTATACCTTAAACCTCACCCTTTAACCTCAAACCTAAACCTTGTCCCCAAACCTTTAAAGTTTCACCCTATACCCTCAACTCCAATACTCTCACCATCAACCCCAACTCCTCAACCTCAACCCTAAACCCTAATACACCTCAAAACCATCAACCCTATGTCCTCCACCCTAACCCCTCAACCTATATCACTTCTCTCTCATTCATGCATCCCACCTCACTACCCTCAACCCAATGCCCTCTACTCTAAACCCTAATTCCTCAACACTAATCCCTCAAACCTTACACCCTTAAATCCAATAAAACTCCCTACCCTAATCCCTAAACCCTCAACCCTTAAACCCTCAACCCTCTACCCTCAACACTTAAACCCTAATCCCTCAACCCCTAAACCCTCTACCCTATACATTGGACCCTCAACCCTAATCCCTCGACCCTATACCATATACCCTCAATCCTCTACCCTCAACCCTCGACCCTCAACCCTCAACCCCTATACACTCTACCCTTTACATTGGACCCTCAACCTAACCCTTCAAACTATAGACTTAACCGACTTCCGAATCCCGGAACTTTGACCGAACTTTAAAGCACCTTGTACTTTAATCGACATTTCTTTAACGATTAACCCGACCTTTAACTCAATCCCGAACTCTAAACTAATTAACCCGGTTCCACCCGACCTCAATCGACGACCCTTAATTCATCTCCGGAATTTTCTGATCTAACCAATCCCACCACCCATTGTTCCCTTCGATGATCTCTATTTATCCCTTTATCCCTCTCACCCCCCTCACACTCTCAAGTCTCTCCCTTTGGCACCCTACCTACACAACTCTCTCTTTCTCTCTGTCTCTCTCTCACTCCTTTTATCCCTCCCACCCTACCTAGCTAAGTCCCTCTCACTCCAACCCCTTCTCTCCCACTCCCTCTCTCTTAAACTCTCACTTCCAATCCCTCTCCCTCTCTCCAAACTCACTCTCTCTCTCTATGTCTCTCCCTCTCCCCCCCCCCTCCCTCTTCCTCTCCCACTCTACCTAGACAACTCTAGATCTCTCTCTCTCTCTCTCTTAAAATTATCCCTCCCTCTAAAGACATACATAAATACATACAATCCTTCAGACATACAAGCATACATATACATGCATGTATATACAATCTTACACACAAGTAGACATACATACAATATACATGCATTGATACATACATGCATTGATACATACATGCATACATACATACATACATACATGACATTCAAGCATACATGTGCATACAAACATACAAATATATAAACATACATTCAATATGCATTTAACATAAAGCAAGACATAACACAAGCACGTTATACCACGCTCACGTTATGTCTTGCTAGACATTCTCCCCACCAATGAAAAAGACCATGTCAAAACTGACATATAACGCGAGCGCATTATAACACACTCATGTTATATCTTTCTTTGGGAATCCCCAAGCCTTGGGATTGGTGTTTTCCTTGGAATAACAACACAAATGATTGGAGGGCATTCCCAACGACCAGAGACCTGTTTTTGCAATTTCTACAATATTTCACATATTTAGGTTCATGCTCACCGTTAGGATTGCACGTGGTTCAATATCAAACAAATCAAACATCTGGGTAATGTTTGGTTCTCTCTTAGCTATTTAATGATGTAATTTTTTTCACTTTTTGACAATGTTAAGTCATTCATCCATAATTTCTTTTGTTTGTATGTCTCTTTTTTTGGAAAAAAGTAGTGTTTGGTGTTTTTTTCGTTATAAATTAACCGTTCATCAAAATTTCAAATAAATTACATTTTTAGAAACTATACTCCATTTTACAAAAAAAAATTAAAAAAATTCAGTTAGTTTCCAAAATTTGTAGGGGTAGCACAGCAAAAATTCTATTTTTCAAGAAGTGTCCACTTCGAAAATTAGTAAAAAATAAAATATTCATTAAAAAATTATCAGAAAAATTGTGCATCAACTACATACTGTTAGCTAACTTCTAACCGTAGCAATTTTAAAAATACTAAAAAAAATTTCACCGTATGAGGGTCGTACAAGAGTTGCTATGTTATGTTTTTTTGACAAAAAAAATACCAATTTGTGTACACCCCTCATTTGAACCCCTTAATCTCAACCATTTTCAAAATGAATTAGTAGTTTAGAAAGTAGACTCAGAGCACTTGAATCCTTCTTTTTGTTCCATCTCAAAATTTTGAGTGTAATTATCCTCAATTTCATGTCCAAGGTTAGTATTTCCTAATTTCAAAAAAAAGTGGCCACTTAAGCCCCCTTTTTAGGAACCATCTTGGTGCACTTACCCTAAAGGTTAACTTTAATTAAATAAATGTAGATTTATTTAAGTAAAGGCGGTGGAATGTAGGGATAATGGGGAAATTATTTAAATAAATAATAAATATTTATTTAATTAATTATTAGGATAAGGGGCATAGGTTAAATTAAATAAATAACAAGTATTTATTTAATTAAATATTATTTTGGGTGACTACAACAACATCTTCCTACACTCAAGTTCTTTGGATGAAGCAGACCTTAAAGGCTGTAAAGATGGTATATGGTGAACTTATTCCTATACCATGTGATAATACAAGTGCTATTAATATTTCTAAGAATATGGTAATGCATTCAAGGACTAAAAACATGTCAATCAAGTACCATATTTTGAAAAAGAAAGTTATAGAACATGAACTCAGAATGGAGTATCTACCTACAAAGGATCAAACTATAGATATCTTTATAAAAGCTCTTTCAAAGGATACCTTTGAATATTTGACATAGAAGCTATGGGTCATTGCCCCTCCTTGTCCTAACTAGATGCATAGATGGTTCATATTTCCAAGGGGAGAAATTCATGTCATACCCTTTCTCTTGGATTGATGGGTGTTACCCTTCAGGGGGAGCTAATAGTAAGGGGAAGTCTTGAAACTGATAGATCCCTCAAAATTCTTGACATTTTGAGACATTTTGTGCTTGATATTAACATGTCACACATTCCCCATCAATAGGGTTCAGAGTCTTGCTTAGCCAAGTCTTGTCTCAAATTGACCCATGTTTGATCCTTGAATGTTCTAATTTTATGTTGACTAGTTTTCCCAGTTGTCTGTCTTGTTAGTTGTCTTTAAAGCCATCAACATACATTCCTTACCAGCCCCATTGCTTGGGTTAGTCAGTCATTTTAATCTATCCCTATGTCGGGTTTTTAATTTTTATTCATGAGTGACTTAAGTCTGAGTCATCGGTTCCTAAGGGTAAATTCTCATCGGCCTAGTCAAGGTCCTCTTTTATGAGTAACTTTGTTTCATGTGCAGGTTGAGAAGTCACCAGATCATGGTATTTCATTTGGACCATTCCCCGCTAGCCCATCCATCTGAAATAATTGTAGTTTAATTGTTGTGAGGTTAGCGAAATGTCACCACGTGTAGGTGGGCCTAGTTGTTACATTCCATCCCAACACCCAAAGCTTTGAGATTGATGGTGCTAATCGGACCATGAAAGATGATCACCACCATTCCCTGCCAACTCATGGAGGTAAGATGCAAGTTCTTTAAAAGCATCGAGACCCACAAGAAGCTGCCATGTGCACCCTGTAGCTAGTGGTGGGTGGAGCCCACAAGTACATGAGGAAGGTCTGGTTAGCAGATTTCTATTGGCCATTCATCCGAGCTAGAGAAACGATGTAAATTAAAAGGATGTTGACTCAATCTAAGTCGTTCAATATGCCCAACTCATCTCTCAATCAATGACACATTCAAAATTGCAAAGTATGCCCGTTGCAATTGTTTTGCTTCACACGAGTGAGAATTAATGGCAGAGGTGACCTGTAAACCTATTCAATTCCCTTCAGAAATTGTGTATGTGGCCAATTCTTGCTTATTTGGGAATCAAATACATGTCCAAGACAATACAAAGAGTTGACAAGTGAATTGCAGAGGTCGTCCTGGCTAGCATTAGGGTTTGTCACGGTTGAAGGTAGTAAGTACAATAAATGCAATTTTATGCCTTTTTCAATTTTATGAGTTAGGGTTCATTTTTAATCTACTTTAAAACGAGTGTGTTTCATCGTTTTGCTTTCATTGCTTTAAATTAGGGTTAATTTGTGCTTTTTAAAAGTCGTCGCCTTGTAAATTGTCCAGAATTAGCACTCATCCTAGGTCACAAACTACAATTAGGAAGTTGAATAGTTAAAATTCCTCTATTTAGAACTTCGGTATACTCAAGCCCATGGCTCCAAAAATACAAGGTGCTTCTTCTTCCACCAAATCTAGAACCCTTTCTCAGGATGTGATTAATTTTCTACCCTAGTCTATGAACAAGAAACTAGAGGGAAGGGTCTTGTTTCATGGTCCTACTATGAAGGAAGGGTTGATAGATAAAGCTTACTTTATCAAGGATGCCGAAGTACCTTACACTAGATGACAGATGTTTCAACATTGGTTCAAGAATAGGAACCTAGGGTCTCTTTTCAGTAATCCATGGAGGTTGGATATGGGGAATCTGATTGTTCCCAATGTGTATATGGATGTAGATCTCTTGAAAGATATCACCTCAAAATATGACCTATTTTCTAGGGTAGTCAAAACATTTGATGGGGTGGTTATGGTAAGAATAACTAGCAAAGAAATTGAAGAAATCTTTGACTTGCATGAAAAGAGTCCAGACATGATCCCTCTGAATATGGATACTATTATAATAGAGTAGAACAATACTAAGGTTTTCATTAGAATAAGGATGTTTCCCCTACATACTATAGTGACTGGTGATGGGGAACATAAGAGGAAAATTAAGATTGATGATAAAGAGATTGAGCCTTTCCTAATGAGCTATTTTAGAAAAATTGTGTACTCTCTATACCAAATTATTGGTACTGATCCACCTGACACATTACAAAAGGAGTACAGTTAACTAGCCACACATATGCAACACCCTCCTTATAGCATTGTTTATGACTATGGAACTTATCTTTCTGAACATATCCATAAAGGCTTAGTTGAATTGAAGGAAGGGAAACAATGGGTAAGGTTCTAGTGGTACTCATTGGTAATGCATATGTTCTTGTATAAAGGACAAAGAGTTTTTGAGAAGGAAATAACCTTAGAAAGGAAGAAAGAGGATGTTGATCTTCCTGTCTAATGTTGGACCCAAATCTTGGATAAAGATGACAAAAGGTATAACTTTGTAATGTTTATAAATTATTTTGCATCTAGGATAAGGAAGGCATTGATTTATGAACCACCCATAATTCCACGAGAAATTCATGAATTCTAAAGACCTAAGGAGATAAGGCCAGATTTGAATTTGAGCCATAATTGGGAAGATTTAATTTTGTATCCTAATAAAACAATTTTCAGAGTATATGGTAGTGGTCTGGGCCCATATATCTTGCCTAGATATGTTCCTTTGAGAATAGGGTTCCTTGAGATCATGAGGCAGTTAGGAGCTTCACAAGCAATACATTTACCTAAATCAACAAGGAAGGGGTCATTCTTTCTAGAATGGACAACATTTGGAGATTACATTGTGACAAAAGGGACAAGAATGAATTAGAACACCTGCTAGCTCCTTATAAATTGATGACTATGGGCCTGAGGAATCATGATCCTGAAGGCTCCATCAGTAAACTCAAAGCAAATAAGAAAACAGGTAACTTTGTACATGTTTTTGATTACCCTGAGAATGTTATCAAGAATGTTTTTAACTTTGAGGAACAAGATGAAAGAAAAGCTAATTAACTTGCTTATAGAAAGATGGTAGAAGCTAAGTAGAAGAAAATTCCCCAATATGACCCTCTGCCAAATATTCCTAGTGATTTTAATAAAGTTATGCATGTCATGGACAATTTTGAGAATGTTGTTGGTGTCTTGAGAGAACAGAGGGAAATACTAGATAAGGGAAAGGCAATGGTGGTTGAAGAAAATGTTGAAGTGACATTAGAAGAAAGACCTACATATCAGCCACCCAAGCAAATGAGGATATATTCTAGGAGGAAGAAAGTAACAGGTGAGGAAAAAAGCTTAACAACCCCTGTCACCTCTAAAGGGCCAAAAGCGGACTCTCCCAAGAGTGCAGTGCCACCTCCTCCTACATAGGCCTCTTTTCCTATAATTAATCTTGATTCACCCCCTAGAATTTTTTCCCCTCCTGAGCAACCACGTCAAAAGAAGCAAAGGACTGAGGCAAAAGGAGTGGTTGACTACTCTGACACGGATGAAGATGGCATCTACATCACTCCTGAAGAAATGTAAATAGGAATTGTGTGATCAATTTTTAGAGTGTATTAAATGTATATAAAAAAAAAATCAAAACACACTGATAGAACATTAAATCAAAACAAAATTTAAATGAAAATAAATGCAAACTCTTTCTTTTATCTTTTGATGTCGTCCTATCGTCCTCTATCTACAGTGTTTTTGTTGATTCAGCTTGCTCTCAGATTGTGTGCTAGGCTCAACAAATGGTCTTCCTAGAGAACGAGATTGAATGTGAATGCATGCATTGCTATGTTAAGATATGATTAACATTCTATGAATATTAAAATGAAAGATTACGAAATTATGAAAGCTAAAGATGATAATAACAATGCTAAGATGCTAGAATGCTAGAATGCAAGTAATCTCTAATTCGTATGCGTTGTAACCAATGCTTGAATTCACAAAGGTATTTATAGAGTTTTTGAAAGATTCTGATTGGCTGAAGTGATCAACAGCTGTGAAAATTCTTGGTAGATCGAACGGTCGAAGATAGATGAGATTGGAGAGAAAAATAGAAGAAAACAGAAAGTAGGATTTGTTTCCTTTTTCGAAGAAGAGATAAGATGAGATGATAAAGATGAATTGTAAAAATCATCTTTTTGTGAGATTTGAGGAAAGATTTTGAAGATAAATAATGAATTATTAAATTCAATTATTTATTTATGGGTGATATGGAGATTTTTCTTAAAATAGATTATTTACTCAAGATTTGAAGAAAAATAGAGGATTTCATAATTAAATAAAATATTTAATTATGATTTGAAAAGATATGAAAAGATATTTAATTAAATTGTTTTAATAAATGATATGTGGATGAAATTAATTAAATAAAATATTTAATTAATTAGAAGAAATATTTGAAAAGAAACATTTAAATTTAATTAAATCAAAAGACTTAATTAAATTCAAAAAGGTGATAATTAATTAAAAATAAATAAAGAGTATTTATTTAATTAATTAAGTAGACATATGGATGTGAAATATATAAATAAAATTGATTTATTTAATCATGATAGACGAATAAAGTGAATGAACAATATAATTAAATTAATTAAATTTAATCATATGTAGAGGACTTTAGAAAAATTAATTAAATAATAAAATATTTAATTAAATGTCAATATTTTAGACATGACCAATTTTATGCATATACATTTTGCCCCTCTTTGAAGTGATGTGTGAAACACATTGCTTCAAAGAAAATATTCCTGCTTTTGAACTTTTGATGTGTTTGATTTTGCCCCTAATTGGAAAAAATTTAACTGACATGCCCCTGATTGAAAAAAAATGTTCTTGATATTGACAATGCCCCCTCAGGAGATAAATCACTAATGATGATAAAATGTTGATTGGATGATAAAATTCGGATGATGAAAGGGATGCAATGATTTAGCTCCCAAAAAATGATGTTTATATGATGACGAAGAAAAATGATTTATGGTGTGTACTAATGGTGTCATGCAGGTGGATGATGATGATAAAAATGCAACGTGTTGAAATGATATGATATATGATATGAAATGTTATGAAAATGTATGTTTTGAAAATGATGTGGAAATGTGATGTATGTATGAGATTTTTGTTTTTGGATTTTTCAAATGCAATAAATAATGATGATGTGATGGAAAATGGATGTTGTGTTTATGAAATGCATCATGAATGTGTAGTATGTATATGAATTAGGAAATGATATGAAATGATATGTGAGATGGGTCAAATGTTATGTGAAAAATGGCATGATATATAAATAATATGAAAATGATAGATGGGTAAAGATATGATATGAATGTAATGTGATGAATGATAAATGATATGAAGTGAAATGATTAATAATAATGAAATGCATGATAAGATGATAAATGGTATGTAATGAAATGAGATGAAACAAATGAAATGATAATGCTAAATGAAATGACAATGAAAATGCAATGAAATGATAAGTGAAATGAAATAGATTATGAAATGATGACACAAAGATAAAATATGATAATGAAATGGTAATAAAGATGATAAATGGTATGCAACTGTGTAGAATCAAAATGAAATGGATATGAAAATGATTTAAGTAAGATGTTAATGATATGAAAATGATAGATAATATGAAAATGAAAGTGATATGAAAATACCTAATGAATAAATGAATGACATGAAATGATAAAAGATCAAAATAATATGAGAATGAATTACAAGTGCTAAACCATATGATATGTACATCACCTAGATGAAATGATAATGATTAATGAAATGATGATGAAGATGAAAGATGATAATGAAACAGATGTCCGAATGTCCTCCTGAAATAGTCAAAAGACACATGACAACCATTGATTTTTTTTGTTCAGTCTTCCAAAACTTTGATGCAAATCTAGTATGCAGATATGTACAATGATCTAAATGAAATGCAACTAAAAAAAACCAACCGTTTGTTGAGCCTTTTGTTATCTTTCTTGAATCATCATAGAGCATTTTAAAATGTTGGAAGTATGTACAAACATCAGAGGGGAAATTAGCACCAATGATGACCTGAGTACAACTTTCATGATTTTTTATATAGCAAGTGAACACGAGCATCAAGGTATAATTGAACCGAGATGACCTGAGAATTTCTTGCATAAATAGACAAAGACTAACCACTTTCTGATGCAAATGTGGAACTGTCATCAATGATACACTGTAAAAATCATGTCTCACAACATATTTGCACCAAATTGATAGTTAACCTCAAGACAACAAACAAAGAAAAATCATCCTCTTTCCTTGCCACTCTAGTTTAGTACATCATCGAGTGTGCTCCAGAGAGATGATATCAAAAATTCAAAAAACCATTGTTCAAAATATAATACTGCTATTCCAAACATTATTCAGATTTTAGATCATCCAGATATGAGTCATGATATGGTACTTGTTAAAAACAGTTGTGATATGGATCAATGATTGGATAGTCGTTCATGTGTTTTGATTGTTTGTTTGCATGATTGGGTTTTATGTCATTGTCTAGTTGTTTCGGTAAAACCTGAAAGTTGATTGCCCCTAGAATATCAATTTTTTCCCCCAGTATTGACACAACTTGTTGAAATGAATATGTACAATGATCAAGCCATGGTAAGACATTATCACTCAAGGAAAATGATGGCAGTATGATGCTGGTACAACCTGAAGATGATGGAAAAATGTATGAAATGAAGGCTGAAAAGCTAAGTGTAGGACATGAACTAATAGATGGAGAGCTACAAATAGCATTTGTTTGCTAGATTTTCACTATTTGTTTTTATTGCATTTTTCTGAATTTTTTTTTTCAGGACTCTTTCTGCTGTTTTTGTGTTTTTTTAAGGACTTTTTCTACTATTTTTGTATTTTTTTTAGGACTTTTTCTACTGTTTTTGTGTTTTTTTTAGGACTTTTTCTGCTGTTTTTGTATTTTTTTAAGGACCTTTTATGTTGTTTTTGTGTTTTTTTAGGACTTTTTCTGCTGTTTTTGTATTTTTTTAGGACTTTTTCTAATGATGATGACTACTTTAGACATAATCTTTTTCAAGTGCATGTTGTTGATGGGTTCGTCAAACAAGCCCCCTTCTAGCATTGATAGCTTGTATGGTCCTGAACTGTAGACAACGATGACCACATAAGGACCCAACCAATTTGGTTCAAACTTTCCTTTCTTCTCTCTGTCTTGTTGATTTCGTGGGTTCTCCTTCAAAACAAGATCACCAACCTGAAAGGTACGTGGCTTGACTCTGTGATTATAGCTATGAGACATCATCTGTTGATATGCTTTCAAATGATCAGCTGCTCGTTGTCTCTTATCATCAAGGAGTTCCAATTTTTGTAGTCTGGCAACTCTGTATTCATCATCTGTTGCGAGTCCCTTTAATGATACCCTTAGTGATGGAATCTCGACCTTTAGTGGAAAAATGGCTTATGTTCCATAGACAAGAGAAAACGGTGTTGCTCATGTTGGCGTTCTGATACTAGTTTTGTAGGCCCATAATGTGGGATTGAGTTGAACGTGCCAATCTTTCCCTACATCATTCACAATATTTTTCAATATTTTTAGTATTGTTTTATTCAAGGCCTCTGCTTGGCCATTCCCTTGTGGATAGTAAGGTGTTGAATATCTATGTTGGATATGGAATCTCACAAAGTTCATCAACATCCTAATTCTTGAATGGTCGTCTATTATCTGTGATGATGCAGTTGGGAATGCTATACCGACAAATAAGATAGTTGAGTATGAACAACGAGATTTGTTTGTCGGTAACCTTAGTTAGAGGTACTACCTCAATCCACTTGGTAAAGTACTCTGTCGCTGTGATAATAAACTTGTGTCCATTTGATGATGAAGGATGAATCTTGCCAACTAGAACTAACCCCCATTGAGAGAATGGCCAAGTTGGCGTGAACAGTTGAAGTTCTTGTGCAGGAGCATGAATGAGATTCCCATGAATCTGACATTTAGAGCACTTTTTCATAAAAGTGAATGATTCTCTCTCCATAGTCGGCCAGTAGTAACCCATTCTAATCAATTTCTTGGATAAGGTCAGTCCACTTGAATGAGTACCACAAATGCCACCATGAACTTCTTGTAAAGCCTTGTTGGATTCATCACGTTCAAGACATCGAAGTAAAGTACCATCAAGACCACGACAGCAGAGGATGTCAGTGATAAGAGTATAGCAAGAGGATTGGAAAATAAAATTGCACTTTTGGTTACAGGATAGATCAGGTGGTAAGATGTCATCTTTGAGGTAGGCATAAATCTTTCCATACCAAGGGGAATCAGATCCTACTAAGTGGCAGATGATTTGGCTTTCAGGTGTGTCATAGGTAGGTGTAAATGATTATTCCACTAGAAATTCATAGTGAGCTTGATTTTCTAGGAGTTGTAATAATGATGCGATCATGGCCATGGCATCAACAACTTTGTTATCAAGTCTTGGAATTTGTATGAACTTGATATCCATGAAGTACTTCTTGAAATCGTCAACCATTTTCTTATATGGCAATAATTTGTCATCTTTGGTCTGATAATCATCATTGATCTGATTAATGACTAAATGTGAGTCACCATAAACTTGTAGTTTTGTAATCCTCCATTCCAATGCTATCTTGAGTCCAGTGATTAAAGCTTTATATTTGGCTATGTTGTTAGTGCATGGAAACATTAGCCTATATGACTGAGGAATGGTATTTCCTTGAGGGGTGACAAAGAGTATGCCTGCCCCCAATTCGTGTTGAGTGAAAGAACCATAAAAGTATAAAGACCATGGTTGTTTGGATTCTATAGTGAAGACATCAACATCTAGAAATTCAATTTGCATGGGATGTTCTGCTTGTAGTGGTGCTTCGGCCAATTGATCAGCGATAACTTGTCCTTTGATTTCTTTGCGATCAACATAATGAATGTCAAACTCGCTTAGAATCATAACCCATTTTTCTAACCTTCCTATCAATGTAGCCTTGCTTAGCAGATACTTGAGTGGATCAATCTTCACAACAAGATTGATTGCATGAGTTAACATGTAGTGTCAAAATTTTTGTGAGGCAAAGACTACTGCTAGACAAGGCTTCTCAATGAAAGTATAGTTGAGTTCATGACCTGTTAACGTTTGACTAGTGTAATAAATTGCACATTCCTTTCTTGTAGGGTCCTCTTGTGCTAATAATGCCCCCAAAGATGTCTTTGTTGCAGCAATATATCAGATTAGTGGTTTTTCTCGATTTGGTGGTACTAGAACCGGTGGTTTCATTAGGTACTGCTTGATCTGTTGAAATGAAATTTCACACTTGTCATCCCATCTGAAAGGAACATTCTTATGCAATAGATGTGTGAAAGGTAGACTTTTATCTACCAACTGTGTGATGCACCTTCAGATAGATTGAAGTCGTCCTTGTAATGATCTCAACTGACTGATATTCTTTGGTGGAGGCATTTCCATGATTGCTTGCACCTTGGTAGGGTCTACCTCAATTCCTTTTTTTGATACGATGTATCCCAATAGCTTTCCAGATGTGACCCCAAAAACACATTTCTTGGGGTTAAGGCTCACTTTAAACTTTTCTAACCTTACAAATATTTTGGATAATATTTCAAGATGTCCTTCTCTTGTGTATGACTTTTCCAATATGTCATCTACATAATCTTCCATGAATGTGTGCATCATGTCATGAAAAATTATAGTCATAGCTCTTTGGTAAGTAGCCCCAGCGTTCTTTAGATTGAAAGGCATGACATTCTAATAGTAAGTTCCCCATGGACATGTGAACGTTATTTTGTCCTAGTCTTCAGGTGCAATCTTGATTTGGTTGTAACTAGAAAAACCATCCATTAGTGAATACATGGCATGGCTAGCTATTAGATCAACTATAGTATCGATGCTTGGAATCGAGAAGTCATCCTTAGGACATGCCTTATTAAGATCTCTAAAATCTATACACACTCTAACACTTTTTTCAGGTTTAGACACAGGAACGATGTTGGAGATCCATTATGCATAGTCAATCGATCTTATAAATCCCACATCAAGGAGTTTTCAGAGTTCTTCTTTAACCATTAGTGCAACATGAGGATTCATCTTTCTAAGTTTTTGCTTCATAGGTTTAACTCCTGGTTTGATGGAAAAGTGATGCATGATAAGATTAGATCAAGACCTGGCATGTCTACATAAGACCAAGCAAAGTTGACTTGATTTGGTCTGAGAAATTCCATGAACTCAGGTACCTTTTATCTATCATTGATGTAGCCAACTATAGAATCTTTGGTTTTTCTGGAGTTTCAAGATTAACTGCTTTTGTAGGCTTAATCAAGATATGAGATCGCTCATGATAATGCTCTGGGAGAGTGTCAAATATCCCATCATCAGGTGCCTTAAAAAGGTTTTCACCATCTGATATGCTCTTTATTTTGTCTTTTGTTTGATCTAATACTGCCAGATTTTGGTTTTCACCATTAGATCTTTCTTTTTTATTTTTACTTTTGCAGCTAGGAGACTTGACACTCTCTTGATTAAAGACTCTATGCCAAAAATCGCTAGTGGAATAATCATTTGTGTCATCCATGGAAAGGAAATTCATGATAGATTCATCGCTTAGGAACATAGGTAGATCAATAGGTCTGGATGAATCCCAATCAATGAGATCGGGATGGATTAGTGGTAGCAGGTCATTAGGTTGCATGAAATTGGCTATGGTTATGGTCATAATGGAATTGTCTATAGGATCTGAGGTATGGGGTAGATCAAAGATGGTATTGTTATCATGATAGTCTTGTTCGATTAAATCTGACTCAGTATCACTAGAATCATAGTCACCTTGTAGTTTAGATCCTTGTGATTGGGACCCTGACCCTTCACCTTCGATTAGAGTTGGGGTCTACTTGTGTACCACATCAACCTTTTTGTCCCTCCAAAACTCATCATTGTGGAAGGTGTCCCATTCATATTCACCAGAGTCTATGTCAGAGTTATTATCCACGAAATTATGGATTGTTGTCAAACATGCTTCTCTTGTATCAAACCCTTCTTGCAATGTGAGAATAGTATCATGCAACTGCTTAGATGTTATTTCCTTTGAGTTAGTATCATAGCCTAGTCCTTTTTTATCTTTTGTAGCAAGTCCTAGAGGGTGAATAGGCTCAACCACACCTTCTTTTCTATTTCTGATAGGGCCATTACCATCATAGCCCATCTTTTGCATGATTGAATATCCTTTACCATATTGATCAGTTGGTAGTTTGATATTGAGAATTGTTTCCTCTTCATCTTTATAGAGCTAACTTATAATTTCTCTATCCTCAAAATCTTCCATGGGAAATTTTTCTTTGATAAATCACCCATTAAAATTTGTACTTGGCTCTGTTGGTGGTTGTGTTGATGTTGATGCTACAGATATTTGTTATTCCGCAATACAGGGTTGTCCATGTGACCGAGGCGATATAGGTAGATTAGCAAGATAGAGAGAGTAATCCATTACTCCATTGTCCTTGAACCATAGTTGCTTGTCAAAACTTTTGGTTAATTGACTAATTTGTGTATCAACTTTGAGAGAAGTATTAGTAGGAGCCTCCCGATTGTTGGGAACCAAAGCATCTTGACTAGCTTTGATGTTGGAAAAAGTCTGTCTGTTCGAATTATCAACTGGTATTGTGATCTCATGTCCATCATAAGGAAACTAAGACATTGATGATATGTGGATGAGACAGCTTGCATTTCATGGATCCAAGGATGACCCAACAAGATGTTGTATGCAAGATCAAGATCTAACACTTGACAAAAAGTATTTTTGATAATAGGTCCCACTCTGACTGGTAGCATGATTAAACCCTTTGATTCTCTCTCCTCATCATCATAGGCTTTAATAGTAATGTTTCTTCTAGGATCAATGGAGTCCTCAGAAAACCCTAAAGCCTGAACTAACTTCATAGTACATATGTTCAAATTGGCACCTCCATCTATTAGTACACTTCTTACACGAAACTTATGGACCATGACTTCTAAGTATAATGATGAATTATGGGGATGTGTCATGGAAACATCATATTTTTCAGAGAATGAGAGGCATGTGGGTGAGGAAAAGTGTCCCACCATGGCTTGAAATCGATCCACGTCTAGATCGGTGGATACAGTTGTTTCAATGAGAGCCTTTTCTAGAATTTCCTTGTGTGCTGGGGAAAGCTTCAGGAGTTCTAAGATAGAAATCTGAGGAAGAGTTTTTCTAATTTGATTGACTAAGTCATATTGATGTTGAGGTAGGGGCACAACAGATTTTGAAGAAGCACCCTTTAAGACAACTTTAGCTTGTGCTCTTGTTGTTGCGTTGACTTCTCTATATTCCATCTTTTCCTTAACTTTTATAACATTGACCTGCTTATCATCAGTGTAGATATGATTGATTATGTGATCATCATTGATATGATTCACACTTTTTCTAGAAGACTCACCCTTTTGATAGTTGGGAAAGGATTGAAAAATTCTTGGTGGTCTTCGTTTGATTGTTGGTGTCCTATTGTGATGGTGCCATTTTCGATTAAGTCTTGGACTTTATTTTCCAAGGCTTGAAAAGTATTTATATGATGTCCCTTGCATCGATGATAATCACAATAGTATGTATCATTCCATGATGGAGGCTTCACATTGGGTTCAAAGTTGCGTTGAGGTGGCAAAGTAAGAACATTTTTAGCCATCAATTCTTTGAATGCAGATTCTAAGCATTGACCCAATGGAGTAAAAGTTATTCTGCTAGAGAAGAATGAAGATCGTTGTGGATTTGTGTTAGAGGTATTTCCTAAGGCATTGTTGTTGTTATCATTTCCACGGTAACCTTGATTGGTGGCATTCCCTTGATTGGGAGTAGAAGTTTGATTCACGTTATTCCTCGAAGGAAGAGGATTGTTTCCCTGATTTGTGACTGAGTTGACATTGTTATAGTTATTGTTGTGAGGAGCACTTGGAGCACTAAGAACAAATGGCTTAGTCGAGACATGATTTGCATCTACAACACCATCATTGACCTTGTTTTTGTTGCGAGTCCAAAACTCAGATTTGTCATTGTGGTGATTTGACAAGCTAGGATTGTCCTTATAAAGTTTTATTATCCCTCTCTGGACTAAGACACTTTCAATGGTGATGGCATTTTCAATCAATTTCTAAAAAGGAGGACAATGAAGATTAAGATGATAGCTCATCTCTTGATCTAAGTTGTTTATGAAAGTGGTGATCTTTTCCTTTTCAGGAACATGGTGTGGATATCTAGTGAACAATATTCTCCATCTTTGAAGAAATGTAATAAATGGTTCACCAGGTTTCTGTTTAGCCTTGTAGAGATCAATCATGGTTATTTGATGTTGTATGTTGTAGGAATATTGTGATATGAATTCGTTGATTAATTCCTCAAATGTCTTTATAGGTGGTGTGATTTTTGATAGCCATTCCATAGAGTGGCCTCCAAGACTCCTAGGAAATAAACACATTAAGTATGTGTCCTCATGAGAAAACTCTAAATTCATATTTCAGAAGTCTCTGATATGATTGATTGGGTCTGATTTCCCATTATAACGATCAAACTTTGGGATCTCACAATGTTTGGGAAACAAAATCATGTTGAGACGTCAATCAAAAGGATAAGGACAAATGTCATCAAGAGTGTATGTATTTGTTGTGGCTCCCCCTTGTAGATCTTTAATTTTTCCTTGTAGTGCTTTAATCTATTGAGACAAGGCACTAATATTAGACAAGGGTGTTTCATCAAGATTACTCTTTATGTTTTTAGTATCAAAATCGTGAGGCAATTTAGCTCCTTTGTCAGCTAGATACAAGAAATATTTTTCTTTATTGCACTCCAAAATATTTTCTAAGGCTTTGTGAAATTTGGGATCTTGCTCAGCCTCTCTAAGATGTTCCTCATCCCGTTCATCATCACTATCTACAAGAGTTTTGCTCACATCCTTGTATTTATGGAATGGATTTTCTTCTCTTTCACCCATATTGTCATTAAAGAGGGGATTTTGACTCACACTATAAGGGGATTACTATTCTCACCTTCTTCTTGAGTTCTTTGGGTATGATCTTCTTGTTGAATATCCTCCTTCAGCTTATTGTATTAAGATCTTGTAAAAATAGGCATATGATTTTGAAACATTCTTCTAAACTTAGATCACAATTTGATAAGTACCAAAAATTATGATGTTTTGATCTGATAAGATGAAAATCTTATGATATGATCAAAAGATGTTCCTAATTCTTGATTGTGGCTTCCAATGATAAAGGATATCAAAATCCTATTGGGGAAGTTGAATCAATAATCATAAATTTTCTTGAAAGGTGCACTTTTAAGATTTGATCTTTGTTTTCGAAGAATGATAAGTATATCAAATAGCCTGATTAAACTCACTGAAGGATTTGACTGGGATGTGTTGGATATTCAATAGAAGGTTGTGGTAGATAATTGAACTCAAGAGGCTGATTGTGATTGTGTCATTGAGATAGAGCTCTTCTCTGAAAATAGGCTCGTGAATATAAAGGATCTACAACGTATTCGTTAGTAAATCCACTAGAAAAATCTTGCTATCTATGGAGAAACTTACGAAAATGGAGCAAGACGTTTCTAATTTTATACAAAAAATTCCTTCGTTGCAAGGTTTTCTAATAACCTAAATGTTTCTTAGGTTTCTTGATCCTATTGGCAATTGATTTCTTAATAAATTTGGTTGATTTCCACTCTCTAAGCATGGGATAAATGTCAAGATGCTACTGGACCGAAAATGTTATAAACTCAGATCTGTCAAAAAGTAATGATTCTAGAAAAGTGACAAATGCGCTACTTTGCACCCTATATGCGCTATAGAAATAGGAATATGTGCCAGAGAAATATTTAAATGCACTATAGCAAACCTCAGATGCGCTATTCTGTGTCCTATATGCGCTACAGAAAAATGCTTTGGACAGTGACAAAATTTTTTTGCAGAATATCCAGTCTATGCACTAAAACAGACTCTAAAAGTGTTGAACTATCCAGTGAATGCACTAGAACAAACCTTATATACGCTACTCTGTGTCCTATATGCGCTAAAACAGTTCTCCAAAGTGGTTTTCCAAAGAATTTTGAACAGTTTTCAGGTGAATTTTTGCATGTTCATTTTGGATGATCTTTTTTCTGAATTAATGTAATTGAAGACACAACAAACACTCTAAAAATAGTTGTTTTTAAGCCCTATGCTAAACATCAAGTGTATGTTCACAAATGTTTTTCAAAAAGCATTTTCACAGGTTTTGCACATAAAAGACAATTCAAGAAGACTCACTCTTAGTACTCAATTAGGTCATCATAATAACCACAACCCACATCTTAGAACTATGTCGACTCACACAGCCATGTCACCCCCGAAGGGGCGCCCATGTTTTTGTCTTTTCCAAGCATGTACTCAGAGTGACGGAAGTGGATACCAGATCCCCTAAGCAAACGGTCCTTGGCAGTTATATGGTGAGTATCTTGGGGGCATATTCTTCCCTCCCCTTGCACTATGATTATTAGGATGTTCAGAAACTGACTTCGATTGGCTACTATACTAGGTTCGTAGTAAGGGTTTCCATTCGATGTGGCAATAATAAAATCCCTCAGGAGACCTCCCAACATTTAGAACAAAGGATTTGGGGATGGTTATCTTGCACACTATCGGAAAAAGAGGGTTTCCCCAAATTTTCTTTAAATTTTATAGTGGGGTGGAATAGCCTAGCTTTGGCTTGAACCCACTTGGGTTGTTCCTCTTGGGTGAGTACTTTTTCCCACAAGAGCAGGCCCTCTAGAGGATTTAAGAAAGCATTAAAATTGCATGGAATTGAAAAGGAAAGTATAGTATTCTAATCACCTAGTTAAGGGGAGAGCATAGACCTATTGCCACAGATAAAGCAACCAAAGTTCTTTTTAGAGCCCAAATGACAATGATTTAATCTATGTGAAGATGTTACTTCACAACAAGCATGGGATTCATTTTAACTGTAATAATCATTGTGTGGTGACTATCCTAGATTGCTTCAATTTTAATCCATGTCTACCCTAGGTTTGCTTCTTTTTAACCAGATGTGACTATCCTAGGGTTGCTTCTTTTTTATTAGAAAAAGCTCTGTCTATGGAAGGTGTCAGACTCAAAACTTTGTTTAGTTACATGTAAGTGCTAAAACAAAGAAAAAATGTGCTAAAAAATACAACAAATGTGCTAAAATAGATAGTTAAAGCATTGTAGAAAATCCTAAATGTGCTAAAAGAACTCTTAATTGCGCTAAAAGAAAATGATACAATTTAATACATAATTTTTTTAGTAAAATGGGCTGAGTATATGCGCCATTTTGTTCCTTATAAGCGTCGTTATGTTCCTTATATGCACCGAAACAGTTCTTGAATGCATCGAAAGACCTGCGAAAGCGCCGTTAAAAACCCTAGATGCGCTAGAAAAAACCACGTATGCACTAAAATAGAATTTTTTTTCAAAAATCCAAATTCCAGAACGCGAGATCCTGTCAAAAAACCTGCAAGTAAATGTTAAAAATGGGGCAAGGTCCCATGGTGGGTGCCAAAAATATGTGATCGATTTTTAGAGTGTATTAAATGTATATAAAAAAACAATCAAAACATGCGGATAGAACATTAAATCAAAACAAAATTTAAATGAAAATAAACGCAAACTCTTTCTTCTATCTCTTGATGTCATCCTATCATCCTCTATCTCCAGTGTTTTTGTTGATTCCAGCTTGCTCTCAGATTGTGTGCTAGGCTCAACAAACAGTCTTCCTAAAGAACGAGATTGAATGTGAATGCATGCAATGCTATGCTAAGATATGATTAACATGCTATGAATATTAAAATGAAAGATTACGAAATTATGAAAGCTAAAGATGATAATAACAATGCTAAGATGCTAGAATGCTAGAATGCAAGTAATCTCTAATTTGTATGCTTTGTAACCAATGCTTGGATTCACAGAGGTATTTATAGAGTTTTCAAAAGATTTTGATTGACTTATGTGATCAACGGCTGTGAAAATTTCTGGCAGATCAAACGATCGAAGATAGATGAGACTAGAGAGAAAAATAGAAGAAAATAGAAAGTAGGATTTGTTTCCTTTTTCGAAGAAGAGATAAGATGAGATGATAAAGATGAATTGTAAAAATCATCTTTTTGTAAGATTTGAGGAAAGATTTTGAAGATAAATAATGAATTATTAAATTTAATTATTTATTTACAGGTGATATGGAGATTTTTCTTAAAATAGATCATTTACTCAAGATTTGAAGAATAATGGAGAATCTCATAATTAAATAAAATATTTAATTATGATTTGAAAAGATATGAAAAGATATTTAATTAAATTGTCTTAAGAAATGATATGTGGATGAAATTAATTAAATAAAATATTTAATTAATTAGAAGAAAGATTTGAAAATAAATATTTAAATTTAATTATATCAAAAGACTTAATTAAATTCAAAAAGGTGATAATTAATTAAAAATAAATAAAGAGTATTTATTTAATTAATTAAGTAGACATATGGATGTGAAATAATTAAATAAAATTGATTTATTTAATCATGATAGAAGAATAAAGTGAATGAACAATATAATTAAATTAATTAAATTTAATCAGAGAAATTAATTAAATAATAAAATATTTAATTAAATTCCAGGATTTTAGACATGACCAATTTTATGCATATACAGGAATGCCTCCTCAAATTAGGAAAGCTTCACATTAGTGGATTGAAGACTGTAGATGACTTAAGGATAGAATCCAACAAGGAGTTTATGGAAGATGACTCCATTGAAACCTCTGCATTCTAGGATTTCTGGTGGAAATCCAAAGTTGTAGATTATGCAGAGAGGGTAGCCACTGAAAGGAGCTTGCATCCCGAATTGCTAGAAAATGTCATTTAGGAAAATGTAAGAAGCATTATGAAAAGTGAGTTTAAAAAGATTAATGCCCAGGAGGGCAAAGAGCCTGTAAAGAAATGTGGTGTGTCGTTATTGCCAGAATGGAATATTTATGATGCTATTGTTTTTGATACCATAAGAAGGGCTGAAAGGCCTCTCATACAAATTGAAGAAGAACTAGAAATGGCACTTTGAGGTTTAGAATTTAGTGAGGATTGGGATGCATTGAAAATATGGTAATTATCTTTAGGATCCAGGAAACCAACTCTAGTAGAGCCATCAGATTTTAGTGGAAAATTTCTTGTAAAGAGAGTTGTTGATACCCCAAATTTGGAAGCTGCAAACATGGTTGTTAATGTTGCTAGGTTCACTCGAGCAACTATGGAAGGTATTACTCTAGAGAGAGATAACCTCATAACAAAATACTAAGAACTCCTTGATGATTATATATGATAACAGCCAATAGAAAGTGGTTGTGTTAGAAACTAAATTGGCACTTTATAAACAAAGAGGAGAAGTGCAGAGAGAACAGGGTCAACCAAGCTCAAGCCACCCACCTCTAGCTTCTCTAATGGCATCTTCACAACATTCACCTCATGATGAGGCCTTTGCAATAGTACAATATAGTCAGGGACATGAATCATTTGCAGAGGAAGAATTAAGTAGACCAAGCTCTAGTTCATCTAACAGAGAGCAATTGCTTCTACAAATTGAAACATATAAGAAGTTGCTGGAGAAAGCTCAGGACACAATGTATGAAAACATATCAAAAGTTGTTAGCACTATCCTAACACATCTAAATGAGAAGATTCAAGTTAGAATTAATAGTGTGTATGACAACTATGCCTTGATGGTACGAGCAATGAGATTGTCCCAAAGAGATAAGATGTTAGCCATACCAATCTTGAACAAATGGGTCCCAAGAGATGAGAGATTAAAGTTAATATTAGTGGGAGCTAGCCAACATGAAGATAAGTACCCTCTAGTACTTCTAGTTTATGATTTTGTATGCAAGTTAAGTGAGCAGAAGTTTCAAGGGTATGTAGCCCCACTGGAGCAGAAGATAATAGAATTGATAGCTCAATATAACCACTACCAGACATTGAGGTTTCTAATTATGAATTGAAACCATTTCAAGTGTGGAAAAAGGAACTGGATGAGGTTATTGATTCTCGAGTGGATAAAATTTGCAAGGAAGTTGATACTGGTGTCTTTAATGACACTTTGGAGAGGTTAACATTTCTTATTAGTTTCCTGGAGGATTTTGACAGAGAATCCAATGCAGTAGTAACCAAGTACTCCCCGTAAAGGAAGACCCTGGATAAAATTATTGACTTTGATTGGTCGTCTGAGGAAGAATATGAAGAATGGGGAAGAGTGTATGTTGAAAAAATTGGTTTGTGAATAGGGATGTGAAACATATACTGGGTCAAGTATTGTATAGGTCTGGCCTTAGAAGTTACAATGTATAAAACATATGTTTCATAAGAAAATATCAGTTGTTGGCGATATGGAATGTTGACTAAGATGTTGGCTCACTTTTTGATCCATGTCATTTTTTCATCTTGTTCGATGAAATTAATGTGTTGCTATGAAGAAGTTTATCCTTTTTCACATGAACTTTTTGGAAGGAAAAGTTTCCCTTCACAACTAATGTAAATGATCTTTGTCTCAAATGAATTCCCTCCACTTTGATAAATGTAAATGTAATTGAATTAGGGAATGTTTCTTATAGTGGTCCAAATAGAATGTGACATGTGTACACCTAGCTTGAAGCTT
Source organism: Sequoia sempervirens (assembly GCA_007258455.2). NCBI lineage: Eukaryota > Viridiplantae > Streptophyta > Pinopsida > Cupressales > Cupressaceae > Sequoia > Sequoia sempervirens. Next base: position 142,815,992 of record VDFB02373365.1, read on the forward strand.
GTTTTTTCTCCCTTATTCTATAAAAGGGAATTCATTTCCATTTGTTGAATTCTGGAGCTAAATTGTGAAAATTGATAATGCAGAGCGAACATAATGAGTCTTTATCTAATGCTTTAAGTTTAGGTAGAATTTTTTGTTAAATGTATGGTTTTTGAATATTTTTGAATGATAATGGAGGTTTTCTGAGTCTATAGTCTCTTCATGTTGGTTTTTTATTTGAATTATTAATGAAAATCCTAATCATAGATCATTTCATTAATTGTCATCATTTATGCTTTGATATATGCTTTGGTTTTAGCTCCAATTCATGGAATTAGTTAAATGCTTGAATAAAACCATGAATTTGTGTGCAGTTCGTTGGATCTGATAAGTAGTTTGTATATTTTGGTTATAGATTTGTGAATTACAGGGTAATGTCGCTATGATCATAAGTATTCAGAATTAAATAAACCTTGTATTTCAATAAGCTCAAACTCCTATCCCATAGATAATGGCACCGATCTTCACTCATTTAAACCTTTCTTATGGCTCCAGTAACCTAACTTGAGAACAATTTTTTTTAAAATCATTGATCTATCTTAAATTTTTGGTTTGTGTTGTTTTTATATTTTTGGCTTAAGGCATGTAGTTTGTTCAAGGAACTGCCAACTTCTTGAAGAATTTCAGCTTTTAGCCATGGATGAGAGTATATCTGCTTAAATATACAATGTACACATGAATTTTCTAAAACAATAGTATAATATACATTGTGGGATTACCCTCCTAGGTTTTGCAGAGCCTAAAGTGTAGGAGATAAAGCTATTGGTGTCATATCTTGTCAGTTGGCCACTTTTCTAGCAAATATTCAAGAATTGAGCCCAACAAGCTAATAGGTACCTATTGAGACCTGATTGGTTCATTGTAAAAACAACCAACATCATGGCGACTCTGCTTGGGATGTAAGTCTGATGATTATTAGTTCTCTAGAATTCCTTATCATAGATCACCATGTTACATGGTGATATTTACTCATAGATTCAGTCAATTGAAAGTGTCTGCTAAGTTTAGCTCCAATCTTTTCCAGTATTCCATCTAAATTCCTGATAAATTTCCCAACCATTTGTCTTTAAGGGGTGTGTTTTAAAATTCATATAAAAATATGTCGTATGTTTCAAAGTTTGTCTTAGTTTTTAAAGATCTGTCGATATTTGCAAAAATTATAACAAAATTGCTACTAATTTGTCCCAAGAACCTTGGGTGGTGACTCTGATGTCTCTGCACAAGTGTGAACCAGTGTTCAAGGATATTAAAGAAGTTAAGAAGAAAAGTGTAAAGAAACTAAGGAAGGTGACAAAGGTGAAAAAAACTCAAGCTCTGATGAAAGGAACATGAGGCCATATGAAGAAGCATCTAGAGTAGAAGCTGGAGGGTGAATTATCTAGGAATAAAGGAAAATGGATAAAGGAAAAGGACGCAGGAAAAGGTAAGTCTACACATCATCCCACCCCTGAACATGAGATGCATTCTAATTGTAGCTCAGAATGTGAAAATAATTTATTAGACTTTAGTGATGATACTTCTAATGAAAGGGGGGGTTTATGAATACCATTGTAAATAAGTATTCCTCAAACCCTGGTATGCAAGCTATGAAGTAGAGAGAAAAGGGATATAATCCAGAGAGATAATGCTAGTGCTAGGCATGCTAGAGTTGAAGGATATATTACCCCAAATTCCCATGTATACACCCCTATCCCTAATGAATTATTGACTGGAGATGAATATTCCCATGATCCACTTCCTTTCCAAGCTGAAAATGTAGTAGTATCTAATAGAGTGTCTACTTTTCTAGATGAAGAAGAGGTGTTGAATATGTGCATTTACTTAATTAAAGGATTTCTAAATGCAATGAAAATAGAAAGAAAAGGGAAGCAACTAAGGAAAAGAGAATTGAGGATGCTATGATGTAGAGGGATGAGTTAAGATGGAAGGTCGAGGAGATGGAGGCAATGGAAAAATTAGAAGCTCAAGCTGACCAGGAAGATGGTCTGGTAGTGTAAGAAATTGTAGGGAAATTTTTTGTAAATCCCTCAACTGATAAGACTATTGGGAGCCCATGAACCAATGTTGCTGAAAAAATTGCTATCCCACCTCCTCCTCCCAAGAATACTAAGAAAGAATCCCATGATGTTGATAAAGGGAAGCACCCTATGAATGAGAGAAAAGCTAATGAAGGGGTAAAGATTAATGAGGGAGGTGCTTCAAAGAAAGATACATCTCAAGATGATTCTATTTTAATCTTTGATAAATTAATGAAGGAGAATGAAGAATTGGAGAGGAAGACAAAGGAAATGGAGTTATTGGCAGTAAATAAGGAAATGAAATAGAAACTTCATTTCTTGGAATCTACATTGAAAGATCCCATCCCTGAAACCCAGAGCCCTGAAGGCCACTCATCCTCCTCAAACCCTCATACTAGTGACAAAAGTTCACCTACCGGTAACCCCTCCAACTCTTCTTCACAACCTAAAGACAAAGAAAAAACTATCCATTTTAATGATCACATGATTCTCAACATAGAAGGCATGGGAATCATGGTGAAAGAAGAAGAGATAATGACAACCAAGATGAGGAAGAAGGACCTATGGGTAGAATATTGTTGCATACTGATAGGTATAGGTAACTATGTTTTGAAAATGTCCCTGTATACCCAAATCCAATGCCAGACAATGTCAGGAAACATGTGCCTAAATTTATTGGCAATAATGCCCTTAGTGGGGAAGACCATTTGAAGGAATTTCAAAGTTTTATAGAAGACATTGAGTTATGGGATGAGGATGTAGCTATGAAGTATTTCATGCAGTCCCTTACAAAAGATGCAAGAGACTGGTATAGGAGTTTTCCTAATGCAAGTATTGACTCCAAGGATTCATTCTTCTGAGTTTTCAGAGAGCAATATGGTGATCAGACTGACCCATGGTTCAAATTAAATGACTTCAACAACATTACAAAGGGGCATAATGAAATGGCTACTGAATTCAATGCTAGATTTCAGAAAGCAATGTATAAGGTCCCTAGATTTTTGAGGCCTAATGAAAGAGCATGTTTGTTTTTCTATTGTAATGCATATGATTCTAAGATGTGTTACTTTCTCAGAGATAAAAATCTACAATCTTTAAAGGAGGCTTACAAGATGGCAGTAAACATTGAAAATAATAGGACATCTAGCAAGGTTGGTAGAAGAGATGACCCTAAGTCTTCTAAGAATTCAAAAGCCCAGAATGAGAAGGTATCTAAGTTTACATCCCCATATGAGAAGTTGGATCAAGTGTTGAATCTGTTGCAGAGGCAGACCAAAAATGATAAAGCCCTAGTTTCAAAGAAATGAGAGGCCTCTGAGACTTCAAGATTATCCATACCACACCAGTTAGCATAATGGAAAGCCTATTCAAAGTAATCAAAAGAATTTCCAAGCAACACTTAATCCATTGCATAAAAATACTACAAATGTTGTTGAAGAATTACCTTGATGTGAAGTATGTGAAATGCCTCACTCCTCACATCAATGTGCAGTTGCCAGATCCCTGGAAGAAACTCAAAGTGATCAAAGGGAGACTGATTCTCCCCATAATCTTGATGAAAATAAAAATTTATTTATGACCAGATCAGATATGGAATGTAGTGATTACTCTTCCAACAATGATACTAACACAAATGATGTGGATATGTAGAGGCAGGGAGCAATCCTTCACCATCAACAAGTTTTTTCTGATGAAGAAAGAGAAGATGAATACATGGCTTACAATCTTGAGGCATGTAATGTTTCTCTAAGGATACCTTCAAATGAAGAAATAGAGAGATATACAATTGCATTAGCTACTAGAGCTCAAGAAAGAAGTGATCTCCATCTCAAGAATAGGGTGGTGAGTGGAAACCTAGGCCATCTAGGAGGCATATTCATTAAGGAGAACAATGCATATAGTAAGGTAATTAAGATAGATTACAAGAAAGGAGAGACCAAGCCCAAGGAAACTAAAGAAATGAGAATTTGGGCCAAGAAAGGTGGTAGGTAAAATATGTTGCTAAAGTTGTACATGATGATTTGAAAGCTAAAGAGTTGAAGCCTACTAAGTAGAAAGTAGAGAAGCAAGTTGACATAGTGGTTCCCCAGGAAATAGTACTTCCACAAGTACCAAGCTACTCTCCTATTGATATGTTTTAGGTCTTGTCTCAAATTCGAGTTGCAGTTCCATTCCTTGAGATGATGAGGATCGACGACCATAAGCACAAAACAATGGATGTTATCAACAGTATTTACAAGGAAAATAAACACAAAGATGAGGTTGACGTACCTGAAACAAGCAGAGGACAGGAAAAGGATGCTGAGGTAGGGGTGAATGTCGATGAGAACCCTTAGATTTACTTAGGAACCACCATCACTGCAAACCGAAGTTTAGTCAACCCTTTCTTTTTGAGTTTGATCATTGATGGAAAAATACTCAGGAATTGTATGATCGATTTAGGTGCTTCAAAAAATGTCATTCCTGTCAAAATAATGGAGGAAATGGGTTTGAAAGTTGACAACACATATGGAAAGTGTTATGCCATGGATTGCAAAGAGGTCATTATTATTGGTGTAATCTATGAGGTCCCATACAGATTGGTTGTGTTCCTAGAAAAGGAGCTGGTCATGAGTGTCACAGTGGTGGATATTCCACCAACATATGGAATGCTACTTTCAATACAATGGTGTGCTTCCATGGGAGGGAGCATGCAATGCGACCTATCATTTTCCACATTTTCAATCAATCAAAAGGATGTCAAAGTTTCCCAGGAGTCAAGATTCTGACATATGATTGAGCATGTTGAAGAACCAGAAGAACCCCCAATGATCAACTTTGTGGACACTGGCATAGATACCTTTCGGGTGGAAGAAGTGGAGCAAGAAGGAGGAGAAGCTAAGCCTACACCAATTGTTAAAGAGGTCCTGCTGACATTACCAGAAGGTCCTCTATGGACAATGTACTTTGATGGAGCCTGCTCGAAAGAGGGCTCAGGTGCTAGGGTCATTATTACCTCTCCCCAAGGTAAAAATTTCAAATATTCCTTTCTGTTACAATTTGCATTTACCAACAATGTAGCTAAATATGAAGCCTTACTTCTTGGTCTAAAACTTGCCTCCAAACATGGGATAAAGTTGTTAAAGGTATTTGGTGATTCAGAGTTAGTAGTCTCCCAAGTCAGGTCTAGGTTTGTCACTAAGGACAAATGATTGAGACAATATAGGAATGAAGTGTGGGACTCTATTGAGGCATTTGATGCTTTTGGAATAGAATGGATAGAAAGAGGACAAAATGTTAGAGCAAATCTATTGGCTAACATTGAAATTAAGCTAGATGATGTGACCTTTGATGGTATCTCAAGGATTGAGGTGCAGACAAGACCTATTGTACTCGACAACATTTGCAATTGGAAAGTGTTCAAGGATGATAATGACATTCTGAGGTTCTTACATTATGTTGACAAATATGAGAGTCAAGAAATTGACCTCAGTTCATATGTGGTGGAAGTTGACGGCAAGGAGACATTGTTTGGAAATGAGGTAATTCAGTTGAAAACAAACAAAATTCTCAAGGGATTAGCTGTACTTGAAAGAGTTTTTGATGGCCCAAATAATTCAAGTGCTAGACAAAAATCTACACATAAAGATGAACTTGAGGAGATAGACTTGGGGACAGATAATGCCCCTAAGAAGTTTTACATTGGTAAAAAGATGAAGCCCCATGTAAGGACTATGTTGATTGCCTTATTAAGGAAATATAGACATGTGTTCGCATGGTCTTATGATGACCTGAAGGCATATAGGGAGGATATTTTTCAACATGAGATCCCATTAAAGCCCAATACTAAGCCCTTTAGGCAGAAGCAAAGACCGACTAATCCTACTTTGAGACCCAAAATGCAAGAGGAACTAGAAAAATTGAGTGATGCATGAATCATTAAACCTATAAGGCATTCCTCGTGGGTATCCAATTTGATTCCTATTGGAAAGAAGAATGGCAATCTGAGGTTATGTGTGGATTTTAGGAATCTCAATGTTGCATCCTTGAAGGAAAATTATCCCTTACCAAACATGGAAGCAATGTTACAAAAGGTAATAGGCTGTGAGTTGTTTTCCATGATGGATGGATTTTCGGGATATAACCAAATCATGGTGAGAGATTCAGAACAATACAAGACAAAATTCACCATGCCATGGGAAACCTATGTTTATGTCAGAATGCCTTTTGGCCTTATAAATGCTAGTGCCACTTTTCAAAGAGCCATGGACGTGGCTTTTGCTGACTTTCTAGATCTTTTTCTTGTTATTTATCAAGATGATATTACTGCCCACAACAAAAATAGGAAGATCATTGCTCCCATCTTGAGAAGATTTTTATCATGGCTCTAGAACATGATATCTCCTTGAACCCGAAGAAATGTGCCTTCGGGGTTAAAGAAGGTAAGCTGTTGTGGCATATTGTTTCGAAGGATTTTATCAGAATTGATCTTGAGAGAATAGCAGACATTGATAAGATTACTCCACCAAGGAATGTCAAAAGGATTCAATCTTTCTTTGGGAAAATAAATTTTATGAGAAGATTTGTGACCAACTTTGTAGAGATAAGCAAACCTATTAAAAAATGCTCAAGAAAGGAGAAAAGGTATCATGGTCAGAAGAACCTCTTAAATCTTTTCAAGCCATTAAAGATGCTATTAAAGTTGCACCTGTGTTGAAGACTCCAAATTATTCAAAACCATTCCAATTGCTCACATTTGCTTCCTTTCATATTGCAGTAGGTGTATTGCTGCAGAAGAATGCTGAAGGTTTTGAACAACCCATTGCCTTTCTTAGAAAATTCTTATAGGTAGTTGAACTCAAATATGACACTATTGAAAAGCAAGCTTATGCCTTAGTTAAGGCTGTAAATAATTTTAGAACTTATTTGACTGGTGCATCAATAGTTGCTTATGTCCCAACTGCAGCGGTCAAGGACATTTTTACACAACAAGAAACTACAGGTCGAAGATGTAGATGGATTAACAAAATATAGGAGTTCAACATAGATATTCAAATCACTAAGTTGGTAAGGGGTCAAAGTTTGGCCAAGTTCATGGCTGAAACTAATTTGGTGGCTAACCAAATCAATGAGGTTGAACAAGAGAATATTTCTCCCATCTATGATATGCAAACATGTGGTTGGTATAGAAGGATAGTTGAGTATTTACAGACTATGAAATGTCCTGATGGCATGCCGAACAATGAGAGGAGAACTTTAAAACTAAATGCAATCAAATATGTTATTATTGATGGAAAACTCTGGTGGAGAAGCCCAGAGGGTGTGCTTCTCCGGTGTGTGGATGGTGACCAAGCAAAGGACTTGTTGATTGAAATGCACAAGGGAGTGTGTGGAGGTCACTATATGGATAAAACTACTAGAAATAAGATATTAAGGGCTGGTTTTTGGTGTCCCATTGTCTTCAAAGATTCCCATATATATGTGAAGAAGTGTGATGCTTATCATAGATTTACTGGTAAGTTGAAATTTTCAAGCAATTTACCACTTAGACCAGTCTCAACACCAACCCCTTTCCAACAGTGGGGCATTGACTTTATTGGAGAAATGGTGGTGAAGTCTAGTGGAGGACATGCTTGGATTCTAGTGGCAACTGACTTTTCACAAAATGGGTTGAGGCTATTCCTACCCGAAAGGAAACTAGCAAGGTTGTTATTGATTTCTTAATGAATAACATCTTGAGTAGGTTTGGTGTGCCTGAAAGGATTGTATCTAATAATTCCATGTGCTTTAGGTTTGAAGAATTTTTGGATTTCTGTAATTAGCATGGTATAAATGTGTGTTACTCATCCCCATACCACCCCCAAGAGAATGGACAAGCCGAGTCGAGTAATAAGATCCTTATGAAGATCATCAAATGGGTCCTTGAGAAGAATAAGAAAGCTTGGGATTTGAAGTTACAATTGGCACTATGGGTGATGAGGGCATAACCCGAGACACAAAAAATAACCCACAAACAAGAGAATAATTGTATTATTCAGAAAATGGAACTTCTTACATGCAGAGGATCTCAAATCCCCAAGTTTTACAACACATGCAAGTTACAGAAAGCTACAAAATCACCCTTTCGCAATATGCAAGCTTGTCCCCAAAAAGTTACCCAAAAATACTAGAAACCCGCCCATAAATAGAGCTCCTCTTTAGTTTGGAGCCAAAACAACATTAAAATTTAAGTTTAGGCGGTTTGGCGCCGAAAATTACAACTTGAAGTTCAAATTTCAAAAGAACATTTGCAATTGTATCTTCTAGAAAGTGTGCCAACTTCCCGAGGCCATAACGTTTGATCCGAGGCTCTGATTCGCGAACCGTTTGAACCGTTGGAAAGGTCTCAAAGTCAAGAACATGCTCAAAATTAGCTATGCTGATTTTGGAAAGTTTCGGGGCCATTCTGGAAGCTCTAAGTGCCTCAAATCCAACTCAGAAGATTTTCAGGTGCAAATCTGGGAAACTAAAACTGCAATATCTTTCAACCCAGGAATAGAAAATAAAAACCATAAATTAGGAATTTCATTATGACAAAAAGGGTATCCAAAAATTTAAAAACATCTAAAAATGATAAACTTGAAATTTAACTATTTTTGGGTGATGCAAGATTGCCCTTACACCACTGGATGCTCCTGCATCAGACACCCAGGGTAATTTGAGAAGTGACTCTGTCACGTCTCAGATGGTTGAGGAAAACCTAACTGGTCAACTGCTACCTTAGATAGCCAAGATGAATCTTCCATAGGCCTTCCTCTCCACTTCACAGATATTCTTCATACTACCTATTTTTGGTACTCCTTCCTACATCGCATATCCAAGATTCCCCTAATCTCATCCTTTCAAGTAGATGCCGGAATCCTTACACTGCTCCATTGTTGGTACTTCCTCCTGTACACCTTCATGATACTCTGTTATCAAATCTGGAAATGTTGAAACACAGGAAATGTTGAATCCATCCTAATAACTCTACCCTTCATATGCATTCCTAATCATACTTTAAAAATTTCCATAGAACTAATTTCATCTTCAATTTGTTATATGTTCCTACTGAACCTTTTCTTTCTCAAGTGGGACTCATCACTAATACCAATCAAACCCCTTATACTGGGCTTCATCCTGGGCCTTTAGTCTTATAATCGCATATTCATCTTGTTAATATGTTCTCTTTACCTTCTCATGTATATCCTTGATGTGTTCTGCAAAATCTTCGGCTCTCACACACTTTATTTTCTCTCACATGGGTCCATCTCTCTCACTGAGATTGTTCTAGGGCTACCTCCATACACATTAACTGGAATGGTGATCTACTCAAGCTCAAGGACAAATTATTGTAAGAAAATTCTTCTGTTTGGGGTAAGATCAAGTCCCATCCCTTGGGTTTATCTCCTACCAAACATTTTAATAGGTTACCCAGACTCCTATTAACAACCTTTGTCTTCCCATATGTTTGCGGATGGTGTGTAGAATTGAACTTCAACTCTATCTCTCTTCCACAAGCTCCTCCAAAAGTAATTCTACAAATTTTGTGTCACAATCAAACAATATTTCTTTAAGTGCACTATGGCCTCACCACTTTGAAGAACAAGTCAGCAATGGACTGCGATCATGGGTCTCTCTAACATGGAATGAAATGTGCCATTTTCAAAATCTATCAACCACTACAAAACTGGAATCTCATTCCCTGTTGTGTCCTTGGTAGAATAAAGTCCATACTTTATATCTCCCATGGCCTCCTGGGTACGTAAGGGCTGATATAAGCCCCAGATTTTGGCCTCACCTCTTTAGCCATCCTGGATATACCCTACAGCTTTGTATCTCTTTCATCCCGTGATAACCGAGGCCAATAATAATGCTTCATCGATAATGGCAATGGTCTTATCCCCACCAAAATGTCTTGCCATTCCTCCACTATGCTTCTCCTTTTTATCGTGTTCTCATGGAACTCTATCGATACACAATTGACTTCCCTCTTTAAATAATATACATCTTAGATTATGAAATCCAACCACCTTGTCCCGCCCATCAGAATAAAGTTCCCTGTAAGTTTTCCTAAGCTCCTACAATCAGATCTTCAGATAACAAGGTCTTGAGTTCATTGAACCCAACCACTTCAATCTGCATCTTTGTCATCAATGTATGTCTCCTACTTAAGGCATCTACAACCCTATTTGACTTCCCACTCCTATGTTTCAAAACAAAGGTATAACTCCGCAAAAACTCTACCCATTTCATATGCCTCTGATTTAATTTTCCCTGACTATTTAGGTACTGCAAGGCCTGATGATCAGTATATAGAACAAATTCCTTCGGAAACAAATAATGTCTCCATTTCTTTAATGCTCGAACTATTGCATAAAATTCCTGATCATATACATAATACTTTCTCTTGGCATCATTTAACTTTTCACTGAAATAGGCAATGGGCTTACCTTCTTGGCCTAACACGCTTTTAATGGCACAACCACTAGCATCACAACTCAATTCTAAAACACCTTGTTGAAATATGGGAGAGCTTGTGAATAGGTTACTCCGCCACCTTCTCGGCCTAATAGCCTAAAACTTTTTACCGCCTGCTCCACTTGAATTCTTTTCTATCCCCCATTGTTTCCAGTCAAGGGTCCACAAATACCACTGAGGGTTTCTAGAATGAATTTCTATAAAACTAGCCAAACCATGGAAAGATCTCACTGATAGTGCTCTTGGGGTAGGCCATTCCATAATAGCCTTCACCTTCTCTCTGGTCCATCTTGAGACCTTCTAATCGAGACAACAAACCCCAAGTACACTAACCTCTCTACAAAATTGCACTTCTTCGCATTAATCAATGCTTCTCTTTAACTCAGTACTCTCCTCAATATGCATCACCGGGATGCTCATCCAACGCCTTTACTGGAAAATCAAAATATCATCTAAATACACACAAAACTTCCTAGAAATTCTTTTAGTACCTCGCTCATGAGCCGCATGAATGTGCTCGATGCATTGGTTAGCCCAAAAGGCATGACTAACCACTCGTACAGGCCCTCTTTGGTCTTGAAGGTAGTCTTCCATTCATATCCCTCTCGAATCCGGATATGGTGATATCCACTCTTTAGATCAATCTTTGTGGAAGTAATCGAGCTCCACTCAAACAACCCATCAGTCATCCATCCTGGTAGGGGAAATCAGATTTGATTGTTATCTTGTTTATGGCTTGGGAATCAGGACACATCCCTCCACGACATCCTTCTTTGGTGTGCACGGTGTAATGTGACATGGACTCAAATCCTCCCGTGACAACCCCTTTCTCAATAACTCTTGAAATTGTATGTTCAACTCCTCATTTTCTGCTGGAGTCATTCTATAAGCTGCTTTATTTGGAAAACTGGCTCTAAGAATCAAGTCAATCTGATGACTGATCTTCCTTATTGGTGCTAAACCCTCAGGTACATTATCAGAAACAATATCCTGAAACTCATTCAACATGCTAGAAACTTCTGCTGGAACCTTCTTATTATCCTCCTTACTCACTCTAGGAATCAATGCATAACACACACGCTCATGCTTCATACCTTCTAAAATTTTTCTTCCATCTACATAACAAATTCTAGCACTACTACATACCTTTTCTTTAGTCTCCTTCAGGGGTTTCAACTTGTGACGAACCCCATCCTTTGTCAAAGAATAAGTGTTTGCATGGCCATTATGTATAGCTCACCTATCGAACTGCCACGGCCTCCCCAACAACATTTGACATGCATCCATTGGGATGATATCACTGAGTACCTCATCATGGTAGCTCCTGATCTTGAACTTTACTAGGAACTGCTCATTGACCAAAACTTTGTGGTCTTTCTGCAACCAGGCAATCCGATACGGATGCAGGTGTCTTTCCCTCTTCAGCTTCAACTTAGTGGCCATCTCTTCCGGGACACTGACATTCCAGGTTCCCACCATCAATACGACATCACAACATTTTCCTTTCACACTTGCACTCCTTTAGCGAAATGTATCTCTTTCCCTCTGCTCTAGATCCTCCCTTAGTCACCGTATTCTAATCACTAGTTCTCCCCCTTCAAAGATCATCCTAATGTTTAGACTGGCCTCCCTATCTCGCATGCTAACCCCTTCCATGACCTTTTTGGCCTTTGTCCGCCTCCCTTTCCTTGGTGTGTTGTGGAGCATTCATAGGCCTCGGAGCGCCCTCTTCACCACACTGGAACACATTCCATTGAAACCACCTCTTCCGCATCCTTGTCCATATCTCCCTCGGGTCTCCCCACCTTTGATCACCATCATTTTGATCATGAGGGCTGTAGAAATTGTTACTATTCTTTGGCTTCGGCTAGTACCCACATCTTCACTTTTCTTTTCATCATCATTTCAGCTTCCTGAAGGTCTTCCACTACCTCTTCCACTTTGACCTCCTCATCCTTTTTGCTTGCCTTCAAATCTTTTGTTTAGCTTCTCTTCCACCTTTAGAGCAAACTGATACACATCCTCAATGGTGGTCATTCTGACTAGGCTTAACTCCTCCTGAATGCTTGGTTGTAACCCATTAAGATATCTGGCTACCTCTCCTTATTGGCCTCTCTGTGACCCATTTTGATGATTATCTCAGAAAATCTTCAATATATCTTTTACGTGTGACTGCCTTCCCTTGTTTTCCAACTCTTTACCTCTTCCAATAAATCTAACTCAGAGGTCCACCGTATGAATCGCTTCTTCTACCATGCATCCCATCCGTGATCTCTGACTTTTCCTCTTCGATTTTCCTTAACCTGACCTCTTTCCACCAAATATTGGCATGGCCCTTCAGCTTCATTTTCGCGAACTTAACCCGATCTGGTCCTCTATTTCCTCATACTCAAAATATTCTTCTAGCTCATTGATCCAGTCGATCAACTCTTTTGGGTTCAGACTTCAATAACTAGGGACTTCTGCTCTGGGTCCTTTCCCGATCTTTAAAATGGCCCTTATTAGCCGCATTTGGTCTTGATCAATTGCTTCTTCTTCCTCTTCTGCATTTGAACCTTCTTCCTCTCCTTCATCCTCACTTTCCTCCCTCAGGTTTAACCCTCTTCTAACTTGCTCTTGTAACGCATCAATCTGTCTTTGGAGGGCTGCCAGTGCATCTCTTCCACCAGCATTTCTGCCACCTCAACCACCTCTGGCACCACCATGCCTACCAAGCATCACTCTTGGAGGCATCTTTCTTGACCTTGACCCACAACCACAGTCCTAGTACGAACTACCTCATGATCATCGATCTATCCACACGCTCAAGAAAACCTCGCTCTGATACCACTTGATGAGGGCACAACCCGAGACACAGAAAATAACCCACAAACAAGATAATAATTTTATTATTCATAAAATGAAACTTCTTACATGCAGAGGATCTCAAATTCCCAAGTTTTACAACACATGCAAGTTACAGAAAGCTACAGAATCACCCTTTCGCAATATGCGAGCTTGTCCCCAAAAAGTTACCCAAAAATACTAGAAACCCGCCCATAAATAGAGCTCCTCTTTAGTTTGAAGCCAAAACAACTTTAAAATTTGAGTTTAGGTGGTTTGGCGCCGAAATTACAACTTGAAGTTCAAATTTCAAAAGAACATTTGTAATTGTATCTTCTAGAAAGTGCACCAACTTCCCGGGGCCATAACTTTTGATCCGGGGCTCCGATTCACGAACCGTTTGAACCGTTGGAAAGGCCTTGAAGTCAAGAACACGCTCAAATCCGCTACGCCAATTTCAACAAGTTTTGGGGCCATTCTGAAAGCTCTAAGTGCCTCAAATCCAACTCCAAAGATTTTCAGGTGCAAATCTGGGAAATTAAAACTGCAATATCTTTCAACCTAAGAATAAAAAACAAAAACCGTAAATTAGAAATTTCATTATGACGAAAAGGGTATCCAAAAATGTAAAAACATCTGAAAAATGATAAACTTGAAATTTAACTATTTTTGGGTGATGCAAGATTGCCCTTACACCACTGGATGCTCCTACATCAATGGGCAGATAGGAGCACAATCAAGAAAGCTATTGGGAACTCTCTTTTAAACTTGGTGTATGGGGTAGAGGCTACGATCCCACACAATAATCTAATGAAAATGTATAAGTTTGTACAGGAATATGATACTGACATTTGTGATGAGATGTAAAACAAGATGAATGAATTAGCTGAGCTTGATGAGATGAGGAGAGAAGCTCACAAGAAGAATGAGAAAATAAAGCTTCAAGTTAAATATTTGCATGACAAAAGAGCCACCTAGAGAAAATTTGAGGTAGGATACATGTATGGTGTTGATGTGGAATGCCAGACTAGAGGATAAAGGAAAGCATGGGAAGTTTGACCCCTTATGGCTTGGACCTTATTTAATCGCATACACTCACAAAGAAGATTCTTACTTCCTACAATCACTCCCAGGTAAATTTCTAGAACTGTCAGTACATGGATAGTTCCTAAAACCCTATTTCTCTTGAAATAGGTTATATCTCCATGTACATTGTATAGTCCTGTAAATTATGTATATAGGGTTTGGTGTGTTTTCTTTTTGTTGTGTCTGCTTTCCTTTTCTAGGAAAGCTCCTGGTTTCTTCTGCGTTCCTCTGTATTTGGTCTACTTCACCAAGAGATCTATTCCTCACCATACCCACCAAGGGTATGCATCCCCAAGCATGAGCCATTGATAGATCCCTCAAAATTCTTGAAATTTTGAGACCTTTTATGCTTGATATTAAAATGTCACATGTTCCCCATTAATAGGGTTCAAAGTCTTGCTTAGCCAAGTCTTGTCTCCAATTGACCCATGTTTGATCCTTGAACGTTCTAATTTTACGTTGACTGGTTTTCCTGGTTTTCAATCTTGTTAGTTGTCTTTTTAACCATTGAAATATGTTCCTTATCGATCCCATTTCCTGGGTTAGTCAATCATTTTAATTTGTCCCTATGCCGGGTTTTTAATTTTGATTCATGAGTGACTTAAGTCTAAGTCATCGGTTCCTAAGGGTAAATTCTCGCCGGCCTAGTTAGGGACCTCTTTTATGAGTAACTTCATTTCATGTGTAGGTTGAAAATTCACCAGATCATGGGATTTCATTTGGACCATTTCCCACTGGCCCGTTAGTTTGAAATGACTGCAGTTTAGGGTATGTGTAGGATCATGATGGGCCAAAAAGTGGCAATATGATGGGTATGTAGCTGACGACTTTTCTTTAACCCAAAATTGATGGAATGAAAAGGGTTTTTAAAGGAGATTCTCAACTTTCCACCAATATAAATTATGCTTTACTTTGAATTTAATAAGTAATTATTATTCATTTTCTATTCAAATTACGACTAAAGTCCTGATTGATAGACTGATTGACAAATATCTATAGCTTTCAAACAATATCACATTTTTTGAATCCAAAACATGTGTCACATTCTATGCTTCACATACTATAAGATTAAAAAAAAAAAATTGAATTTCATGAATTTTTACCAAGTTAAGGTGGTCAGACATATGAGTTTTTTATATTTTTTAAAATTTGTAATAAAAAAATCATAATTAATTATTTACTTGGAAAAAAATTACAAAAAATATGCATCACATCGGACATGAGTCCTCTACTTACATCTAAAATCTTATAATATAATATTATCATTTTATTGTGGTTAGGGTGGTCGACCACCTACTTATTTTTTCCCGAATTTAAGTACTATTGCATTGAAATTTCAAATTTTCACCAAATAGATTTTTTTTAAAACAAATCTAGTAGTTTAGAAACTACATTCAATTTTCTACAGATTATATTCTTACATATTTTAAAAATAATATAGATAACTTATTCAAATTTTTACGTCAAGTTTCCTAACTCTGATTTTTCTAATTTTTTTGCCACTTAAGGGCTTTCTTTTTCCATGATGATCCTGCACATACCCTTTAATTTTTGCGAGGTTAGCGAAATATCACCATGTATAGGTGGGCCCAGCCATTACGTCCCATCCCAATGCCCAAAGCTTTGAGATTGACGGTGCTAATCAGACCAAGAAAGATGATCACCACCATTCCTTGCTAGCTCGTGGAGGTAAGATGCAAGTTCTTTAAAAGCATCGAGACCCGCGAGAAGTTGCCACGTTCACCTTGTGGCTACTGGCGGGTTGAGCCCACAAGTACATGAGGAAGGTGGGGTAAATGGATTTCTATTGGCCATTCATCCAAGCTGGAGCAGCGATGTAAATTCAAATGATGTTGACTCAATCTGAGTCATTCAAGATGCCTAACTTAGTTGTCAATCAATGACACATATTCAAAATGGAAAAGTATGCCCATTGTAATTGTTTTTCTTCGCGTGTGTGAGCATTAATGGTGGAGGTGACCCGTAAACCTATTCAATTCCCTTCAAAAATTGTGTATGCGGCCAATTCTTACTTATTTGGGATTTGAAGACATGTCCAATACAATACGAAGAGTTGAGAAGCAAATTTTAGAGGTCATCCTAGCTGGCATTAGGGTTTGTCACAGTTGAAGGAAGTAAGTACAATAAATGCAATTTTATGCCTTTTTCAATTTTCTGAGTTAAGGCTCTTTTTAATCTTCTTTAAAATGAGTGTGTTTCATTTTTTTGCTTTCATTGCTTTAAATTAGGGTTAATCTTTTCTTTTTAAAAGTTGTAGCCCTGTAAGTTGTCCAAAATTAGCACTCGTCCTAGGTCACAAACTACAATCAGGAAGTTGAATAGTTAAAATTCCTTCGTTTAGAATTTCGATATACTCAAGCCATGGCTCCCAAAATACAAGGTGCTTCTTCTTCCACCCATTGATTTGCTACCCCAGTCTACGAACAAGAAACCAGAGGGAAGGGTCTTGTTTCATGGTCCGACTGTGAAGGAAGGGTTGATAGATAAAGCTTGCTTTATCAAGGACGTCGAAGTACCTTACACTAGATGGTAGATGTTTCAACATTGGTTCAGGAATAGGAACCTGGGGTTTCCTTTCAGTAATCCATGGAGGTTGGATATGGGGAATCTGATTATTCCCAATGTGTATATGGATGTAGATCTCTTGAAATATATCACCTCAAAATATGACCCAGTTTCTAGGGCAGTTAGAAAATTTGATGGGGTGGTTATGGTAAGAGTAACTAGGGAAGAAATTGAAGAAATCTTTGAATTGCATGAACAGAGTCTAGGCATGATCCCTTTGAATATGGATACTATTAGAACAGAGCACAACAATACTAAGGTGTTCATCAGAACACAGATGTTTCCCCTACATATTGGAGTGACTGGTGATGGAAAACATAAGAGAAAAATTAAGATTGATGATAGAGAGCTCGAACCTTTCGCAATGAGCTATTTTTCCAGCTATTTTAGAAAATTGTGTACTCTTTGTACCAAATTATTGGTGCTGATCCACCTGACACATTGTAGAAGGAGTATAGTTATCTGGCCACACATCTACAACACCCTCCTTATAGCATTGTTTATGACTATGGAACTTATCTATCTAAACATATCCATAAAGGCTTAGTTGAATTGAAGGAAGGGAAACAATGGGTGAGGTTCTAGTGGTACTCATTGTTAATGCATATGATCTTGTATAAAGGATAAAGATTTTTTTAGAAGGAAATCACCTTAGAAAGGAAGGAGGATGTTGATCTTCCTGTCCAATGTTGGACCCGAATCTTGGATAAAGATGAAAAAAGGTATAACTTTGTAATGTTTAGAAATGCTTTGCATCCAAGATAAGGAAGGCATTGATATATGAACCACCCAGAATTCCTTGAGAAATTCATGAATTCTTGAGACCTAAGGAGATAAGGCTAGATTTTCAAAATTGAGCCATAATTGGGGAGATTTAATTTTGTATCCTGATAAGACAATTTTCTGAGTATATGGAAGTGTTCTAGGCCCATATATCTTTCCTAGAGATGTTCCTTTGAGAGTAGGGTTCCTTGAGATCATGAGGCAGTTAGGAGCTTCACAAGCAACACATTTACCTGAATCAGCAAGGAAGGGGTCATTCTTTTTAGAGTGGACAACATTTGTAGATTACATTGTTACAAAAAGGACATGGAATGAATTAGAACACCTGTTAGCTCCTTGTAAACTGATGACTATGGGCTTGAGGAATCATGATCTTGAAGGCTTCATCATTAAACTCAAAGCAAATAAGAAAATGGATAACTTTGTACATGTTTTTGATTACCCTGAGGATGTTATCAAGAATGTTTTTAACTTTGAGGAACAAGATGAAAGTAAAGCTAAATACCTTGCTTATAGAAAGATGGTAGAAGCTAAGCAGAAGAACATTCCCCAATATGACCCTCTGCCAAATATTCCTAGTGATTTTAATAAAGTTATGCATGTCATGGACAATTTTGAGAATGTTGGTGTCTTGAGCTCGAACAGAGGGAAATCCCAGATAAGGGAAAGGAAATGCCATAAGAAGGGCTGAAAGGAATCTCATACAAATAGAAGAAGAACTGCAAATGACACTTCAAGGTTCAACATTCAGTGAGGATTGGGATGCATTGGCAATATGGTCATTATCTCCAGGATCCAAGAAACCAGCTCTGGTAGAGCCATTAGATTTTAGTGGACAATTGCTTGTAAAGAGAGTTGTTGATACCCCAGCTTTGGAAGCTGCAGACATGGTTGTCAATGTTGCTAGGTTCACTCCAGAAACTATGGAAGGTCTTACTCTGGAGAGAGATAACCTTAGAAATAAATACAAAGAACTCCTTGATGATTATGATAACAGCCAACAAAAAGTGGTTGTTAGAAACTAAATTGGAACTTTATAAACAAAGAGAAGAAGTGCAGAGAGAATAGGGTCAGCCCAACTCAAGCCACCCACCTCTAGCTTCTCCAATGGCATCTTCACAACATTCACCTCATGACCAGGCCTTTGCAATAGTACCATATAGTCAGGGACAAGAATCATTTTTAGAGGAAGAGTTAAGTAGACTAGGCTCTAGTTCATCTGACAGAGAGCAATTGCTTCTACAAATTGAAACATATAAGAAGTTTCTAGAGAAAGCTCAGGACACAATGTATGAAAACATATCAAAAAATTTCTACTCTATCCTTACACATCTAAATGAGAAGATTCAGGTTAGACTTAATAGTGTGTATGACAACTATGCCTTGAAGGTACGGGCAATGAGATTGTCCCAAAGAGATAAGATGTTAGCCATCTCAATCTTGAACAAATGGGTCCCAAAAGCTGAGAGATTAAAGTTAATATTAGTGGGAGTTGGCCAACATGAAGATAAGTACCCTCTAGTACTTCCAGTTTATGATTTTGTATGCGAGTTAAGTGAGCAGAAGTTTCAAGGGTATGAGCCCCACTAGAGAAGAAGATAATAGAATTGATAGCTCAATATAACCACACTGATCTATCACCACTACTAGACATTGAGGTTGCTAATTATGAATTGAAACCATTGCAAGTGTGGAAAAAGGATTTGGATGAGGTTATTGATTCCCAGGTGGATAAAGTTTGCAAGGAAGTTGATACTGGTGCATTTAATGAAACTTTAGAGAGGTTAACATTCCTTATTAGTTTCTTGGAGGATTTTGACAGAGAATCCAATGTAGTAGTAACCAAGTACTCCTCGTATAGGAAGACCTTGGATAAAATTATTGACTTTGATTGGCCGTCTGAGGAAGAATATGAAGAATGGGGAAGAGTGTATGTTGGAAAATTTGGTTTGTGAATAGGAATGTGAAACATATACTGGGTAAAGTATTGTATAGGTCTGGCCTTAGAAGTTACAGTGTATAATACATATGTTTCACAGGAAAATATCAGTTGTTGGCGATATGGAATGTTGACTGAGATGTTGGCTCACTTTTTGATCCACACCATTTTGTCATCTTGTTCAATGAAATCAATGTGCTGCTATGAAGAAGTTTATCCTTTTTGACATATGAGTTTTGGAAGGAAAATTTTCCCTTCACAATGAATGTAAATGATCTTTGTATCATATGAATTTGATCCACTTTGATAAATGTAAATGGGTGATCCCACAATAGTGGTTTACAATTTTGGGTCAAATTGGACACTGAAATAAATTTTTTTAATTAAATCTTCACTTTCGGGCACCTACAGTGGCTAAAACATGAGGAATTTGAAGATGATGCAAACTTGAGTTTCGTGAAATTTTGTTTGTAAATTCTAAATATATTTTTTTCAAAAATTTTGGAATCAGATTGCACTTCTTTTTCCATCTCCCTCAAAAACTAGTTTTTTTTAGAAAACAACATTTTTAAAAAGTGACACTCACCGTATAACGCATTAACATTTTTTCCATGAAGGATGAAATTCTAATTCTTTTGAATTTAGATTTGTAACTCTGATATATAGTGCTTCCACTTGGTTAGATAGTTTTTTATTGAATATTTTATCTTTAATCAAGTTTCAAAGTCAAACCAATTACAATTTAGACATAGCGAGACCGTATAACGCGTAACTTTTTTGTATGTATCAAAATTAAATTTATTTATTTTTGTTGGATCAAGGAATCCAATATATGATGCTCATATTTTTCTTTTTCTTTTTCTTCTATTTTTCCACATGTGCAGAATAAAGAGCTTGATTTTCAGTGAAAAGCCTACATTCACAAGAAATAAAAAAATAAATATAATAATCAAATTTAATTTAATTAAAATTATACTTTTTTGGAATCTTATAATAAGGACTACATACTTACAAAAAAAAAATTTAAATGAATTCATTTGATCCCCCAAAAGGTAAATCAAAAGTGGTTTTTTATCAGCATTTTGATAGGTGTAAAGGAGACTTCGTTATAGGTATGGTTTAAAACTAGCGGGGTTCTATCCAAGGGGGCTTGGTCTAAGGTGGTTTGATCAAACCCTATTCAATTGGAATCTTTTAAATGGAAATTTTCAAGGCTTAAATAATTATATTTTCTAAAAATATGCAATTTCAGCAAAAATTAGGATCTCCCAGAAAGTGTAAACCACTATTGTGGTAGCACCCAAATGTAATTGAATTAGGGAATGTTTCTTATAGCGGTCCAATTAGAATGTGACATGTGTACAATTGGCCTAAATCTTTTTTTTTCTCCCTTATTTTATAAAAGGGAATTCAGGGCCATTTGTGTAGGTCTTTTGTTGAATTTTGGAGCTGAATTGTGAAAATTGATAATACAGAGCGAACATAATGAGTCCTTATCTAATGCTCTAAGTTTAGGTAGAAAGTTTTGTTAAATGTATGGTTTCTTAATATTTTTGAATGATAATGGATGTTTTCCGAGTCTATAGTCTCTCCATGTTGGTTTTGTATTTGAATTATTAATGAAAATCCCAATCATAGATCATTTCATTAATTGTCATTGTTTATGCTTTGATATATGCTTTGGTTTTAGCTCCCATTCATGGAATGCATTAAATTCTTGAATCAAATTATGAATTCATGTGTAGGGTCGTTGGATCTGATAAGTAGTTTGTAGATTTTGGTCATACATTTGTGAATTGCAGGGTAATGTCGCTAAGATCATGAGTATTTAGAATTAAATAAACCTTGTATTTCAATTTGCTCAGACTCCTAGTCCATAGATAATGGTGTTGATCTTCACTCGTTTAAACCTTTCTTATGGCTCTAGTAACCTGACTTGAGAAAAAAAAAATTAAACAATCATTGATCTATCTTGAATTTGTGGTTTGTGTTATTTTTATATTTTTGGCTTAAGGCGTGTAGTTTGTTCAATTAACTGCCAACTTCTTGAATAATTTCATCTTTTAGCCATGGATGAGAGTATATCTACTTAAATATACAATGTACATGCGAATTGTCTAAAACAATAGTATAATATACATTGTAGGATTACCCTCCTTGGTTTTGCAGAGCCCGAAGTGTAGGAGATAAAGCTATTGGTGCCATATCTTGTCAGTTGGCCACTTGTCTAGCATATGTTCGAGAATTGAGCTCGAAAAACTCATAGGTACCTATTGAGACCTAATTGGTTCATTGAAAAAACAATCAACAAAAACAATTTTTTAGTTTCTATATATGTGTGTGGAAAAGAAGTGTTGTTGGTCAAAGGGGGAGAATGTGTTCTTGCTTCAATAGAAGATCATTTTCCCCTTTGCTCCTAAAGACACAAAAAGTCCTGATGGGTTGTGTAGAAGTGTTTGGCTCTTTATCATTAATTTCAAAGGGGGAGAGTGGCTAGTGTGTTTCCATCAAAGCTAAAAGAGGAGATAGTTGGAATTTGTTGTCATTGATTTCAACACTAATGTTTGTGTTGTTGTCATTTATGTCAACCCTGATGGTTGTCATTGATGGGGATTATGGCATCTTAGTAATATGTTGTTAGTACTTGGCATATTTAGTTTGGGCTAACATTAGTTGGATTTCATGCCTTATATTGAATAGATGTCATGCCTTATCAAAGAAGAGAAGAGTTGAAGAAGTTCATGGTTGGATTTCATGCCTTATCAAAGAAGTATTATTGTTGATGTTCATTAATAATACATTATTACTAACAGTGGAGTTGTTTTTAATATAATATATTAAGAATTACTAATAGTGGAGAGGATTAGAAGAATTACTAATATTGGAGAGATGATATATAGTCTATATCATGGTCTCTCTTGATTTCCTTGATAATATATGTAATGCTAAGAAGAATTTTGGTCTCTACAAGTTGCACAAATATTTTTGGTTCAAGAAGTTGCATTCAAGTCTGTCTGGGAGAATTCTCTACATTCCTTCACTGTTGCAATTATGTTCTTGCAGTTTGGTATTCAATGCTAGTGCTAGATATGCACATTGCACTCCTATCTTTTTAGGTCACTTGTATCACCAAGGAGGTTCCTATGAATTGCAGAAGGTTGGCAGTGTGCTAGTTGTCTAAACTGGTCTGAGAAATACTTCACATTTCTTTGCATTGATGTCTCTACTCCTATGGCTTAGTGAATGTGCTCACAATGTCTATGCAATGTCTTAGTTCCAATATCATATGTTGAAGTGGTCCACAATGTGTTCTACAAATGTTGCAATATTCGGTTATGTATTTTGTGTTTCCTGAACAGAGTTTTTTGTACCTTATTGGTATACATGGTGGTTGTTGATGGCATGCCATTATGAAATAAGTGTATGTAAGTAAATTTTGATGTCAAGGAACATCCCTATTTGATCTGCATGTTTCTTATTGCCCACTTTGGTGCCACATTATGTCTTGAGTTGAATTTCTAGGTTTTTTATGGGTATCTAGCTGACAAAGATTGTTCCTTTTCTTGGGCCATGTGTTTAGGGTATTATTCCATCAATGGAAGATGTTTCCTGATAGGTTTGGTTCCTCACCTATTTTTTTTAGGATTGCATCGAGTAAATTCAATTGAAAGAGTGTTTATGGGTCAACTGGTTATGTGATTCAGTGTCTCATCCACATGTTTCCTTGACACTAACTTAGGTTGATGTGTGCTTGGGTGTAAACCATTTTGGATTACATTGAAATAAGTGTTAAGATTTTTTTTTGGTCCTCTCTATCCTTAAGATAGGAACACATCATGCTTTGGTGGCTGACTAGTTGAATTCATTATTTATTCTCTCCCTAACCGACCTAATTAAAGAATTAAAGTGTTGTGGTGGATATAAATACAAGATCATTTTGGAAATTTTTCTTATATATATTTTGTATCCTGCTCTGAGATAGTGAATCTCATAAGGTCCTGTGTATCTTGCTCCTAGAGAACTTGGTTCCTTCTTTAGTATTGCAAGTCCTTTGTGTACCTTGCTCTAAGGAAGTGATCCTTCTTGCAAGTCTTTTCATAGTGAGCCTTATATTATGAGTTAAGTCCCAATGTAGTCTTTCCCTTATTGTGTTTTCCACATAAATTTGGTGTCTCTTTGTGCATGTGTGTGTTCTCTATCTCTTTCTCTTTGCTATTAATCTAATTACTACTATATCTTTTATTGGTAAAGTTTGTTGAAGGTGTTATTGATTCAAATTGCTATATTCTTCTTTGTTACTACTTTACTTAAATTTCCATCTTTATCTACTAAAGGAGTTTTAGTTGTGCTAAAAGTTTCAAATTTTGGAAGGGGTTAAGTTTTGTGCAGACTAATTCACCCCCCTCTCAATCTCTAGAAGTGTTCAACAAATAATTTTTTTCCTTTCAACTTCATGCTTATAGTAAAATAAATTAAAACTTGAGAACCAAATATCTTATCATTTCCCAATTAAAATATAAAGTACAAACTTATAATGAAAGCTCAATCTTGAAGCACAACTAGGAATTCAAAAATGGATCTCAACTATGAGACTAAACATACACAATTATGCCTAGATAAAGGACATTGAAGAGGCTAAAAATGTATGAAAACAACTAGGACATGGAAAAAATAATTAAAAAAATCTTAAATCATATCCCAATACATACCAAAACCTACCTTGACTATCCTAAATCACTATTTCAAAAGGAAAAAATGGCAACCAAGCCATATTTCCTAAAATTAAATATACTTTGACTAATATAAAGATGAGTCTCAGAGATGTGTGATAAAAAGGAGCTAATACATACATGAATTATGAGCTTCAAAAGGGAAACAATAAAGAATGTACATTCAATAATCCACATGAACTAAAGTTGATAATAATTTCCAATATCATGAACATATCAAAAAAGAGTAGAAGGTTTTATTAGATAAATTTCAATTCTAAACATAAAAACTAATTGAATCATGTAAAAGCTATCAATACAAGATTCAAATTTCATGATATAAATTTGAAGTACAAAAATAAAGAAATTGATTTCTTTAATTTAGGATAAACAAAGAATGTGATACATATAAAGCTAAGGATTCAAACAAGATTACACAAAGTGGATCAAAATATTAACAAAACATGAAGAGAAGGTCCCATTTTTAGAAAGATGTACGGTGTGTTGTAACGGCCACAATAGAATCCCTCCAAAAAATAAAATGAGATACCCCCAAAAACTAAGACATGCTTGTAGAAAATCTAGAGCTCAAAGAAACCACCAAGGAAAAATCTCTAAGATGTTTGAAATATTTAATTAGTCCCAAAGAACACTTCAAATAAACAACCAAAATTAGTCCACTGAATGCTACAAAAATCTAATTACATACAAATATTATCTTGAATGATATAATATGTCAACATAGTGTAAATAACTATTTTTGCAAGTGTATTAATTTATTCCTTTACTATGCAAAGATCTATGCTAATGGAAAATAAGTAATAAGAAATGTTATATTTGATTATTAATGAATAAAGATCTATGAATAATATTCAATACACAAGTAGACATGTTACTACATGACTAAACATTGTTCCCCTCTCTAAGGCATACCTCTTTGTCAATTGGGAATCCATAGCCCTAGTAGATATTCTCTAATTCACCCAATAAATTGAGTTTGTATAACTTTTATTTTATTTTTTTGAAAATCACATCCTTTTTCTATTTTTATCAATTCTCCTTTTTTTTTCTTTTCTTTTGATATTCTCCCCCCACCCTTTTTTTGCTTAACTCACAAGCATCAAATATTTTTCTAGGATAAGGACCACAACAATAAATGGTGATCCAAATTTATTGCTTTTTTTATTACTCTAGACCATAATACATTATCCTACAAATTAGAAAGTATAAAAATGTTTAAAGTTTTTATAAAAAAATAAGTTTTATAAATTTGAGATAAGATACATTTGTACTATGTTTACTCCAACATAAAATACAAAGGGATTCAAAACTAGTTTGACTTGTTCTAATATCATTGAGAGCAATAATAAAAGCATAAAGGAAATAAACCTATCAAGATGCTTTGATTAGTTATATATCAAAAAATTGCAAGCTTGTTAAAATTAAGCACAAGGGAACTCCTAATTGAATCGAAAGGTGAAAAAGTAAACCATACCAAAATATTATTTTCAAAGAACAAAAATAGTATATCTTAAACTCAACAAAAAAAAAAGTCAACACTAAACTAAAAAATAAAATTAAAACAAGGTAAATCCAAGTAATTTAATTGAAAAAAAAATCATCCCTTTAGGGAAATACATCTATTTAACAATGAAAGCTAGTAGTTTTATTGGATGTGTTGAATGCATGATTAGTTGATTAAAAGTTAGTTTAGGACAAATGAGCATGAAAGCAACTTTGATAGGCCAATGCGCACTAACAAGGACAACTAGTTCCCTAAAAGAAAAAGGTCAAAGTTGATCTAATGGCCTCTAGAACCTTATAGAGATAGCTCTCTATTATAGATTTGGGATAAAGTATGGGGAATGGTGCTATCTATAATATTATTGTTTCCTAGGCTGGTGATACTCAAACTAATAGAGTTAGTTGGGTGATGAGGTAGTCTAAATAGAATAATATAGGGGTAGGGGCATCAAGAGGAGGGTGGTTGACATTGGATTTTATAGAAAATTCAATCATTATTTATTTATTTCAAAATTTGGATAAATATATTTTTCATATATTGAACCTAAAAGATTATAATAAAATCCCTAAAACTAAATTTTTCCCTTGTATACCTAAAAATGGTGATTTTTTTAAAAAAAGGAAACAATTCCTCTCCCAATATCCCCCACCAAAAATATTCCAAAAACACACATTTTGAATTTTTTCTTGAAATTCCCTAAAAAAGTGTCAATAACCAATGTTTTCTAAGAAAGAAACATTTTTTTATTATATAAATATTTTTTTCAATAGGGTTCCTCCTACACCAATTTCTTCATTCCATCAGACCTTTTTCCATAACAAAATGCTTCTTGTAAAAATTATTCTCTTGTACAATTTTATAAAATGAAAAGCTCTAACACCATAAAAATTAAGTTGTAAAACCATGTTAGAAAGTCAACATGGTCTCTCATTCCATGTAAAAAATTGCTAGAAAATCACTCATTTTCTACTAAAAAAGAGAACTTGGATTAGATATTATGTTAGAAATCACTATGAACAAAAACTAAATTCTATAAATCTAAATTTAAAAGAGAAAAAATATCACAACATTATATTAAGTAACCTCTTGAATAAACTAAACCAAATGATTTGAATCTAAATTAAAAAGATAGAAAAAAATAATCATGATACATTAATAAGATCCTCTCATAGAGTTTATTTCATATTATGCCTCCTCACATTCATCATATTTTCTAAATGTTCGAAGAAACTCTATCTTATAGAGTTCTAAAATGGCCTAAAAATGATCCTATTATCCTATTATATGATTGGTCTTTATATAGACAATGGAGGCCTTTCTTTTTTGAAAAGAGAGAAGGAAGGCATCTAGTAATGTTAGCTTTAATTTTTTATAAGGTTCTATTTAATCATTTTTAAAAAATAATCAAGGATACAAGGGAAGAAGGAATGCATCATTGAAGTCAAATGTTCACTCTATTTTATTTAAGTAATAGTAGAATTTACATAGTGGCATCTTTAGCAACAAGGCATGATTAACATTTGGTAGTTATTAGAGACTTGTGATCTATGTTTGTCTCCAACTGTTTGGATTATAATGACACCTTTACCAATAAATACACATCTTTAACAACAAGACATGACTAACATTTAGTAGTTATTAGAAACCCATGATCTATGTTGGTTTCCAATTGTTTGGATTCCCTTACATAGTGGCATCTCCAACAACAAATACATATCTTTAACAACAAGACATGATCAACAATTTATAATTAGTAGAGACCTATGATCTATGTTTGTTTCTGGTTGTTTGGATTCCCTTACATAGTGGCATTGTTAGCAACAAATGTATATATTTAGCAACAAGACATGTTTAACATTTGATAATTACTAGAGACCCACGATATATGTTTGTCTCCAATTGATTGGATTCTCTTACATAGTGACATCTCCAATAGTAAATACACATCTTTAGTAACAAGACATGATTAATAGTTTGTAGTTACTAGATATATGTATATGTTTGTCTCTAATTGTTTGGATCCCTTATATAGTAGTATCTTTAGGAACAAATACACATATATAACAACAAGACAAATAGCAATTGATAGTTAATAGAAACTTGTAATCTATATTTGTCTCCAATTGTTTGGGTTCCCTTCATGACAAGGGACTAATAGAATACATTTTTTATATAATTCTATACATCTATACTTTCACACTCCGTGTTGTATAATATAAGATAAAAATGTTCTATGTATGTATGCCAAAAAGTGGCAAGACTGTTATCTTTCTGTTTTTTTCTTTGTTTACTACATACAAAGGGAATAGACGCCATGTCTATATTTAACTTTTTACTCTCTCATAAAGTCCCAAACATCTCTGGCTCTTACCATATAAATAATCTTCTTTTTTTAAAATAGAATTTAACCGTTGAACAAGTTAATATTTAAGGAAAGCCGTAAATTATGGGGAAGTTTCTGGAGGCTGCACTGATTGATAAGTAATTGAATTCTTTAAGTCCACTTAAATGATGAACTCCATTATATGATGAAGATCCACTGAATCCATAAATGTCAAAGCGTTAAGATCAGGTCCCAGTGAGTCACCTTAAAGAGAAAAGATATTAGAAAGAATTAAAAATAGAAGAACAAGACGACATACTATCAAATTCTTGACTAGCTCACCCTTGGATTGACCATGAGAGCAGATTCACATTTTCTTTGATCAAAGATTGAAAACAAGAATTTTTGGCAAGAAATCATATTGTGGGTAGTTGAGATTTCAATTCTCCAGCGACCAATACCTCTATTCTGCACCATCTCAGTGCAGAACTGAATAATTCTCTGCTCCTCTATCCCTTATGCTTCACATTTCGAATATTTTAAGATCCAAGACCCCTTCTGAAGAAGGGAAACATTGACTGTATTCTTTCTTGGTTGACACAGATTTACACCAATATGGATGTTGCCTGTTAATCCACTATCGAACCACTAAGTCCATCGCTTTCAATCGTTCATAAATGACTACAATTATGAAAAACGAAGCCGGAAAGCAAAAAACCATTATTAAGTATGAGACTTTATTAAGATGGTCCCCAAATCCATTGTTAAACAAGTCAAAAACATCATCTTGGGGTTGTTACTTGATAGCCTATAAAATAATGTCTGTCTTCTGAAATTGGCCAGTGGAAGAAGGCAATATAAAATCTCCGTGACAAGGTGGACACTAAATCTCTTTTAGTGATCTTCCACTGAATCCAGGGTGGGTCCATTGCTAATAGACATGCATTGCTTACGTTGGAAGTTGCAGAAACTTCTTCATAAAATATGATTTGCAGATAAAGCAGTCAACCCCACGAAGCTGGGATGAGGCAAACTCAATTTGAATGAGTGATGAATCAAAAGAAAACTGATAAAAAGTTGGTAGTATGGTCAACTCTCTATTCTATTTTTTCATTACTTACAACACCCGTGCGGGTGACAGGGACTGCGCATTAATGAGGTGGCAGAAATAGAAAAGTATGTAAGAAGTCATGGACGGGCGGGCGTAAAGAAGAACCCGCGGCTGTATCCTACTGATCGTTCAGTCATTTTTTAAGAAATACTAAAGATAGGTCAACATCTTAAGGACTGTTCATCTTATATTACATCAAAGTACATAGATAATAAAAATCTCACGCCTGAATGCTAAATCTGTAGCTGCTCCACCCATGAATAAATGACCGTTTTTCTATTACCCAGAAGGGATTCGCACCCACCAATTCTCTGAGTCTGCCATTTATTGACTTACAAGTTGTGAGATGTTGTGTTCAATTCTTTCCTTGAGATCTCTGAATATCTCCACAATTTTGCTTGAATTAGCAATACCAATTACTGTTTTCTCCACAATTCCTCTCCAACTATTGGAAGTTTCCTTTATCTAAAGTGCTCTCCACGAAGGGATCAAACTCGTGAGGAATGAACAAATAGATTAATACATGAGTGGATACCTCCCCTAGGCAGCATCTATTTGTAAATGTATGTTTAAAGTATTGTTATGATGATTGAAAGTTTCCTTTTTATCCTCCTCCTTATCCACTATTTGGTTTTTTATACTAATTTTGCTGGTTGGTCATTGCTTATCATATTTCAGTGGTATTGGTGGCTATATAGATTTTTGGGTTGCTGCTAATCACTTGGAACACGTTAACAAATTGAATACCTTCCCTTTTCTTAAACAATTCCATTCGTGCTTTAGTAGACCTATCTTATATCAGGACAAACACACGGCCTGATTCCATTAATGGATCCATTGGGTCTCTTCTCCACTTTGTTTTGTAAGAATTAGTGTATGCTTACAAGAAATTGTTTTTAAAGAATTGTTGCATGCTTACAAGAAATAGTTTTTAAAGGATTGGTGTATGCTTCCAAGAAACCAAATGACTGCCTTTTGGGTTGTGTCTACCAAATCCAGGGCAATGGTTAGAGTAATATGATAGTATATGTGAAAATTCTATAAATTAGATGATAAAGAGGATTTAGTATCTCGATCATTCTGATGGATGGTAAAGTACATAGCAACATATGCCATTTTTAGTGGAACTTAAATCCTTTAAAGAAACATATGATTAAACTATGAAGCCCTTAGTCCTTTTTTTGTGTCTCGTGTTGTGCAACATTGGTAGCACAATTCTTGTTATATTTAGTAGAGGTTATAGATAAATGGTGATATTTGTATATTCATGTACTTTATTATTATTTATAAGTCATGTTATTTTTCATTTATTTTGAAAAAAAATATTTTAATATATTGATATATTGGCAAATGATGTAGTTTTTTTCAAAGTTAGGTCTCTTGTTTTATGCCACTTATCTATCTAATATTCGCATTCTTATATGCTTATCCCTTACCTTATTCATATTTTTTCACATTTTTATACATTTACACCATCTTTTTATTTATTATACTTGTGTGCACATATCTCCAAACACAATTACCCACTTTAATTTGTCCATTTTCATATTCTAGGATAAAATTTATTGTTGTTAGGATATCCTTACATTCATAGATTTGTCTTTCTTGAATTCAAAATTTAAAATTCAAATTGGGTCAACTCCCATGTATATCCTTCCTACCTAAGTCCAAGTAAACAAAATTTTGTAATATTTTGTTATGTCCTATTTAAAGGCGTTCAATACATTTATTCTAATCATCTGAAATTGGTAAATCTTCTCATTCTAAGGAGCATAAGAATTCATTTTTGGTGCTAAGAAAAATCTAGATATGCATAAAAATTCTATAAGCATATGCATGGCTAAAGAATAATTTTTCAATCATTCATACATGTTTTTAATGTGTTGGCCTAGGAGAATATGTACTATAGTGACACAACAATACTTGAGTATTTATAAATATTTCTAGTTTACATATATTAGGACAGTTATAAAACATAGAGTTGCACCAAGTGAGTAGAAGAGTTGAATTCCATTATGTGTATGGATGAATCCAAACTCTATAAGTACTCATTTGTGCATCATGTTGAAATGGGTTGACATTCTAGTCCTATGACATTAAATACTCCAAGGAAAAGTTACTTTATAATTCAATTGAGATAGACTGTTCACCAATTCCCCTAGCTTGACATACTTCTAGGTCATCCTTCTAGCCTTCCTTACCATGCTTCTAAACTCCCATCTCAATTTTTTTATTTTATAGTCTTTATGTGCTTCAGATTTATTAGTTTCACTTACTTTAGCAAAACCACCACTTTCAATACATGACTACTATGAAGCCATTATATTGACTTAAAAACTATTGAGTTAAATTTCATAAGTATAACAACTATTTTATTTCTAATATGGAATTTCCATTATCACTACAAAATTTTAAGATTTCCCATCTACTAAAACTAATAGTTTCATGTCATATGACATGAAAGAAAAAAAATAGAAGGTTTTATCATTTCTTCATATTTTTAATGTCTTCTCTCAC
This sequence comes from Sequoia sempervirens, assembly GCA_007258455.2. NCBI lineage: Eukaryota > Viridiplantae > Streptophyta > Pinopsida > Cupressales > Cupressaceae > Sequoia > Sequoia sempervirens. Next base: position 142,847,929 of record VDFB02373365.1, read on the forward strand.
CCAAAACTTCTTGTAATGCCTTATAATTCAGCTCTCATGCCTCAATAATTTTGCATCCTCATAATAAATTCTAGCATATGCTCAAATTAAAAATCTTAAACATAGCAAATTTGACTATTGAAACCATTTGTAAATTTACCTTCCTTTTCCCTGCATGTTTTAATAGGCCTTTATTCATCCTTGTTTTCCTCTCTATATGATCTACCTATATGTAGATCAAAGTAGTGGTTGATTATAGGTGAATATTGATAAATTGGAGTTATTCTAAGGACATTTTAAACACTTATCACCTTTTTCTTTATTGAATTTTCTTCTAATTTTTGGAAACACGGTGCATAAGTTGAATATTAGTTTATTTAATTTTGTATTTGGTTTAGTAGTATATTTTCATGTGTTTTATTAGTTAAATTAAAATCATTATCTTTGTTTTTGTTATCTTAAAAATTAGTTTCTCATTTAATTTTATTCCATCTATTATGTACGCATGCTCTATCGTGTTTTTGTTCTTTTCTATATTTTATCTAGACCATAACTTGGAGAGCTTCCAAGCTTCTTCCATTATTCTAGATCTCTTGAAGGGCTTGTAGTTACAAATCAAGGATTCCTCTTTCCACCACTTACTAGAATATTGTATTCCTATCCCCATCCTTGCTAAATAAACCTCCCAAGGTTTCAAAACATTTACTCATTTACTATCCCCTATCAATGGACAAACTTAAAAACACTACATTAATATTCCTATTTTGGACTGCTCACTAAAACATTAGATATACATGAACACACATCAAGATATTCCTCATGCAATCATTTCATAACCTTCAAAGGAACCTAAATATTTTTCTTGAAACTAATTTTACCCTTCTTAGGGATCATTTTTAAATTTATTCCATCAATTGGAACCTTTACACACTAAGAGTTCATTTCTCTTAAATAATAATTTAAAAGAATTGAATATTGATATGTTTAACTTCTTATCAAAATTATAAGGCATGTACTTAATGTCTTTATTTTGTTGGAACACCTACATGTTTTTTAATGCTCTTGGACAACCTTAAAATATTTTTATTTTAGGAATTTGGTGCTCTATTCACTTTTAGAGAGTTCCTAAGTGAGAAACAAATGTTCGGGATTGTGAAAGTGTTTGTCATGAATTTTTATCATAAGTTCTATAAAATGATGCAGGAAGCCCATATAGTATGGTGTGGTGGGAATTAGACTTTACATTATAGAATGGAGGTTTCTTGGACCCTAATAAAGCCATATTAGTGATCACATAAGGTTTCTTTGTTTTATGGTTAAACCACATAGTATATAAATTATATTGCTAAAGCATGCACATGTTAGTGTTGGAGTACATGTGGAAAAGACAAAGGATAGGTAGATTCCTTGAAATATTCTCTAGATTACCATAGATTATAAGTATATTAATTTCTACTGTAAGTCATTATTTTAGCCTCAGTGTTACTAATTTTTTTGTATTTATTATCAACATGTGTTTGGTGAAACAAATAATGATTTTGTCAAATCAAGAGTATCATATTTGATGAGTAGTTTTTCCATTTGGAGAAGTCTTATTGGAGTGAAATGTAGTAGGTTGATGCTATGGTTAATTCATTATACAATTTTGTAAATGTTGGTATTCCTAAGTTAATTAGGATTCAATAATAAAAATGACTTAGGTCTACATCTATTTTATGGTAATGAAGGAATACATTGATGTGTGCCTATGATATGATGATGATATGAGTGTGTAGAGGTTTTTCACTTGATTATTACAAATTAAATAAAGGTGGAGCAAGGAAACTTCATGTATTTAGTTCTTCTTTGATATTTTAATATAATTTTAAACTCACTTTTTCTAGTAGGTTTTTTCCTAAAAGGTCTTATCAAGTTACATCCATTTGTCTCATTGTACTATAGATTATGTGATGTTATATTATTTCATAATATTTTTATAATTTAATGAAAATAATATAACTCTAATTTAGACCACATGCTTTGAAGTTTTTAATTACCAAGTTACCATTATTTTGGAATAATTTCCACCAACTTTTTAAAAAGCTTAGGGTTTTGGTATGGGAACCTTGTTGTTTGGGGATAGAGTCATGTTTTCTTGTTGTTAATAATACATTTAAGGTTTTTATACTAGAATCTAAGGGTTTTATGGAAGAGTGAGGATATATTCTATTATTGTAGATGTGTTTCTAGTTACAATTGGAGGGTTTTAAAATTCTATGAGAATTCAGGAAATGTGATTTTATATGAACATGTGTAACATATATTAAGATATAAGGTTGAGAGATAAAAATAGATAGAATTTTAAATTATGGAAGTTGAAGGTTGAAGAACTCTTGGTAGAGAGTTGTATATTTTTTGATAAAACTGACAGGTATGTCTAATGAGGACTAAAATAAACTAGATAGGAGTACTATTTATTTTGGTCAACAACTAGTGGATTTGTCAATTCAAAAGTATCAAAGTAGATGAGCAGTTTATCCATTTGGAGAAGTCTCATTGGAGTGACATTTGGAAGTTTGATGTCATGGTAAATTTATTATATAGTTGTCTAATTATTGTAATTTTATAGGTGGTTAAAATAATGAGTTAATTGGGATTCAATAGGAAAATGACTTAGGTATACATCTAGTTTATGGTAATGGAGGAATAGATTAATGTGTTCATATGATGTGATGATTCTATAAGTTTGTAGAGATTATACACTAGATTTTGTAGATTAAGGAAGGTGAAATAAGAAGACTTAACATATTTAGATTATTCTTTATAGAAAAATATAATTTTTAACTCTCTCTTTCTACTAGGTTTTTTCCTAAAAGTGTTTATTAGGTTACATCCTTTTGTCTCATGTGTACTATAACTTATTTATTATTTCTTAAATTCTTTGTATATTTTTTCTCATTGAATTAAAACAACACAACTCTAATTTGGATCACATAATATAAATATTTTGATTACCATGTTTCCTATATTTTAGATTAATTTCCAACATCTAGTAATAATCTTAGGATTTTTGAATGAGAGCCTTGTATTTTGGGGATAGGGTCATATCTGCTTCATGTTAATTATACATTGAGAATTTTTTTATCATAATAATGGAAGGTGACATTTTGTTTATTGTACACGTGTTTCTAGTTAAAATTAGAGGTTTTGACAATTGTATAAGAGTCTAAGAAATATGTTATTTTTGATAAAGTAAGCAACATTTTTAAGGTGTTGTACCCTTCACAGAGAGCCACAAGGGCTAATAGAGTCCAATATAAAAAAATCAACAAAACAAAACACCTAACCAAAAACTAGATGTGGACTAACAACACACAAACCAACAACAAACTAATAGCAGACTGGATGGCATTCTCCCAGTTCTTTGACAAAAGCTAAACCCCATCATCATCGATCCACTCTTGGTGGTCTTCAGTCTTCTTCATCTCCATCTTGTCCTTCATGACAACCAATAGGGTACCAGTGACACAGTGAACCAATTTTACTGTGAAACAGGTCAAACCATTGAGTTTTTTGTCTAGTTTGTCCATTCTTTCTTTCAACACATTGAGCTCCTCCTCGCCGCCCATAGTGTAGTCAGGATCATTTTGCTCAATATCCATCAATTCCAACGAGTGATAGGATGAAACCTCCTTTTGAGCTTTACCCTTGTCAAGAATGGATGAGGGACCTTTGGCTTTCTCACCTTCCTCGCCCTTCGACACCTCTTCAACTCTACTATCTTTGCTACCCGACAACTCCTCTTTAGTGTCCAAATCTCTAACTTGCAATTTTTTCTTGTTCTTTGCCAACCTGCTAGAGCACCAAATGATGGCATCACATCCAATAACCACAGTCTCTGCAACCACTGTATCACCCAATGAGTCCTTTCTCACAACATTTTTCCCTTTTTTTGGAGGATCCTTCTCCTCCTTACCTTTCTTTTTCAGGGTAGGCTTATTGGAAGTCTTAGCAGGGGTAGACTTGAGGTCACATAGGCTAGCCGCCTCACTGGTTTGGGCAACTCCCTCAATACCTTTAAGTTTTTTGGTAGCGGTTTGGGTTTTTAAGAATCAGAAAGGACCGGGTGACTCTTCCTAACAGGGCCTTTAGATTTGACCAAAGATAAGTTGGTTGTAGTGGGGGGCTCAATTTCCTCAATTCAGGCAGTCAAAATGGGTTTTAGAGGGCATAAAGCCAGATGAAAGTGGTAGAGTCTTAGGATAAGACCCTGGTGGAGTGGCAGGGGAGTAGGTTCATTGGGATTTAAAGTAGCAGACTCCACACATTTTTCAATCATTTTTTAAAGCTCCATTAGCAAAAAAAAGGGAAATCTCAGTAAAACTTTATGCCTAAGGTGATTTAACAAGGGAAAATGGTAGAAGTAATAGGTCTTGTACCTGCCTTCTAGCGTGACATATTTCATCAATGCAAGACACGCCTAGTTCCACGACTGAGGAAGAGCCTCTCGTTCAAACCCAGACTGGTTGCACACCGTCTTCTCATCCCCCACAAAGAATTTGTCCATACTAACATTATCCTGGGTCTTAGAATGTTTAGGATGCTTCATGCCAGAGCACTGGAGACTTGTCGCCTACACAATCACTTCCTCATTCACTGTAAAGGAGATGCCTCCCAGAGACACAAGTCGATTCTTCCAAGAGTTGACGAACTGGGTCGACAGATTAGGGTCATGGCCCACAAGTCTCTCCATCAGAGGAGCAATTCCACCTTCGACACAAATGTGCCAGACCAACGGATCCTTGCAAAATTCATTGTAATTATCTGGCTCTGTTCGCACCGTATCACCCCCCATGATTCTGCATTGTGCACAATATAACCAGGAACCCTGAAAAAATGGAATGTTAGAAATAATGGCAAGGTGAAAAATCACCTGCACAATAAGGCATTTAAGCCATAAACGACAATCTTTGGGAATCAAGCCCAAGGACAAGTTACACGCATGAGTAAATAATTTCCCTGAAAGAATATTAGTTGAGGCATTAATGAGGATCTCCTCGCATAAACGGCTAAGCAAAAAGGACATGATAGGCAGGGAAGAATTTCCTTCCACGTAGCATAAATATAGAAATCTAGGCAGGATAGCCACAGGGCCATAGTTAGAAATCTCCAAATTGATAGCATCTAAGGATTGGTCAACTTTAGTTATACCATAGATAAAAGCTATAAGGTGCTAAACAAAAATAGAGGATAAAGAAAATCCAAAAAGGAGCTTTATCTCATAATTACAAGTCACATCAAAATTGAAAACAAAGAATTTAAAAATCTACGAGCTTAAGTAGATCCCTATAAGGAGATTACAACAAGTACAGTCCAACTTAGAATTAATTATCTTGTACTTGTCGCAGCAAAACATGATTTCCATTTTCCAAATGGGCTCCATCCTATAATTTGAAAAAATCCACTTGTTATCCATCCCATCGACACAGCTAATCATCCATCTCATCAAAACAATAAGACCACATAGTCCAACAAAAAAGCATGTGGACCCCTAGAAATCTAGCTAAGCACATGTGTTTTCATCATGGGTCGAGTAAGGGCTTTGTTCCTTCACTATAATACTTTGAATATTAGGTGGAAGTAAACTTAAATCATGCCAACATTTGGAAAATTTCTAGTGTGTACCAAAATTGGCTAAGGCATCAGCCACTTGGTTCCCCTCTCTGTAAATATGACTAGCCACCTTTAATTTTAATTTAGACACAAGGAATCTAATGTCAAGAAGAATATCCTTAGTTTTCCACCCCAACAGTCTATCAAAATTAATAGCATCAATAATGGACTTAGAGTCACCCTCAATGTGCAGGTTCTCTATCCCCAAGGAAATAACTATTTGTAAGCCCTTTAACAACGCTCTAGCTTCTGCTATCATAGAAAAATAAAGACCAATCCCCCCAACATAACCAGCCACCAACTTTCCTCTATGATCCCTGATCACACCTCCTATACTTGCTCGGCCCAGGTTGCCCTTAGTAGCCCCATCAAAGTTTAGTTTAAACCAACCCCTATTAGGGGGTTTCCAAATAGTGGCTCTCCTTGCTATAATTTGGGAGTTGTCATAAGAATTAGCATCGAGGTTCTAATGCCAAGATTTAGTTATGCTTATTTCCATCTCAGTAGGACCTTTATCTATGGTTTTCCCTTTGAAGAGAGATATTTTTGCAATGAGCCAAGCTCCAATACCAAACACCTCTTTCAGGTTCATCTCACTGTTATTGAAGATCCTATTGTTCCTCTCTTTCCATAAGCACCAGCATATAATGGGAGGAACTTGGTTCCATATTTAACCAGTTAAAGGATGGGTAAAGGATCCATACCAACTCAAAATAATTGATGTGATTTCCTTACACATAATCCACTGTATCCCCAATCTTCCAAAAGCCAGCTCCCACACCTCAGTAGCAAAAGGGTAGTGTAACAGTAGATGATCAATCGATTCTTCATTGCATTTACACAAAAGGAATCTATTAGGGATCTAGAATCCCCTTTTCATTAGATTATCTTGAGTAAGAATTATGTAATGACATACAGTCCCCCAGAAGAAGTTAACTTTCAGTATCATGTATCTATTCCAAACATTTTTCCATAGATTATTGACCACACCCTGATCAGTCAGCTGACTATAAGAAGATTTAATAGTAATATCACCTTGGTTATCATGGATCTAGAAGAATTCATCCCCACAGTGAGAAGGGGGTATCTTGGTGAGAGAGAGAAACTCCTACAACATCTTGGATAGAAGACACAAATTAGGGGATAAAGGAAAAAAAAGGCTAATGCCATTCCATTTCCTAGCTCTCAAGGGCCCAATCAGATAATCACTAATATATATACCAAACACTTGTTGAGCTCGACCCTTAAGAAAACTAAACTCAGAAGATTCCAGCAGAGAGTCAAGTAACCAAGAATCCTCCCAGAATATGATTTTATTACCATTACCTATCTTCCATTTGATCCCATTCCTCATAAGGTCCTAAAGACTGCAGATACCCTTCCAAACCAAGGACCCTAGAGGGTGGGCCTCTGAAAGGCAGTTAATTAATGACCGGTTCAAAAGGTATTTGGAATTCATTAAATCTTACACCAGTCCTTCCTATCCCTCAGATGATCCCAACCCAATTTGGCTATAAGAGCTTTATTAGAATTAGAAATGGTTCTTATCCCAAGACCACCACAAATTTTTGGTTGACAAACCTTATCCCATTTAACCAAAGCAAGTTTCTTTTTTTCCTCAGTGCCCGACCAGAGGAAAGACCTTTGGATTTTCTCAAATTTGTCAGTAATATATCTAGGTATCTTAAAAATGGATAGGAAACAAATAGGGATACCTTGAAGAATAGCAGAAAGAAGCTGAAGCTTACTAGCATGGCTAAATAAAGAGCCTTTCCACCCAGTAAGCTTCCTTTGAATCCTTTCAAGGATAAAATTCCAAAACTCCGAAGTGACTTCTTTGATAGTTAAGGGTAACCCAAGATAAACTAAAGGGAGAGAACCACTCTGATAGCCCAGGACAATAGTCACCCGATTTTGCAAGTTAGGAGTGTTGTTAAAGAAGTAAATCATACTTTTATTGTAGTTAATGCATTGTCTAGGACAAGCAACATAATTGTTGAGATAATTTTTCCATTTCCTGGCTTCCATCACTGAGGCTTTCCCAAACAGAAAAGTATCATCCACAAATTGTTGAATCACAATCAGCCCAAGGGTGGAAGCAACCTTAATTCCTTTTATGGACCCCTCCATCAGCATATTAGTTAAATTCTTGCTTAGAACATCCGCCACCATTATAAACAAATAGGGAGATAGGGGATCTCCCTGTCTGATACCTCTCCCAACATGAAAAAACCCAAAAGGAGAACCATTAACCAAAATAGAGTACTTAACAGTAGTAACACATTGCATAATAAGATTGATCACTAATTGATTGAATCCAAACTTAGAAAGAACTTTAGGGACAAAATTCTAGATCGCCTTGTCATAGGCCTTAGAGATGTCAAGTTTAAGGACCATGCCAGCATAATTGCACCTATCCATTGATTGAACTAGTTCATGTGTTGTGATAGTAGCATCAAGGATATGCCTACGAGGCACAAACCCTTTTTGAGTAGGGCTGATAATTTTATCAAGGAGTGGTTTGATGCGGTTGACCAAAAATTTTGAGAGGATTTTATAAAAAGTATTGCATAGGATGATAGGGTGAAAGTCTACCATATGTTGAGGATCATCCACCTTGGGAATGGGAGCAATGAATGTGTGATTTAGTTTCTTAAAAATCTTACCAGATTTGAAGAAATCATGAGCAATTAGAACAAGGTCCTCACTAATAATCTCCCAGAAGGTTTGAAAAAATCCAAAGGGAAACCATCAGGGCTAAGAGATTTGAAGGCCCCCATACTAAAAGTAGCTAGCTTAACCTCCTCAAGCATGACAGTACTGAGAATCCCCATATTGTCATCTGGGAAATTAAATTCAGAAGTGATTCAACCAGCAGACTGTCAAGAGATGGGTTAGGAGCGTCAATAGGAGTCGCATAAGCCTTTTGGAAGTAGTCTGTAGCCACTAAACCAATAAGGGAGGGAAAAAAGACAACCAATCCCTAAGCATTGTGTAACTTGTCTATCTAGTTCCTCCTCTTATGTTTGACAATAAAAATATGAAAGAAGGAGGTGTTCCTATCTCCTTCTTTTAGCCATTGCACCCTAGATTTCTTTTTCCAAAAAATCTCCTCTTTCTTGAGAATTTGTTCCCACTCCCACCAATTCTCCTTCTCTTGGTTGCAAGTGGAAAGACTGATATCATCCTCCTCCATTCTATTTTGAACCATTTTCAACTTTTCCCCAATAATTTTTTTCTCTTGGAAAACATCCCCAAAGACCATTTTGTTCCAGCCTTTCACCATACATTTAATGTGTTTTAGCTTAAAAAAGATTTTGAACATGGGGGAACCATGCACAAGGATATTCCACCATTCAACAATTTTCATTTTAAAATTAGGGTGGAAATTCCACATGATTTCAAAGAGGAAGGGATAAGATCCAACAACAGACTGATCACACGAAGTTAACAGCAAAGGATTGTGATAAAAAACCAGTCCTAGGTAGGGCCTGGCACTAAGCAAGCCCAACTAGTTGCAAGAACAAAGGAAGTGATCCAATCTAACTTGAATTAAGTCTTCACTCATATGTATGTTGGACCAGGTAAAAGCTTGGCCCAACAAGTCTATATCAATTAGGCCTATAGAACTCAAAAACTTAGCCATATCAGCCATGTTCTCAGAGTAGTTGATTAGACCACCACTTTTCTCTGAGGGAAATAGGGGGGAGTTGAAGTCCCCAACCACCAGCCAGCAAAAGCCACTATTATTTTTTATCCAGTCAAGAAGAGACATCCATAGAACTAGTCTAGTATTCCTTTGGTTGGGTGCATAAACATTGATAAGTGACCAAGAGCCACCTGGGAAGGTAAAAGAGACACCAACACTATTCGGGCAACAAAACAAGTCAATTCCTTTTAATTTAGAAGGGTTCCAAAGCACCGTTAGACCTCCAAAGGCCCCTTTAGCATCACTATAATGGTAGGAGGCCCCAAACCATAAGTACTTAGCAATATTATCAAAATTAGCTTTCTTCATTTTAGTTTCTTGTAGGAGTAAGACATTTAACTTATGTTCAAGAACATAGTTCTTTAAAGCAAGTTGCTTATGGTAGCTATTCATCCTACGCATATTCCAAGGTTCAGCTTTTATTCATCCTACGCACTTCCAAGACCCTTTTTTTTTGGGACACTTCCAATGGGAAATCTCATTTGTGGTTTCTCTTAATCTCATGGATCTTTGGCTTGGCCTACCTGACTTGGAGTCACCTCCCACATCTGCTTTTTTCTTCCTCCCTTTTTCTTCAGAGTTATCCAATTCTCCTCATTAGCAGCAGACTCCTGTTTCAAATCATCTAAGATGAAATCAAACGCCGCACCCAAGCCTAGATCCTCCCATATTTCACCCTCTTCACCAACAGTCTCACTAGTTCCTACTAAGGCCACCTCCAACAACACACCACCAGTAGGGATGTCATCCCCAAAAGCCATGCTAGGAGAAAGATTATCTACTTCCATCACATTAACACAATCCATATTCTCAGCTAAGGACAGATTAGCAAGACCCTTAGCTGGAAAATCCTAGTCACAGACTTAGGAATAGGAAAACTAGGATTATGAAATTCTTCGCTGGCCACTAACTTAGGAAGAGGAGTCTCAGAGCTAGGAATGTCAGAGAAAGTTGTCAAAGATGTTGAACCATCTTTTGACAGTCTTCAATACCAGGAGGAGAACTAGAAGGACCAATAGAGTCTCCCTTGTTAGGATCCTTATTAAAGGTTGACTTGCAGTCAGAAATAAGGTGCCTAGGTTTGGCACACTTCTGACAGTATACCACAACATTTTCATAGCACATAAGTTGAACCCAAGACCCAAATTTAGAGAAGAGCTTATCAGAGTTAGGCAAAAATTTGTTCACACAAATATTCATGCAAAAGCAAGAAAACACTAACCTGGACTTCGATTTGGTAATGGAGTCAGAAGTGATGAAGTTTCCCAAGGAATCACCAATGCTCTTAAATATTGATTCATCCCAGTATTCCAGCAACAACCTGATAAGGTGAATCCAAACCAAAGCTGACTTATTGAGGTCCACATTAGGGTTAAACCCCAGCTTCCAGCGGCATAAAGCCAAACTATGTTTACCATAAACCCAAGGTCCTGAAGACAGAACAAATAATAGATCTTTTGGCACTGTGAACTTGAAGAGGAAAATCCCACTAGACATAGCATATATTTCCACACTTCCCTTGAGATGCCACTTAACAACAACCCATTTCTTGACCATATCCATAGTAGGGCAGAAAGAGAGAAACCTACCCACTACTACATTCTCCAAGGATGAGAGAATCTTATAGCTAACCGAATCAGAAATAGCAAAGTCTGTTCTAGACACAATAACCTCATCCCCATGAGGAGGAGGAGGGAGAGGGTCATGTTTACTATTGGTTAGAATATCTTTCCACCCAAGGGATTCAGGAGGAATCACAATCGTTGGCACTTCAACCGAAGACACGGGAGGCACCGAAAGTTCTACAGTCAAGAGACCTATCCCGCCAGGAGTGTCTCCCAAGGGACACGAGTCCGCATGAAACAAGGCTAGGCTCAGGTTAGGGATGGGAAAAGGGGCACCGTGGGGTACCCCCAGGGCAGAATCCACCATGCGTGCAGGATGTTCAAACACGGGCAAAGGACAGGGAGAGTGGGAAGAAGAAATATGTTATTGAATTCATGGATAGCATATATTAATATAAGTTTGAGGGGTAAAATGGATATAATTTTTTATTATGAAAGCTAAATGTTGAATATTTCTTCATAGAGAAGGATCTATTTTCTTTGGTAAAACCTATAGCTATGTGTGATGAGGACTAAAATAAATTATATAAAAAATCTAAAAGTAATATCCATCTATGCCATTTATGTTCTACGTTAATAGTTTTGTAAGAAGAATAAATTTAATATTTGTTGTAGTGTGAGATAGGAACCCTATATTAGTCAAAGAGTTTTGTAAATAAAATTTCTTGAAAAAAAATGTATTCCTTAAAGAGGAAATAGGGAACTATGTTAATGATCATCTTATTTAATTTAATTTAATTCTAAGTTAATTAATGTCAATTGAATTCAATTTAAAAGAGAGAGCTAGGTGGATAATCTTACATTGTTCTTACTCAATCTATTAGATGATAAAGGTATGAAAATTAATGGAAACCATTCTTTACCTAAACTTGAGTATATTGTATGAGTTTTGATAAGTAAAGAAAACAAGATAAATCCCATTGATATTTTATTTAGTGATGCTCTATTTTTAGAGACGAGTAAAAGGATAGAGGGGCTAAATAGAATGCAAGATATAAGTGGAAGTCTAAGGGAAATGGTAGGTTCTTATCTCCTAGTAAACATAACATAGAGAAGTATAATATTTGCAAAAGAGGTCACATGAAGAAGGAATTAAAATATAGGAAGAATGACCATTCTTTGGATACATTTTCAAATAATTATGAGATTAGTAGTGATTTTTTTTATATCTACTAACATTGTTAGTGATGAGTATTTTTTTATCGATCCAAGTGCATCATTTCACATGATGCCTCATAAGGAGTGGAACTTTGAGTGTAAGGAATTGATAGAGGACAACTATTAATTGGTAATAATCTCTCTTAAAATAGTTGGTCAAGGAAAGGTGAAAGTGTCCTTTAGGGATGGGAGAGTAAACAAATTCAAATATTTTAGATATTATAGATCTAGCAAGGGGAATATGTCTACTAATGGGGACCAAAAGGGGGGTCAAAAGTAGCCATTTTTTTTCAATTAGTAAAATTGGTCTTGGATGAGTAATTGAAAATAGCTACATTCAAAATTTGAATGTGTGACAAGAAAAATATTTGTAGGGATTAGAATATGGTTTCTAAAATACTATTTTTTTTAAATGTTAGAGATTAAGAGGTTCAAATATGGGGAGAAACAAAGTGGTCCTATTTTTTTTTTAAAATATAACATACCATCTATTATTCTCCCCTTAAAATGTTTATCTTTTACAGTATTTCTAAATTTGCTTTGGTGGAAAATTAGCTAAGATCATGTAGTTTATGTCCTTTTTCTATTTTTAATAAATATGTGGGTTTTTACTAATTTCTAAAGTGGACACATCCTAAAAAAAAAAGGAGCATTACTCCCCCTTAATTTTTTTGAAAACTAATGAAAAATTGTTTTTTAATGTGTATCTTAAATAGATTATAGAAAGTAAAAATGTAGTTTATTTTAAATTTGGATGAGAAAATAAAAATGACATATATATATATGTTTTTTTTTAAATAAATACATTAGCAAAATAAATTACAAATAAAAATATTAATAAATTTAAAATATAGAATATATATATATATATATATAAGAGATTTCAATGTTATTTTAACATTTTTGTAGATCAGCATAAAAAATATGCAAATGTGATGGAGACCGTGCTCAACATGTTGCAAGTATGTGCATTTTTTTGTTGCATTGATGTAAACCTTGCTAATTCTTTGATTATTTGTCATTAGTAGTATCACTAGTGTCAACCTATGGTGTTATTAGTAGTATTGTTGGTGTCAACCTCTAATGTTTCTTTGATAATCATGTGTATGGTCGAGTTACTATGTTACAGTTGGTTTGGTAGTAATGAGAATGTGCTAAAGATGATGAGAATGTATTTGTGGTGCTTTTTTTCCAAGTGATTTTGAGAAAATTTGAAGAAAAGAGAAAATAGTGTGTTGGAGAGGTGTTTTGTGTGACAAAGTAGTGTTTTGGTTTTGCTCCACATTTCTTCATGCTTGAATATCCTATTGTGCAGTTTGGATATGTTGATTAGAGGTGTTCAAATGTATTATATCTAGAGTTTCAGGTTCTAGATCATTGTGCAAAGAAATTGTGTTCACCAATATGTGAAAAGTCATATTGCAGTGATGTTTGGGAGAAATGGTTTTCTCTACATTTCTTCATATTTTGGTTTCTAGTCTTGCGAATTTGTAAGTGTGCTTATATTGCTAGTATCTATCTCCAATCTAAATTTTTCATGGTTTGGTGCTTTAAAAGTTGGATTCTTGAGTTATAGTGTGTGGAAGGTTAACTAGGTGTACAGGGTGAGTATGTTCTTTAGGTGAAAGTTGTTGCAAAGGAATTTTTTGGATTTCAAGGTGTTTATGAATATTCTAGATTATGTTCAAGTGAGGTATGTTGTCTACAAGTTATCTTTGGATCAAAGGAAGCATGTACTTAAATGTTTTATGGTTTTTACATAGGTTTAGCCAACCTTGGGTGTTTACACTAATTGAAAATATGCTTCTATGTTTGTGGAAGAGTGGTATGGTGTGTAAGTGTGTTTTTGGGACCAAGTTAAGGTGTATTGTGGTCCACTTTTATTCCTTTCCACCGTAGGAATTCTTAGTGCTGACCTAATTTGAATTTGCATGATTGAGGTGCACAGTCAACCTTGTCAATTATTTTCAAGCTTAAGGATGGTATAAATAAGTGTTGAGTTGATGGAGAATTGGGGTAATGGTTTGTGTGATGTGAAATGCAAAGTGATCCTTAATGTGTTCTAGACTACTGGAAGCAGTGAGCAAGTGTCTACATTCTTCAGAGAGGTTGTGAATGTACTGATGATGTTGTGGTGGATCTTTCTATTGCTTTGAGATGGATTTATCATTATAATATTATTCTTTCTTCTTTTATGTAATCTAGTAGTGAGCCCTTAGCAATGAGCCCTCTGGTAGTGAGCCTATTGTATTCATGTTGCAATTACTTTATATTGTGAGCTAATGCTCATCATGGTTTTTCCCTTCTTAGGTTTTCCATGTAAATATGGTGTTCTCATGTGTTTGGATGTTTTTTAATTATTATTTCTCATGTTTACATTCTACTAATGCATGATAAGGATTTAAGTGGTTGTTAATATTTTAAGGACTAAAAGAGGTCAGAATGTTAAAGAGGTTTTTAAATGTTTTAATGTACAATTGATTCACCCCCCTCTCAGTTGTCTTGTACATTCAACAATTGGTATCAGAGAAAGGTTCCCTAGAAGATAGATTAACCACTTGAAGTAGATCTGGTATGGCACACGAAAAGGAGGCTCCTCTATTTAATGGAATTTATTTATGCATTGTGGAAGACCAAGATGGATGGTTTCCTTGTTTCTCTTGGGTTTGCAGTTTGTAAGTCTATTAAATCTAAATATACTATGCCTACAAATGGTTTGAGCATTGATGGTGAGATCAAGGCCTATGAGAATAATGGGAAAGCAAGGTATGATATTTTGAGCGGCCTTTCTAATATTGAACTTGTAAGAACAACTGCATCATTGAAAGTGGATGCTCAAATCACATGATAGGTGATAAGAGTAATTTTTTTTGAGATTGAAAAGTTTGAAGGTGGATTAGTTAAGTTTGGTGATGATACATCTACTAAGATATGTGAAAAAGGTTTAATAAATTTTAATGGCATGTATAATATAGATGTCGTTCTTTATGTTAAGGTTTTGTAGAATAACCTTTTGAGTGTAGGATAAATGTGTAGTACAGGATATAATCTTGTGTTTCAGAACAATGGTTGTGAGATCAAGAAAGGCTCTAGAACTATGATTGCAGCAGGAACAAGGATAGATAGAAATGTTTATCAGCTTAATGGTGGTAATGGTGTGTGTTTTATGACTTAGATTAATGAAAGTTGGCTATGGCATATATAATAATGTGTCACATCAATTTTGATAGCATAGTGAGGATAAGTTCAATTCAAGCTGTGAGAGATCTACCAAATATCAAAAATCCTATAAATGTTGTTTGTAAGTAATGTTGGGTTGGAAAGAGAACTAGAAGGAGTTTCAAAGTCAGAAAAAATATTCTTCTGGTCCATTGTAGTTGGTGTGCATACAGACCTTTGTGGACCTACAAGAATAAGAAGTTTTCAAGGTGACAAGTGCTTCTTGCTATTAATTGATGATTATTCTAGAATGACTTGGGTTACTTTTCTCAAAGAAAAATTAGATCTAGATAAGTTTAAGGTATTTAAAGCTATGGTTGAGAATGAAATGGATATGAAGATCAAATTTTTGAGATTTGATAGAGGTGGAGAGTTCACCTCTAATGAGTTTAACACTTTTAGTGAAGATCAAGGAATAAAGAGGAATTTTTTAGCCCCTAGGACTCCTTAGCAGAATGGAGTGGTTGAAAGGAAGAATAGGATTGTTTAGGAAGTAGAAAGAACTATGATGAAAGAACAAAACCTATCAGAAGTCTATTGGAGAGAAGCAATTCATACTGTAGTCTACATATTTAATAGAGTACAAGAAAAAGAAAATAGTTCAAAGACTACCTATGAGTTATGGTATGGAAGGACTCCTATTGTCAAATATTTTAGAGTATTTGGAAGAAAATGCTATATCAAGATAGATGATGAGAGCTTAGGAAACTAGTGCAAGATTTGATGAAGGTATCTTCCTTAGATATTCTACAAAAAGAAAACCTTGCCAATTCTACAACAAGAGGCTGAGAAGGATTGTTGAAAGTGCAAGTGTGAAAGTAGATGAAGGTCTACATAAAATTTTAGTGATGATAGATGGATATGAATCAAATGAGTCCTCTCAAGCAAAGAAGAATAAAAATGTGAAGATGAGGAAAATGAAGTACAAATTGAAGAGGAAGAAGCTTTGGAAAGGATCCCTAAGACTCCTAAATATGTGCAGAAGAATCATTTTGAAGATCAAATTATTAGTGATAAAAGTAAAGGTGTATTGACAAGAAGAAAGGTTACTTTGATAGAAGAACAATTAAACTTATGTTTACTTTCCAAAGTTGAACCTAAAATAGTGATTAAGGAATGCAAAGATGAGTATTGGATCAAGGCTATGGAAGAAGAACTAATGCAGATCAAGAAGAATGTGACTTGGGAACTTGTCCCAAGACCAACAAACAAGAATGTGATTGGAACTAAGTGGTTGTTTTAGAATAAACTGAATGAAAATGGAGAAGTTGTTAGGAATAAAGCAAGGCTTGTGTGTAAGGGTTACTCACAAGTGGAAGGAATATATTTTCAGGAGACATTTTCTTCGGTGGCAAGAATGGAAGCTATTAGAATGTTTTTAGATTTTGTAGTACACAAAAATTTCAAAGTGTATCAGATGGATGTGAAGTTTCCATTCTTGAATGGTGAATTGGAAGAAGAAGTTTACATTGAACGATCGAAAGGCTTTCAGTTATTAGATAATCCTAATATAGTCTACATATTGAAGAAGGAATTATATGGACTCCAGCAAGCTCCTAGAGCTTGGTATGCAAGATTAGATAGGTAGTTGTTGTAGAAAAGCTTCAATAAAGGTACCACAGATAGTAATCTTTACTTTAAAGTGGAGAAAAATAAAATCTTGATTCTAGTTGTGTATGTTGATGACATAATCTTTGGAGGTAATGAAGCAATGTGCAAGAGATTTGAAAAAGAGATGTAAAAAGAGTTTGAGATGTCTATGTTTGGGGAGATGAATTTCTTCCTTGGAATACAAATCAATCAGACATGAAAATGTATATTTATTTCACAATCAAAGTATGTCAAGGATATGTTGAAGAAGTTTAGTACGGAAGACTCTAAACTTATTTGTACCCTTATGGTTACTAGTTGCAAGAAGAGTAAGAATGATTACTCTTCTAAGGCTGATTAGAGAAAGTACAAGTCAATGATTCAAGGACTTCTATATCTAACTATTACTAGACCGGATATCATGCATGTAGTTTGTCTTGTGGCTATATTTCAAGAAGGTCTTAGAGAGTCACATGTGGCAATAGTGAAGAGAATATTTAGACACTTGAAGGGCACTCTAAAACATGGCTTGTGGTATCCAAAGGATGCTTATTTTTCTTTGAGTACTTATATAGATGTAGATTGGGTAGGTTGTGTGGATGATATAAAAAGTACAAGTGGTGGTGCATTATTTCTTGGAAACAATTTGGTGTCTTGGCTAAGAAAGAAGTAGGATTTAGTGTCATTATCTACTACAGAGGGAGAATATATTGTTGCTACATCATGCTGCACATAGGTGTTATGGATGAATAAAACTTTGAAGGATATCAGAGTGGTATATGATGAACCTATTTCTATCTTCTATGATAATACAAGTGCTATTAACATTTCAAATAATCTGGTAATGCATTCAAGAACAAAACATATCTCAATCCAGTATCACTTTTTGGGAGAGAAGGTTGAAGAGAATCAAGTAAAGATGGAGTATGTACCTACGAAGGATCAAGTTGCTGATATATATTCACCAAGGCTCTTCCTAAAGATACTTTTGAGTATCTTCGGGAGAAGTTAGGGGTTATTTCTCCTCCTTTGAACTAGATGCATAAGAATATGCATTAGCCTAGTGGATCTAAAGATCCATTCCTTGTTCTAGACTAATGTTGATGGGTACCTCTCAAGGGGAGTAGGTAGTGACATTATAGGTTGTTGCAGTCAGGGGGAGTAAGTGTTGTCATTGTCTCGTATGCAGGTGTTTTTCCTTTGTCATTTGTATCAAAGTATATGTGTAGTAGTTGATGGTTGGTGCAAATAAGTGGGATGCGTAGGTGTGCAAAGAAGGTGTGAAGAAAAAGAGTGCAGTAAAAGGAAAAGGTAGTTGTAGATAAGTTGTTTTCCCTTATATGTGTCACCTTTGGGGGAGAAATACAAGTTTGTTTCACTTTTACATTGATGTCAAAGGGGGAGAGAGTGTAATGTGAAAAAGGAGAGAGTTAACTAAAAAAAAATTATGATGTAAGGGGGAGAAAAGAGAAAGAGTTGGTATGGAGTTGTTATCTTTGTTGTTGATGGTTTTTCACATCATGTGTTTCCATCAATGACAACTCAGGGGGAGATTGTTGCAAGTATGTGCAATTTGTGTTGTCATTGATGTCAATTGATCTATGTTGTTGTTTCTGATAAAGTAACCTACATTTACAAGGTGAAGTACCCTTTACAAAATGAGCCCAAGGGGCCAAAAAGAGACGAAGTCCATAGTTACATCAAAAGACTAGTAACAATAGAAAACAAAATAAATAGGCACAACAGACCGACAACAGAAAAAGACCCAACATCCAAAAACACATACCCACACATTACATAGCAATCCCATCCCACTTCTCAAAGAGAAGATTTAGGACATCATCACCCACCCAATTAGGTCTCTCTTCCTCTTCCTTCAGAACCTTTGAGAGTATGATAGTAGACCTATGAATGATCTTAATGGTGAATCGTATCAGCCAAGTAAACTTTTGTTCCAATTTTTCCACCCGCACCTGCAACTTGTTGAAATCTTCTGTCATGTCATTTTTCCTCGTAATAGTCTCATCCTTAGTAGCATTCAAGTCCGAAGACTGGGTGGTGGAGTCCACATTGATCATTTTTTTCATATCTGAGAAGTGGTTGGGCCCTTCAAAAAATTCCTCCCTCTCCTCGACAATGTCCTTAATGTACTCCTCTTTACCACTAGTTTTCCCCTCTTTGCTACCAATCTCCTCCGAGCTGTTGGATATCTCATCCACCAACACCTACTTATTTTTTGCCAATCTATGGGACCTCCTGACACTATTTTTCTCCATCCTCATGTCCACAATAGCCACTATAATGGTATCCCCTTTAGAATCATGATCTTTAGTTCTCTTTCCCTCACTGTCCGAAGTCAACATCTCCACCTGGCAATGAGTCTCCTTCTTACCTTTAGTCTTTTCCATCAGTTTGTTGTCCTTCTTGGTGGGGGAAATTTTTAACTCACATAGCCCAACTACTACCTTAGACTGGGCATTATATACCTCTCCCTTCTTTTTTGTATGGGGTTTTGGTCTAGGAGTATTTTTGGGTAGGCTTTCCACAGGAAGGATTTTCCTCTTAGGTCTAGTGGAAGTAGCAAGGGAGGGTTTTTCAAGGGAGTGTTCAAGTGGTTCTAGATCTTCAATGTGGACAATAGAGATGGGTTTGGGAGGACAGAGGTCCAAATGGAAATGGTAGAGTTGAAGAATTAGTCCCTAGTGTAAAGGTAGCGAAGGAAGCTTGTCTAGGTTAAGGGTAGTAGCTTCAAGGCTTTCATTTACCAAGATTTCTAGGGAAGTTAGTAGAAAAAAAAAAAAACTTAAGAGGATTTTGTGCCTAAGGTGATTGAGTAACAGAAAATGATAGAAGTAAAAGACCTTAAATATTCTTGCAAGAGTAACATACTTCATGAGACCTAAACACACATGATCCCATGGTTTAGGAAGTGCCTCCTTTTTGAAATTCATGTGCTTCTTCACTAGCTTCTCATTCTCTTTGAAGAAGGCATTAATGATTTCTAAGTCCTGGACTTTGGTGTGCTTCTTGAAATGTATAAAAAGTGGTATGGTACTATCATATGGTTTTAGTACATAGAGCACACCCACTTCCCAATTTCATTCAAGGATAACTGTAGAGATCTCAATGCAAAGGAGAAAGAGATCTTGCAATAGGGTTGTCATAGGGGCTTATTGTAAACTAATGAGGGGTTCACCACCAAGTTAAGGCTTGGAAAGACAAGTGAAATGCAAAATGACAAAAACTAGTGATGCATGAAACTTGAACAAATGGCCTAGAAATGCATATAAATCATAATAGAAAGCTAGAAAATTAGAAGTGTGCACCTAAAAACTTGTAGAGACTTGAATGAAGATTGGAAATGTTGCAAATCCTAAAATTTTGGCCTAATGGGACTCATTCACCAATCTAGGTGAATCAGTCCTAGATCTAGGTTTTTGTACAAGAACAAGTTTCTCGAAAAAGGGTAGCTAAAATTGTAAAAATCTCAAAATTGACCTAAACTAGGACTCATTTTCTAGAAGTGGTGAATGAGTCTAGTTAGGGTTTTTTGGAGCTTTAAAATATTAATCTGACCTTCAATGTCTACTCTTTTTTTTCCTCTTTGTTTCTGGATTTGAAACCCTGATTTCGAGGTTGTGACTTTTTGGTGAAGATTATGACCATGTAAACGGGGAGACAACTCTAACAACTTTCTCCAAGCTTGTAACCGAATCTTCAATGATCTTCAAGTCTTCAAAGAACCTAGATCTGCAAACACACAAAGAGAGAGAGAGTGTGTGTTAATTGTTAGGGAATAGAGGTTTACCTTGCTCAAACCCCTTGCAGGTAATTAAGCCAAATGGTGAGACAATGAAATGAAAGCATGAAACATGAAACAAAGAAAAATAATCATAGACAATAATACCTTAAATGATTCCTTGTAAATTATGTCTTGTAAATCTGCAACTCAACATGAAATGGTCATGAAGGATGTAGATCTTGATCTTGACAATAGGTGTAGAACAATGCTTAATCTTGGATCTTCAATGCTACATCACAACACTAGCTCAATAACATGATTGATACTTGATATGCTTGACATGATGATGGATCTTGAATTGCTGCAACAATTGATGAAGAATTATGCCCTTGAATGCCTTAAAAATGACCTTGGATGCTCTCTTGATGCTCTTGTGAAGTCTTGGAATGCTTAACTCTTGCTTGCTTGACTTGATATCATGTAGACCTTATGTGTAATAGTGATTTGAAAGCTCATTTTTATAGGAAATCCATCTAATATCGCATGCATTAGATCCCAAAGGCGGACATACATAAAATTTGAAATTAAAACCTAATTTTCCCACTTAAATCCTTAAGGCCAAATGGGACTCATTCACCATTTGTGGTGAATGGGTCCCACATGACCTATTTTGATTGCTAAAGTGTTGGGGAGTGTGTAAATTAAGTTTATATGTTGATATTGTTGGTTTTTTATCAAAATTTGCCTTAGGATACATAATATAGGGTCTTAGGGGCCTATATTAAGGTCATAAATGAAAAGGGGTCAAAAAACCAATGTGAAAGTGTGAATAAATACACTTTACAACACTAAATTAAGGAAAAATTGGGTCTATTTAGCTTAAAAGGGTCCAAAATCCCATGTGAATGTGTAAAACACATTACAACACTAGATTAGGTCCACTTGATTTACAAGCCTCTTAAATTTAATGGTAAGGTGTAATTAAATACACTTTACAACATTATATTAAGGAAAATTTAGGTTTATTTAGCTTTAAAATGGCCCAAGAACTAATGTGGACGTGTAAAACTCATCACAACACTAGATCAAGGTGATATCAAGTCCAATTTGTCCTTAATTATTCCCAAATCAAACAATGAAAAGGGAGACTCTTTTTCATAATTACATCTAGCACCCACTATAGTGAGAGGATGAACCTGCTTCAAACTCACACTAAAGTAGACATTCAAGAGGGGTCCAAGTGTACCGATGAGGATGGTCTAGGATAACAAAGATCAAGGTGGAATTCAAGCCCACAGGATCCAAGATCCTACGTCAAGCTGACATATGCACAAAAAGGACACACACAAGGTGAATATGTAGCATCAAGATATGCAAACAAACAATGTCAATAACTAAGAGAAAGAAAAGAAAAAAGAAGAAAAAATTAAAAATGGGTGGATCATGCTTCGACCGTTTGTCCAACACAATGTGGATCAAATCTAGGTTGTTTGTCCAAAAATGCACACTAACTCTGAGGCAATAGAACTTCATGTTGTCTGCTGGGTGAGTAATCCAAGAAGGTGAGACACATATGGCTGATATGCACTCACACACACATGTGAGTGGCTAAGGGAAAGTCATGTCCTAGATCAGCTTCCTGTCAAACCACACCAAGGTTATACTGGTGCAGGAGCACAGGTTGTGCATTGCATGCCTCCAATAGGCAATTTTTGTAAAATTTGAATTTTCATCATGTAATGCTTGTAAAAGGTCATGTGTGGACCTATTCAAATGTAATTGAGTCCCCATTAGGTCTCTAGGAGGTTAGTTAAGTTAAATTGCAAAAAAATGTCATTTTGTTGCACAAATGTAAAAGTTGCAAAATTGTAAAATGTAAGAAGTTGAAAAAATAGGAAGATGAAGAGTCATTCTTGTAAAAGGAGTTAGTGGGTTAGTTGAAGATGAAGGAGCAGTTATTCTAACTATTGAAAACATCTTTAAAATAATTTTAGAGGTGAACAAATTATTAGAGTTTGTATCTTAAAATAAATTTTGAATAAAGAACCCTGTTTTCTGTAGTTATGTTTTTCTTGGTGTTTTGTAAGCACTGTATGGACTGTATAACAATCTCAGGTTATAATCTTAGTTGATTTTAATAGTGCTTTGTATCATCTTCTATTTGAAATTATTTTGAAGAGTTTTCATCAAGCTTAGAGTAATTTAGAGCACACTTTCAAGAAACCGTCTTGTAACCCTCCATTCAAGGGTTTTGAGAGTCTAGATTGAGTTTACCTTCCAACCCATAGATTTAGGCTTTGTGAATCATTGGGATGGGTTAAATTAGGTTGATTTTTAGTTTGAGTTACAAGAAACTATCTTGTAACCCTCCATTCAAGGGTTTTGAGAGTAAAGTTGATGGCTAGGAGCAAGAGTATGATGAAACAACATTTGTAAGGGATTGGAGATGGTTTATTTACCTTGTGCATAAATATTCCAGTATGTTTGAACTAGTGGAAAAGTTTCTTGAGGTTTGGAAAGCATACTTCCAATAAACCCTCATTTGGTTGAGCATAGTGAAGTCTAATTCAAGGGTTTGTATTGTGTGGCCTATGGAAGGGTTTAAGAGACCTAAAGTTTGTTGATTCAAAAAATTTATGACCTGATTAAAGATTTTCCAAGGTTATTTAATGTTTTGAAGTTGATTTGATGGTACATGCTTTGTAATTTTGGCCTATTTGGAGCCTAATTCTATGGTACAGTCATAATTAAGGGTATTCTTTAGAAAACAACTCCATCTCAGATTCTGATATGTTAAAGTATTCAAAAATGGGTCCTTGAAAATGTAAGGTGTCTGAGGAGATTCATTATGGATTAAAAGATATGCCCAGGTTTAGGTCTGTGGACTACTACAAGGAACTTGGCCTTTGGGTACAAGCTATTGGAAAACTAATAAAGCAATGTTATAAGGGAGTGTTATAATGATGTTAAAGGTGTATTAGCATTTGATGTGAGTTTGGGATCCGTATTTGAGGTTTTGGTGGATTTGAAGTCTTGTGGAATCAAGTTACAAAGTAGTGAATTTTGGTGAAAGTTTGATTGAAATTTTCAAGCTTGAGTTTTGGGTATTTAGTACCCTTAAAATTTGTAGATGTTCTACATCAATTGGTATTAGAGTTGGTTGATCTAGTGGTTTGTTAAGTTGTTGGTTGTAGGTGCTTGATCCATCTTAAAGCTGCAGGAAGGAGAGTAAGAAAGTGTGTTGGTTACAAATACGGATGAGGTCTATGTTCACTGTCCTCCAACAGGGATTAAGTTGGGGAGAAGGTGTAGAGAGAGTGACACCACTAAGAGAAAGAGTGGTAGGTGCATCTTCTAGGATCTACTGTTGGGTAAGATGGATGGTATGTTGAGGTTGTGTGGTGAAGCAGTGAGGGAGATGGATATCTGTTTCAGAAGCACTTGAAGAGTTTGTAGCCATTACAAAGTTGAAAGTTAGTTTGAAGAATGATTCCATGATTGGAAAAGATGAAGTGATGATGAGAAGTAGGTTAAGAGAAGGTCAAGGATGAATTGATTGGAATGAGGAAAGATTGCTTAGAAAAGAAATGTGAAAGGACAGTCATGTGTCCTTTGTTTGGAAAAGAGGTTAGAGGTAAGTTAACTACTAAAAGTTAACAGTGATTTGTGGGGAAAATAAAGAGAGGTAAAAGACAAAGACAAGTGAAGAAAAAAGTGAAGGTAGAAGATGGAATGAATCAAGGAAGCAGTCTAAGATAGAATTGGTAAAGGTATGTAGGCGAGAAGAAACTAGTTGGATGCAAATCAATCCTCAAAGGGACTTGAGGATTTTTCTAGGCCAATTGTTTGGTGTAGGAGCACCTTGTGCATTGTATGCCTCCAATAGACAATTTTTGTAAAATTTTAATTTTCATCATGTAATGCTTGTAAAAGGTCTTGTGTGTATCTATTCAAATGTAATTGAGTCCCCATTAGGTCTATAGGAGGTTAGTTAAGTTAAATTGCAAGGAAGATGAAGAGTCATTCTTGTAAAAGGAGTTAGTGGGTTAGTTAAAGATGAAGGGGCGGTTATTCTAATTGTTGAAAACATCTTTAAAATCATTGTAGAGGCAAGAAAATGATTAGATTTTGTATCTTGAAGGAAATTTTAAATAAAGAACCCTATTTTTTGTATTTATAACATTTTTCTTGGTGTTTTGTAAGCACTGTATGGACTGTACAACAATATCAGGTTATAATCTTAGTTGATTTTCATAGTGCTTTGTATTAGCTTCTATTTGTAAGTATTTTGAAGATTCTTCATCAAGCTTAGAGCAAATTAGAGCACACTTTCAAGAAATTGTCTTGTAACCCTCCATTCAAGGGTTTTGAGAGTCTAGATTGAGTTTACCTTCCATCCCATAGATTTAGGCTTTGTGAATCAGTGGGATGGGTTAAATTAGGTTTCTTTTTAGTTTGAGTGTGTGTCTAAATGTAGGGGAAGTCAGATTTCAATGTTAAGATTCTATCCTCTTTGTATTTATGAGTTTTTCTATGAAAGTTGATGGCTAGGAGCAAGAGTATGATGAAATAGTGTTTGTAAGGTCTTGAAGATGGTTTATTTACTATGTGCAAACATAATCTAGCATGTTTGAACTAGTGGCAAAGTGTCCTGAGGTTTGGAAAGCATACTTCCAATAAACCCTCATTTGGTTGAGCATAGTGAAGTCTAATTCAAGGGTTTGTATTGTGTGGCCTATGGAAGGGTTTAAGAGACCTAAATTTTGTTGATTTAGAAGTTTTATGACCTAATTAAAGAGTATAGAGGGTTATTTGATGTTTTGAAGTTGATTTGATAGTACATGCTTTGTAATTTTGGCCTATTTGGAGCCTAATTCTGCGGTATAGTCATGATTAAGGGTATTCTTTACAAAACAACTCCATCTAATATTTTGATATGTTAAAGTATTCAAAAATGGGTCCTTGAAAATGTAAAGGTGTCTAAGGAGATTCAATGTGGCTTAAAAGATATGTCTGGGTTTAGGTCTGTGGACTACTACAAGGAATTTGGCCTTTGGGTGCAAGCTATTGGAAAAATGATAAAGCAGTGTTATAAGGGAGTATTTTTGTTTTTTTTATGTCAAAATAATGATGTTAAAGGTGTATTAGGGTCTTATGTGAGTTTGGGATCCTGATTTGAGGTTTTGGTGGATTTGAAGTCTTGTGGAATCAAGTTACAAAGTAGTGAATTTTGGTGAAAGTTTGATTGACCTTTTCAAGTTTGAGTTTGGGTCTTTAGTACCCTTGAAGTTTGTAGATGCTTTGCATCATATACCTCTTGATAAATTTAATAATGTTTCATGAAAAAATGATTTCCAACCTTCATGAGACAAGCAAATCTTCATATGCTTGGAGCTCATGAATAAACAAGATGGCTCCACAAGCATGCAAGGTGGCTGCCATATAAAAATTGTTGTAAATTAAAAATAGTGTAAGGTATGTTAAAAATAGATTTTGTTTAGTTCATGCAAGGTCTCTTCTTAGGGAACATTGTGCTTAATTTCTCCAAGAGAGGAAAAGTCAAAGAAGTATCACTCTCTCAGAGAAAATCAAACCTAATGACACCACCAAGAAAAGGACGTATCACGAGAAATAAGAAAAATTTCACAATGAACATGAGTGTCAATGTATGCCCCCACTTTAAAGTGGTTGCTAACACCATTACTGTGAACAATTTCTTTAAAGTAGAAGAAGACATGAGAGCTTATTCAGAAATCCCTATTCCAAGTCATATGTTTCTAAATCAAACTACATCATGAATAAATTGTCACATGCGAGACACCTTAAGGAATGCCATCCACATCCCAAGCTTGTTCTAATATTTATATGAAACATGATCAAATAACCAAAAGAGACAACAACAAGTGACATACGAGGAAAAGGCTAACTAACTCCTTGCCCCACTTAGTGCAAGACAAGGATGAGCCAGATAACATGAAAATAAGTATCAATTAGAGGAACTAGGTGATTCAACACAAGGAAGAGCACCATGATCTTTAAGATGTTGATTTCGATTACTTAAATCTTTACATTCATTACTAGCATGACCATGAACTCTATTATATTCACAAAATGAATGCTTGTAGTAAAATTTCTTTTTTTGTTCTTGGAGGGAGGAATATCAATTGATCTTGGAGGAGTCTCGACAAGATACTCTCTTGATCAATAGAAGATGTTCCTTTATTTTGCGACAAAGATATCTCTTTCTTAGTACAAGGTACCATACTTACAAAAGACTCTTTAGATTGTGAGATTTTTTTCTCTCCTTTATAGAAGGGTGTAAAATCTAATGAATTCAAATCATTAGTATTTTGCATGATGACATTGACATTAAGAGAATATTTCTTTGTTTTTTTCATTTCTTTTGAAGGATAATAATCAAGACCACTAGTGTCTATCAATTTAGGCTGCACTAATTTTAAAGTTGTCTTAGAGGAATCTTTTGTAATAATTTTGATATTAAGTGAAGGCTTGTTTGTTTCTTTCAAGGGACAATAACCAAGACCACTAGTATTTTCTTGCGTGTGAGACTCTATAGGGATGTGGATACCTTGTTCTCTAGCATCAAATCCTTTTCCACTATATCCAAGTTATTTCATCATTTCATAACCTTTTCCATAAATATTCTTCATCTCTTTTGGATTTGGTGGTTGCTCATAATTAAGTTCATCAAAGTTTCTTGTGTAATTTGTTGTCATTTTTTCTAAAGTGGATGAGGTGGATGCTTTTGAATTTTGTGTTGACATTACTGCTTTTTATTTTCCTATTTCAGAGTCTTTGTTTATGATCTTGTATTCTCCCATGAATGTTGGTGTGAAATATAAGGAACCCCAATAATCTTCTAATAGCTTTGTGCCTTCTTCAATATGTTTTTCTTTGTCTCCTTGTTGTATGGGTTCTTCTTGTGTAGTTGGTGTTAATGTTTTCAAAGGATTTTCCTTTCTTTTCTCAATGTTCAAACAACTATTTGGGTCAAGGTCAGCTTCAAGTGTGTACAATTTGTTGTTGTAAATATACTTCATTTTACGATGAAGAGTAGAAGGAACCCCATTCATTGCATGAATCCATGGTTTTCCTAAAAGGAGATTATATGATAGATCATGAGGCATAACATGGATCGGTGTTTCTAATGTGGCCTTTCCAGCTATAATAGGTAAAGTGATCACACCGAGTGGTCATTTTCCTACATTGTCAAATCCCTTAATAGATAAAGAATCAGGTTGAATTTTTAATTTATCCACACCAAGTCTATCCAATCCAAAAGGTTTACAATACACACATTAAGGGTGGAGTCATTATCAACAAGGGTTATCTTTATCCCTATTCTTTTGTATTTAGCTATTATTATAAAAGCATCATTTTGTTTTTTCACTTCCAAAGGGGGGAGTTCACTTTGGTGGAAAACAATGTCAGCATTTATTCCTTGAATCATTGCTACTATATCATTCGGGTTTTCACTAGAGGGAACCACAACTTGTTGCAAGGAAATTTGAAACATAATGTGATAATTAGGTGAATTATGAATTAGGTCCCATAGGGATATCTTTGCAGGGTTATTCTTAAGTTGTTCAACAAGATCATACTCCTTCCCACTATACGAAGTTAAATGGGGATCACTAGGAAAAATGGGATTAGGCAAAGGGAGGAATGTTGAAGTTGTTTTTCTTGGTTGTGGATTGTTTCTAGTGTTATATGTATGAGCAATGGTATTATGACTTGGCTACTGCGACACATTATTCTTAGGTGGTTAAAGGATAAGTTTAGGTTTGTTTTGATTTTGAGGTTTGTGTGAGGGTGGGTAAAGAATTAGAAGATTCTTAGGATGTTGCACAAGGTATGTAGGAGGTCCATTAATCAAGGGGGGTCTAATAGACACTTGTGCATTCATAACCTCAACGGTCTTGGTTTAATGTATTTCTAATAAAGGGAAATCTAGTGTCACCTTTTTATCATCACCTAAGGAAGCCACATTACTATTGTTGTCATTTTCTTGCATCATGATATCCTCCCTAGGAGGAGAGTTTTTATGAGAACTACAAACCGAATGTTCTTGACATTCAAGGATTGGTTCTTTTAAAATGACTTCATCGCAAGTAGGGGAATGATCAATGGTTGGATTTTCTTTCTTAATAAGGATTTCCCTATGTGAAGAGGGATAACTAAGACTCTCATTACTTCCATCAATCAAAGTATCTTCTTCACAACTAGGGGAGATACTAGGAAAAGAACAAGTCTGATTTTTATTATCGTATATAGTTTCATTCCTTTGTTCCCTAATGTCTTCCAAAATAGGATAGGTAGGGGTAGAAACATAAAGAGGGTTGCCATAGATCTTAAAGTTTTGGTCATCCAACACCAAAATATCCTCCTTACATTCAATTTCATCCTCTAAAACATTATCACAAGAGGGGAAAGTGTTGGGAGATGAATATAGACTAGTTGAATTTTCAATGGCCTCCTGTTGTATTATGTGATCATCATGATTTCCTATGGTTGTTTCTTCTTGTTCATCAATGTCTTGCCTAATAAGAGAGGTAAAAGGAGAGAAACAACTAGGATTCTAAAAAATCTCATTAATTGGTTCTTCTAACACCAAAGTATCTTCTTCACAAATAGGAGAGATATTAGGAGAAGAACAAATATGATCGTTAGGATTGTCCAAGGTTGTATTCTCTGTCACTAAAAAACTCTCATGTGAAGAGGATATGAATTTTTTCTTAACATTCCTAGATATGTAAGACACTAACATTGTTTGACCTAGAATGAAAAGAACCTCTAACCATCTCATGCAATGCTTCAACAATGTAAATAATGTATATCAAAAGATGTGAAACACTTTTATCCCAATGTATGCAAAACTTTAAGAATGTAAAAAATATATATCCAAAAATGAAAAGCACTTTTTCAAACTTATAAAAAAAATTATTAATGTAAACATTGTATATATTGTTGATGGGTGTTTTTTCACCTTCTCAACATAGGAAGCACGTGGGTGCACTACCTCTCTTGAAAGGCAATCTCCAACAACAAGCTGCTCAAAATCACCCCAAGGTCTCCCGGGTGTCAGGTCATGACATACTTGGAATTTATCAATTGGTTCAATGTGATCTTGTTGGTAATCATAGGGAAGACTTACAAAGTTAAGTTGGAGGGAAGTCAAATCTTAAAATGGGGTTCTTGAGATGGGAAGTGGTTATACAGTTGTTGCAGGTTCAAACAACAGTCTTGAACTCCTATTTTAGCTTTAGATTTGGCTTTACAATGTGTAATGAACCTTAGCTTAGGTTACTTATTAAAAAAAAGAGAAAAGGGGTAGGGAGGAGAGGAAGTTCCCAGATCTAAAACTAGCAATGAACAATGATCATGGAGGACCCTGCTGTGGACAACCTTCCTAAAAAAAAATTCCACTTAACCAGATTACCTCACAATCTCATGAAATTTGTGCAAGCTTCTAAGGACTACAAATATTCAACCATTCATTCACCATAAGCATGAATAAAAGATAAAATTTTAGAGCATCTTTTTAGTTTATGCCCAGACTAACTTTACACAGCTATTTATCATCAATAAATAGAAAAAATTATGCACAAGGAAAGTTACCAACACACAACATTAACTAATCTACTAAAGCAAGTTAAAACATGTAGAACAACAAATTAAATCTACTCAAATTAACTAACTATGGAAGAAGAACCATGTAACATGAAACTAAAACTCAAGAATTCACCAAAATCCAATGAACTTCTTTTAAATTTCAGCAACATGCCTTTACAACAACTCAACTCTCTCTTGAAAATGAGAGGAGACCCCTTATTTATAGTGTCCAAAAAAAAATGAATGGCCAAGATTGATTTGCATTGTGTGGCCAAGATTCACTAGAAACTAGGGTTTCACCTACCCTCGAATATATTACAATTTAAAATTACATCCTTGTCCTCTAGCCTATTTTGTCCTTTTGTGGCAGCATTGTAGCTCTTTTTTCTTTTGCTGATTTCCTTTTGCTATAGCTACTTTGTGAGGAAATCATCATCTATGACAAGATTTCCTTCATTCTTCTTCATAGTGGCATACTCTATAAACTTTAGGATCAACCCCTAGAGCTTGTTCCATTCTAATATATCAAATTGGATTACTTGAAAATTTAGCCTCCTTTATTTGCTCATGATGTCATCCTAGTCCTTGTCATATTTCTGCATGATCTTCACTACTTGCTTGGATTGAGCAAAAGCTTGTGTAACAAAACCCATGAAATCCAACGTCAGTGCATCTATGGTCCCATTCTCCATCTTCTTGTGGAAGTATGGCTTCAATTTCTCTACATCCAGCTCATTGGTAGGCACATCAAGATTTGTCATCATTTTTAGGTATTCTGCAGAGTCACTCTGATTTCCTTGACCCAGTCAATGTCAAGTTCTTCTTCATGGAGCACTCACTCTAGCACCTCCTTTCGGTGATCCAAGCCTAGCTTCCATGTTTCCATGAGCCAGTGGTCATCTTTTACCAAGGCAAGCTCCTCCCAGGATTTATCTAGTATCTTATGGATAGCCTCAAGTTTGAGATACGTGATCCTGTACAGCTCGTGGAAGTCAATGCAAAACTTCCTTATGCCCTCGAGTATCTTTTGTACCTCTAGGAACTTGTTTTTTGTCCTAACTGCATGACTTATTCCCATATTTCCATTATAGAGGACTTTTCTGAACCAATTGTTTGTGGCCTTCATCCAATTTTTCCTTTTCTCGAGCTTATCAATGTGTTCCTTGGATAGAGATTGTGGTGACGCCAAGGATGTGGTAGGGAGCTCTTCCACTAATGAACATTGCTGAATATAGGTTGTTAGATCATTCATTCATGCCTTTAGCTCCTCCTTAGAGGTCTTATCTTTGTTCATTTGATGCACGATAGTGGCAACGGACCCTTGGACATGATCAATCTTCTATTCTCTTGTGGTTGTCCCTAGATCAAGGGTAGAAATATTATAACTCACCCCTTCTTCTCCCACAACTAGAGTGGCTATTTACACCATTCTAGACCCTGATGCATCTATTTTAAGATGAGATCTGACTTTGTTTTCTTCTCTTTCTTTGTGCATATTTGGGCTCGAGCCAAAATGGCTTCTAGCCTTGCCATTGGGTCCCTTGGGGTTTGGGTTTTCTTCTCCAAATGTTTCTCAAGCCACTAAGGAATATGAGATTCTCCCCTTGGTGATTCACAACCACCTTCTTCTTCATAAGCATGTTGGATTTCAATTTCCTTATTCCCCAGAACCTCTTGTTTTGTCCTTTCTCCTTCTTCTTCATCTGAATCCCGAATGAATACCATTTCCTTTTGTGGGGATTCAGTGGTTGTTTTCTCTTTGGGGCTATCCTCCCCTCTAGTAGTTTTCTATTCTTCCTCATCATGACCATGCTCTTCAAGATGTTCTCTATATGGGCTCTTATAGGCTTTAATATCTTCTTCGGACATATCTTCTTCCTTCTTTTCCTCTTCTAAAAGAGGCATTTCTTGACCATGTTGAAGCAACACCTCCTCATCATGTTTGGGGCTTTCTTCCTACTCTTCTTTTTCTTTCTTTTCTTGCTTGCTGAAAGAGGTTTTTCATCATCATGTTTGGGGCTTTTGTCATGTTCGCCGATAGGTGGTTCAGTACCTTCCTCCAATCCCTCGCTTGATTCATTTTCTTCCTCACAAGGCTGCCTTTCCACTTCCGCTTTGAATTTCTTAAGCTACTGAGCTAGCTCCTCCTCTAACTCCTGGTCAAGGTCTCCATGACATGCTTAGTACCAACATCTTCTTCATCATCTCTAGAGGATTCTGCTTCTTCATCTTCATGTACCACTTCATCAATTGTCAAATGCTAGTACTCAGGATGCTCATGGTAATCATATTCTTCCTCTTCCATCTCTTTTGTTGCTTCCTTTTCTTGTCTCTCCAAATCTTCTGATATTTCCATGGTTTCTTTCATTTCAGGTAGTTCAATTAGAGGAGTATGGGCAGGAAGATTGGAAAAAATTTGTGCCAAGGCAACTTGTATGGTTGGGTTCATTAGTACCCCAGACAACTCAGTAGGAATTTTTTGCATATGGCGGGAGAAGGCCTCTGGGAGTGAGAGAGTGGGAATTGGAATTGTTGCTATTGCTAGTGGAAGAGATGTTGTCAGAGACATGGAGGAAGAAGAGAGCGAAGAGGTGGTGGCAAAAGAAGAGTCTATTACCATAACCTAGGTCATGGGCAGGGTGGAGGCAAGGTGGACTGAGATATCCACTATAGGTGGGGAAGTAGCAACCATTGGTTGAGAAGTAGGAAGAAGGGCAGAAGTAGTAGAAATGTCAGCAACAACAATGGTTGCAAGAGTGGAGGCAGCAGGTGGAGACTTTGGCTGCTTAGTCTCTAGTTCTTCTCCCTCATGGAGGGGGTCCTCTTGGATGGTAGTGAGACCGCCTGATGTCCTTGGACTTTTGGAGGATTCACCTTCCGAAGGCTTCCTCGAGTACACTCAGGGTTTAGGCTACCTTTCAGCTATCTCTTTTCTCTTCCTTGACTTGGTGATTGGAGGGGATTGAGAAGCTTCTATTGGGGAAGCAGTTGTCCCACTATCAGTTTTGCTTGCCAGTTCATCTTCAAGTTCTCCATAGGTCAAGGCGATTCCTTGTTGCTTCATTGGGAAATCTTCCCATGAATCCATTCCTTTGTCCTAGCCTCAATGGGCTTTGCCAAAATGTCAAGGTCATCAACCACTTGTTCATTCCAATCAATTAGTGGTAGTAGTAGATTGGCAACTGCATTATAATGAGGACCCATCACTATATTTTCATCATCCAACACTTGATCCAACATGTGGAACAAGTTGACCTTCTTCACAAAATACACTATCATGTTCATGTACTACTTCATTCGCACTTCTTTGTCCTCTTTGCAGTTGGCCCAAAAGTCCTCAACATTATGCACATGAGTTTATTCAGCCATGACCATCTTCTTTAGTTTACCATAAGGGTCCATTCACGGCCGAGCAGTGTGGAACTTTAGGTTATACTCCATGAGTTCTTTATTAGAATTGTCTGCACATTGAGATGTGTGGAGTTCATACATCCCTTGCCCGAAGGAGAGGGGATAAGGAATCCCCACCTTATTTTTTCTACTTAGGAGGGTGTGTGCATGTCGTAGCTACCAAGAGAGTTCTAGCAATATTATCCTGTCATTTGGGTACCGGGGTAGCTTGTATGGTTTCTTCGAGAAACCTACAACTCAGATGTATGTAAACTTAGGGAATTGTATGAACATGAAAGTGAAATGGTGGAGGAAGGAATTAGCACTATGGGAGACTCTCCTTTCAAAATCACC
Organism: Sequoia sempervirens; assembly: GCA_007258455.2. Lineage (NCBI taxonomy): Eukaryota > Viridiplantae > Streptophyta > Pinopsida > Cupressales > Cupressaceae > Sequoia > Sequoia sempervirens. The sequence goes on from VDFB02373365.1 coordinate 142,881,980, forward strand.
CCCAAGCAATTTGATAATGTGACCTATAAAAGTGTCGTTGACTTTGCAATAATCCCTCTTAAAATTCATGTATTGAAGCTGAGGGTATCTGTCATAAACATTCAATTCTCTACTAGGAGCTTCATCAGGAGCTCTTAACAAGCCTTTGTATTGTGTCTTTTCCACCAACAAATAGACAAGGTATGAAGTCACGTAGAAGTGTGAGGTCTTCTTTATAGCCACAAATTGTTCGTGCAAGCAATTACTAATCATTCCCATGCAATAGAATTTGGCTTTGCCTCTAAGGATCTCTTCTACGAAATATAACATCCACTCCTAGATGTAGGATGTGGTTGGAAGTCCCATGACTCTGCTTAGTAGGGTTACCAATCCATGGTAATCCTCATAAAAATCACTGCGAAAGAGCTCCCAGGGTACTTTAGTGTGCTGCCCCTCTTTTCTTTTAGCCAATATTGATTTATGACCTTTTTTCATTTGAGAGGGTCCTCATCCCACATTTGTTTCCCATATTCCATGGATGCTTCTTCCATTTCTCCAAAGGGAGGGATATGAAAAGCTCTTCCTATTGACTTGGTGGATAAGTCATCGAATACATTTTTGTCTCTTTCCACAATTGTTCTAGACTCTAGTTGATATGCCTCCCTGCAAGCCATTACAAGCTCGAGAGCAACAAGGGAAGGTGGAAAACTAGCAGCCTTGGCCAACCCACTACTTCTGATCTTTCTTGCCTTTTTTGTTGTGGGGTTAATCTGGACCCTTTGCTTGAATTCATAAATATCTATGTGTTTGATGTTGGTGTTTGAAATCTCCTTCTAGGCTAAGGTTACCTTGGAGTTGAGGGTTTCCCCTTAGAACTTGTACTTCATTTGATCTTTGTCTTCTTTACCCTAAGGTGCTTTGGATATTTTCTTTCCTTTGTCTTTCTCCATGGCCACTCCCGAAGGTCTTGCACCTGGTTCCATATATCCTACGAGCAAGAAAGAGGTAAGCACATTCAAGCACGGAAACATGGGAAAAGTTAGTTAAATCCTACAAAACGATGTTAGATTAGACAATCCATTGTTTAAGAATCCTAACATCTCTTCCAGATTGATTTTGACCTCTCACAAGAGGGATTTTTAGCAAGGTGAGCCTAGGGGTGCAAACTTCCCCTGGCTTGAGGCCATTCTGGAGCTATTGTAGGAGGGACGGAAAATAGGGCACAACATCTTGACTATCCCATCCCGTGCCTAGATTTTGGCATAAGGTGGGGTCCACCAAATAGGTTGCTCTACTTTGGCAGGTGCATCTAAGTCACTTTGATGTTTCGAGGGTGTTAAGTGCATCATTTAGACAAGTGGAATCTGGGAGCAATTTGGTTGTCTAAGGGCCTGCCATTGAAATGGTGCTAGGAGTACATCGGCTCGCAAGTGGAGTTTCGTCGGGTGGGACCCACGACTTCAAAAGACGGTGGATGCTAGTCGTTAAAGTTGAAATCTTTTAAGAGGTGGGCTATGGAATGCAAGATGGTGCTGAGGAATAGCCATTTGAAATGAAAAAATCCAAATAGAGGTTTGGTAGGGGAAACCCGCAACACCGGGTCCGTAATGGCTTGAGGCATCATTCTTTATCACTATAAAATCCAAAGGTGATGGGGAGGTTGGGTCCCATGTAGCAGGCGAACACAGATCATTTTTTGTTTAGGAACGATGGGGCTAGGACGGAGCTCCGATAGGTGGATGGCACATGGGAGACAACCTGCTTAAGGTTCATCACTCAACGATTTTCACTTTGGCATACAAACAAACACTGAGGGCTTGGGAAATGAAGAGCAGAGGGTTGGTCGCTAAGAGCCATTCAGAATGATGGATTCACCATGGTAGTCCATGGATGTAATTCTACTAGGAGGGGCCTGTGAGGAGGCCCTGACTTGGTTATTTTGGGGCAAGTGAAATTGATCAGCAGAGACAGGCTCAGGACCCAATAGTCAGGTGGGCAGTGAGGTTTCATCATTTAGGATAGTCATTTATGCACCAACGAAAGGGGAGCAAAAGTCCATGGAGGTCGGCCCGACAAAGAAGACCAATTGGATTTGGGTCGAGATGGTAGATGAGGTTGCGAAGCTCGATGGATGGAAGGAAGGGTCACGAAAGTTGTTTGAAATAGTGGAACTTGGATGGAATTCCTTGAATGAAAGTCCACAAGGCAGGATTCGAGATGGATCGAGACTTAAGATTTTTGGCAAAGTTTGAGTTCATAGGGCGATCGAAAGGATGAGGTTTGCACACTAGAAGGTCATGGTTGATTAGCCATTTGAAACAGCGAAGCCATAAGGTGATTTGTAGGTGGAGATTCACACTTGGGGACTTGAGAGGGCTGATGGCTCTTCATTTCACTTCGTGACTTTATGCTAAGTTCAAGGCAGCTGAGGAAGGGAGTCCTCTTGGGAGGGTGGACCTGTAATAGATGGCTAACATTTTTAAGTTCAATTCATTTTCAAAGTCAATGACAAAAATAGTGAGGGTGTGGGCCCACAAGGGAAAAAGGCCCTGGTTCAAGAACCATAGCAGAGAGTGCACGTTCTGCAGATGGTGTAGGGATCGAGTTTGAAGTTTATCAAGATTTCAGCATGTGGGTTTTGTGTGCCCTAGTTAACTCTAGCTAGTTCATAAGTTTCCCTCCTTAAAATTCATCAATTTTACATAGAAATCAAAGAAAACACAAAGTGGGTGCAGAAGAAAAACTACCTCTAAAACCCGATGATTGTGAGCACGCAAGCAAGTAACGAAGTCCTCGAAATAGTGAATGAACTTTGCGGGAGCAAAGGTGGCGCTCGCAAATGGCTCTAACTCACTTCTGAACAACTGGTGGGTGAAAATGATAGCTAAAAGTTGGCTATTTATAGAAAGTAGCATATTAAATGCACCTTATTAATGATCATACGATGGCCCTGGTAGTTGGTGAATGGTCATTTGAAAATGGCCATGGGAGTGTCGGAACCCGCTAGGCAGAAGACAATGACCAGTTAGCCGTTTGAGCGTTTGACAATGGAAAATGGTGTCTGAGGTTTCGGGTTCTGCAGGGCGGAAGGACGCTAGATGATGGCCATATGGAATGGCGAGGAAGTCAAGGAAACCTACATGGGGCGGCCCGAAAGGGCGGACCCGCCTAGATCCAAGGATGTCAATTCTAAAAAGCGAAGGCAATTAGCCAAGGAAGCTCCACAAAGGCCTAAAGCCTTGAAAATTTGAGGGGGTTGAAACATGGTCAACTCAAGATGACTTCTCTAAAGCTCATTGACCATCCAGGACACAAAACAAGGGGGCACACAAAACAAGGCAGTGACCAAAGTGACCCAGCGAGGCGAAAAGAAAAGAGGGTCCCCATTCCAAATAGGGCATGTGTGCTGAGGGCACAAAAAATGGTGACTTTTCTAGAGAACACTCCCAAGCATTCTAAGGATAAGTATTCACTCAAAACCTAGAATCTCTGGTTTCACAAACTAGAAGTCTATTTCTAGAAGTGAACTAGGAGAACTAGATCCTTAGCTAAATTAACCCATGAAACCTCTCAGAAGTGTGTGTGTTCAATGAATTCATTCACTTCCCTTAGAAACTTAGACAAGTGGCGGCTAATCAAACCGAGCAAACTACATGAATCGTCCAACCCCAAAAGTAACCTGGACATTGCCCCACTACCAGTCAAGCATCCATAGCCCCAATGAAGTTTTCGCTGTGACCCCTCTACTACCAGCCAAGCATCCATAGACCTAGTAGAGTTATCCACACACCCATACGGTCAATCGATTTCATCATTTTCTTTTTCTTTCCTTTCTTTCAATACTTCTTTTAATATTTTATTCTTTTGCTCAACCATGGAAGCATCAAAGCCTACTATGGGTTTGGGAACCACAATGGTCATTGGAGTGGACTTAAGAATTTTTTCTTGCTAAGTCATCATAAACAACCATTGTGCAACTTTTTGGAAACAATTAATATGCATTTTGTGTTGGATCTAAGATGAATGTAAAAGCAAGATTCAACCAAGGTTTGGGTTCTAAGTCAAAGTTCAAGCGAGGAAACCATTTCATGGAAGCTATCAGAGACCAATAGTTGAGAGTGAATATTTAGCCAAAGAACACTAAGAGCAGGCAACAAAGTAAACCATTCATTGAACAAGCACAACCACCATAGCAGAAATGAAGAACACCCTCACCAAAGAAAAACAACCGAGAAACAAACAGAACAAAAGCAAAGCAAAGCGACCAAACAAAGCAAACCAAAAGCAACCTAAACTAACCTATATACAAGTATTTACAAGAGCAACTCAAAAGATCTCAATCTTGGATTTAATGCATTAGGTACATCCCATTGATAGGCAACGAGATATCTTCACCACTTAGGGTCTTGAGGGAGAAAGCATTATCTCTAAGGATTTCAGCAATCTGAAAGGAGCCAAGCTAGAGCTTGTCGAATTTGTCATGTTTCCCTTTCTTATCAAGGGCCTTGTCCCAACATAGGACTAGATCGGCAATTCTAAAGGCCTTGACTTTGGCTTGTTGATTGAACCATCTTTTGACCATGCCTTGATGTTTGGAAAAAAATTCAATGGCTTTTTTACGCACTTCTTCTAGGTGTAGCAGCTCAACCAAGTGAGATTCTCTTTGATCTCCCTCTTCATAAAAGGTATTGATGAACTGGAGGGTGGGGATTTTTAGGTCAATTGGGAATATTGGCTCTAGGCCATAGATGAGGTGGAATGGGGAATCACCAAGGGAAACCTTATGGCATGTGTGATCTGCCTAGAGGGAAAATCGAAGTTGGGTATGCCAGTCCTTAGGATTCCTATCAAGCAGTTTTATGATCATCATAATGAGATTCTTGTTAGTGGATTCTGCCAGGCCATTACCTTGAGGATAGTAGTTAGATGAAAACTTAAGGGTAATCCCAAAATTGAAGGCCCAACTAGCAAATTTAAGTGAGGCAAAGGATGGACCATTATCACACACTAAGGCATATGGGCAACCAAAATGATTTATAATGAAGCTTTCAAGAAAATTTATAACTACCTCTATCATACATTACCTACACGAAATGGCCTTTGTCCATCTAGTATAATAATCAGAAGTAGTTAGAATGTACCTGTGTCCTATAGATGATGGGGAGCTTACCGGACCAATGAAGTCAATACCCCATTGCATGAACAGTCTCACCTCCAGAACTGGTTGCAACGAGACAATGGCATTCCTTTCTCTGGTTGCGATAGTCTAGTAGACATGGGACATGTAGACATGGTTGTGAGCATCCTTGAAGACCTTCATCTAATAGTAACCTAATCATAGGATGTGATGCATGGTCAAAGGGCTAGATCCATCACTGGTGCCAAATTTGTCATGAAATTCCTTCAAGACTCAGTATGCTTCTTCTTTGCCAAGACATCTCAGATAGACACCTTTGTGGTTCTTCTTTTAGAGTATGGATCCTTGTAGCATGTAGTTGTTGCTTTTTAGATGGAGAGAACATTTCTGAACTCCCTACAAGTGGGGTAGACACTTGTTGTTCAACAAGTAGAAAACAATTTCATCGTACCATTCCCCCAGGGAAACATCCTCGAGCTAATACTACTGAACCATGAGTTCGGGTCTTGGTTCAGTTGTGATATATACTATTGTTCAAGTGAGGGCCTATCCTCTCACCAACTTCATTGGATAAATTTCCATGTCATATTCTTGCAGCAATGTAACTCACTTGGCTCTTTGTTCCCCCATCTCATTTTGCATTAGCAACGTCTTTACAGTGGGATTAGGGACAATGGAAAACACCTTATTCTGCAGGATGTAATGTATGAACTTCTTAACCCCTCTGCAAAGAGCATATGCCTATTTTTCCACACTATGATATCTTAGTTCAACATCTTTTAACGGAGCACTCATGAAGTCAATAGGGTGCTCATTCCCTTCATCATCCTTCTGGGTCAAGATGCTAGTAGACGAGTGGTCTAAAGCGAAGGAATACATGTAGAAGGGATTTATATAAATAGGGTTGACCAACACTTGTGATTCAACAATAGCTTTCTTGATTTCATCAAAGGCTTTCTTTGCTTCTAGGGTCCACTCAATCTTGGCATCTTGCTTTAACATGGCATTAAGTGGCTTGACAATTTCAGCAAATCCTGTGATGAATTTTTTGACAAAATTTATCTTTCCAAAGAAATATTTCAGTTCTTTCTTGATGCCTGGAAGCTGAACCTTCAACAAGGATTGGATACATTCAGGGTCTATGGAGATTCCCCATTCAGAAATAATGTGTCCAAGTAACTTTCCTTCATTGACTCTGAAGATGCACTTTTTCGATTGAGGGAAACCCCAAATTCTCTACACCTTTGAAAGACTTTGCATAGATCAGAGACATGATCACTCTGCTTCTTTGAAAACACTATCAAATCATCCATGTAGATGATTATGCACTTTCCAATCAGATCTTTGAAGGCAATGTCCATTGCACACTAGAAAGTGGTGTTGACGTTGATGAGCCCAAATGACATTCTTCTATATGCAAAGGTTCCCCACTTGGTGGTAAATGTTGTCTTGTTTCGATCTTCATATTGCACCATGACATGGTTATACCTAGAATATCCATCAAGGAAGGACATCATCTATGATCCATTAACAATTTGCAATACCTCATCTAATGAAGGCATTGGATAGTTGTTCTCTGAAGCTCTGTTTAGATTGCAGAAGTCCACGCACAACCTGATTTCTCCATTATTTTTCCTAATAGGGACCAAATTGGCCACCCATGTGGAGTGCCTAACTGGAAAGATAATTCTAGCTGAAATTAGTTTCTACACTTCTTTGTAAATCATAGGTTCCAATAAGGCATTGATGGGATGTTGTCTTTGTCGAAATGGTCACACATCGAGTTTGAGAGGGATAGTATGTGTGATAATGGAGGTATCATAGGTCTTCAAATCTTCATAGCTCCATGTGACCATGTTGTGATACTTCCGTAAAGCATCAATGATCCCTTTCTTCTCTTCTGTAGTACATACCTTGCCAATAAACACATTTTTTACTTCCTCGGATGTTCTGAGGTTGTGGGTGTCACATTGGTTGTTTATGGATTCCTTCTTTGCTTGCTAATATTGATATCAAATCTAATCTAGGCCAAATATGTGCTCAATCTAGACCATACCTCATGGAATAGTGTTTGGTTTGATGTTGATGACCCCTTCTCTATATAATTCAGCTTCCTCGGTCTCAATTTCATCAATTATTTTAGTGGAAAACACATCATAACTAGTGATGAACTCAAGGATGTGCTTATCATCATTTAATACCTAGAAGTGAGTGACATTATCTAGTACGAATGGGGTGGATGTCAACTCAACAGTGAATCTCTTGAGGCTAGACAAAGAAATGGGTTGCAAAGTGTTGGTTGCTTGAGCCAAGGTATCAGCAATATGATTCTGAAAGTGAGGGATTAGCTAGATATTAAAGGCATCTAGGCTCTCTAGAAGATCCCAAACTATATGCCTATAGTTTTCAAGCCATCTATTAGGGTAGAAGTATAGTTTCCTAACTTGTTTCACTACCAATTCTGAATCACTAAAAACTTGTAGCATTTTAACGTTCTTTCTCAAAGCCATTAAGAGACCATGGACCAAAGCCTCATATTCTGCTACATTGTTGGTACAATAAAACTGAAGTCTATGAGCAGCAAAGTAGGTCTTAGCTGTAGGGCTGATGAGTTCGAATCTGGTGCTAGCTCCTTGTTTGAACTTGGACCCATCGAAGCATAGTCTCTAGAACTTGGAGGGTTCTTTGACTTTGAGACCAGTCATGCATACATTCTTCCTTGGTTTCTCATTTACTCCCATCACTTCTAGAACAAGAACATGCTCATTGTGGTTGATAACAAGCTATCCAACTGACAGCTCCTCCTAAGATGTGGCTTGTCCTTTGATGTGCTCTAATGTTGTTTGACACAAGCAACAGTCAAATTCTGAGTGGGCAACATTATGAACCATGCACCAACTAGGCAACAAGAGCTCCTAAAAATTCATCCTTACGCCCAAGCTAAGATGATCTTGTATGAATTTCTTAACTAAATCTTGGAATTCATCTAGCAATCCTAAATTACCATCTTCGTAGAACCCATCATCTTCGGATTCCACTAACATTTATGTGCTTTGAGGTGCATAGGCCAAGTTAGTCAGCAGGCCACACTGCACTAGGAAGACCTATGTGGCTAGCTCTTCTTGAGGCTCTGCTTCTTCCTAATAAGTAAAGGGACAATAATTTCCCAATTTTGTTTCAACAAACAACACTTCATTGGTGTTGTTGCATTCAATGATCATGAACTTCATATCTAGCTCTTGATCTATTCAAATTTGGTTTTGGCAGCCCCTTCCATGGCAGCCACATGTGAGAAAAATATTTTGTGGCATACCCATTCAATGCTCGAGTGAAGTCCCATCCCAAGATAATCCCATATGTGTTAGGAATTTCTACAACATTGATGTCAATAACCTATTACACCCTTGGGTTTGTAGCAATCTGCATTGGGATACGATTGATCTCCCCCACGATGTTAACCTTAGTTTTGTCTAGTTGAGTGAATTTTCTTCTAGAAGGTAGAGGGACAACCCCCAAAGCCTTGCATACAGCCAAAGGCATGACATTGGTTGATGCTCCTAAGTCAATCAGACAATTGTGTAAATTATTTCCAATATTCTAACTGTAGTGAGGAAGGGTTGCATTTCGAACCTTCCTTGGAAGAGACCCATAGGTACGTCAACCTGGGCCACTTGACCCTTTTACTTTTTATTTTTATTTTCCTTGGATTTCCCTAGAGTCTTCTCTTTAGTGGACTATTTTCCAACTTGCTGGTTGGTGGAGACATCCTTCTTCTTGCTTATGATTTCTTAGATTACGGGCTCCTATCGAGGCTCTTCAAAGGTGAATCTCTTGGCAGGTATTTCTTTTGTTGTCTTAGAGGAAGGGGTTCCATTAATTACCCTAAAAAATTTATGCATAACTATAGGAACCTTGAGTAGCTCAAAAGAAAACAAGTTGATCTTAACCTTCTTGAACTCTTCAGTGACATATTCACCCATTTTCTCAATTTCAGCCTCGAAGGATTTTCCTACGGATGAGCTAGCGGGTCGGCTCTGAGTTTGATTTAGCTATTTGTTATTGTTCAAATATTGTTTAGACATATAAGGGTAGCTTGGTTTCTTGCTAGTGTTGGGGTCAGGTGGGGTACTAAAGTTATTAGGTGGAGTGAATGTAGTGAACGGTCCCCCTATTTGTCTATTTCTTAAGTTATGTGAAGAGGTTCTTTGATGGAACATTTTCACTTCATCTTCACGAGACTCTTCTTCATCTATGGAACCATTATCTACCAAAGTAAAGAGTTGAGATAAAGCTTCTTCGTTACTTACCTCTTGTACTTCTTCATTCTTGGAAAAGGTGGCTTCAATCTTGGGCTCATTGCTCTCACTCCATGGGAATGGGGCCTAGTTGACCACAAGATAGGAGGAATCATATGGGTCAGACGGGACTATACCTTTGCAGTTTGCACTATCAATGGCATTCTGGACCTCCACTTGAAAGATCTTGGTGACTGTTTGAAACTATGGACAGTCCAGTTCAGAATGCCTACTTGTCTTATGAATCCAACACCATCCAGACAAAGCAGCTTCTGTGAGGTACACTCCACTAGTTGTCTTCTCATTACTAGTAGGTTGATCAAGAGGAGTGGAAACACCCACGTTGTCTGGCCTTGTATTCCATGTTATTTTCTATCTTTGTGAGGGTCTCCTTTCAAAATTACGATTGGAGTTATGTCCTCACTCATAGTTTGGTGCCAACAAGGTACCCACTTCCTGGTTGTCCTGGCTATCTCGATTAAGATTGGCTTGAATGTTGTGTTAAGAAGCTTACAACCAGCTATTCTGATTTCTCAAGTGTGTCATCCCCATAGACATATTTTGGATCATCTCTTTTAGATCATCTCTGTTAGCTCATCTAACTGATCCTTCTCTGCATTGCTTAGCAGGGGCGTTTTATTTTGAAGAAATACAAGTTGCGTTGCTGGTTGATTCTGTTGAGTAGGCAAAAATTTAGGCCCTTGTAGGTATAGGGTAAATTGAGGTTGTTGTGGATATGCTTTGATTGTTGAGGTTGTCAATATTGAGGCACTGGGGGTTCTTGATTCATGGGATGCCCTAGATGAGGCACTATGGGTAGTTACAACACTTGATTCACTAGGGGAGTCTGATGTTGCAGTGCCTGAGTGAGTCCTTGAATCTGTAGAGGATGGGCAGTTTTCCCCAAGGAGGGAAGTGGACTAGAGATGTTTTGACCCAAGCTAGTACTGGCAATGACCACCTCAGTGTAAGTGTCTATTAATCGGGTTGGAGTTGGTCGCATTCTCTTCACCAATGTAGTCGTGAGGTTATCTAATGTTGCATAATAGATTGTCAAGGTAGCAACATCATTGAGCATATATGGGGCTTGCAACCTTGTGTAGGCTTGGTGGAATCGATCTTTGAAGGAGTTGATTGGCTCATTGACTTCCCTACAAATTGATGTGAATTGTCAATATAGCTCTAAAGGGTTGATCAAGATCTTGTACTTCTTCCGTTATTTGTTGACAAAGTTTAACCAATAGAAGGCTTCTTCCCCCAACAAATAAGGGAAAACCCTACATGCCACATCTTCCTGATTCATCTTTATGTCTTTCAGCGTTGTTTTGAATATTTTGATGTGCTCCTTAGCTGTCCTCCACAGATCTCGAGGATTAAACTTTGTACAAAATCTCTTCGGATTCTTAGGCATGTCATGATAGGCATTGAAGTGCAAAGGAGAAGGATTATTCCCTATCCAAGCCATGAGGGGAGGCAGGGATGGTATTTTCTATTGAACAGTGGTGTGGGGCTGCAGAGGGGCAATGATAGTTGGGATTGCACCTTGAACTTGGAGGGTAGGGATGGGGGTAGCACCCCGATTGTGGGAAGCAAGCGATGGGAAAGCAATGTGGTAGGATTGAAGGGAAGGGTTGGAGGTGGAGAAAATCTGCTGAGTATGGTGAAGGTAAAGGTGAAGTGGGTGGAACAAAGGAGGAAGAAGAGGCTACATCCCCTCTTTTAGTTCTTCTAGCCCTTGTAGGAGGCTATAATTCCTGAAATTCCCCTTTTTCTAGAGTAGACCTTAAAACTCTTTGGGATCTCTCAAGGGAGAGTGAATCACCTCAATCTAGCTTAACTCAGATAGGCCCTCCTTTTAGTTCCATTTCTATTGATGGGTGTTTTTGTACCTTCTCAACACAGGTAGCACATAGGTGCACTACCTCTCTTGAAAGGAAATCTCCAACAACAAGCTACTGAAAATCACCCCAAGGTCTCTTGGGTGTCAGGTCATGACATGCTTGGAACTTCTCAGTTGGTTCAATGTGATCTTGCTGGTAATCATAGGGCAAACTTATGAAGTTAAGCTGGAGGGAAGTCGGATCTTAAAATGGGGTTCTTGAGATGGGAAGTGGTTGTACAATTGCTATAGGTTCAAGCAACAGTCTTGGACTCCTATTTTAGCTTTCTATTTGGCTTTACAATATGCAATGAACCTTAGCTTAGGTTACTTATTAAAAAAAGGGAAAAGGGGCAAGGAGGAGAGGAAGTTCCCAAATCTAAAACTAGCAATGAATAGTGATCATGGAGAACCCTTCTGCGGACAACCTTCCTAAAACAAAATTCCACTTAACCAGATTACCTCACAATCTCATGAAACTTGTCCAAGCTTCTAAGGACTGTAGATATTCAACCATTCATTCACCATAAGCACATGAATAAAAGATAGAAGTTTAAAGCAGCTTTTTAGTTTATGCCCAGACTAACTTTACGCAACTATTTATCATCAATAAACAACAAAATGTAAGGACAAGGAAAGTTGCCAATGCACAACAAAATTCTCCAAAACCAATGAACAACATTAACTAATCTACTAAAGCAAGTTAAAACATGTAGAACATCAAAGTAAATCTACTCAAATTAACTATGGGAGAAGAACCATGTAACATGCAACCAAAACACAAGAATTCACCAAAATCCAATGAATTTCTATTAAAATTTCAACAACATGCATTTACTACAACTCAACTCTCTCTTGAAAATGAGAGGAGACCCCCTATTTATAGTGTCCAAAAAGAAAAATGAATGGCCAAGATTGATTTGCATTGTGTGGCCAAGATTCACTACAAACTAGGGTTTCACCTACCCTCAAATATATTACAATTTAAAATTACATCCTTGTCCTCTAGCCTATTTTTTCCTTTTGTTCCAACACTGTAGCTCTTTTTTATTTTGTTGATTTCCTTTTGTTGTAGCTACTTTGTGAGGAACTCATCATCTATGATAGGATTTCCTTCATTCTTCTTCACAATGGCATATTATATAAACTTTACGATCAACACCTGGAGCTTCTTCCATTCCAATATATAAGATTGGATTACTTGAAAATTCAGCCTCCTTGATTTGCTCATGATGCCATTCCAGTCCTTGTCATATTTGTGTGTGTTCACTACTTGCTCAAACTGAGCGAAGGCTCATGCAACAAAACCCATCAAATCCAGCGTCAGTGCATCTACGGTACCATTCTCCATCTTCTTGTGGAAGTATGGCTTCAATTTCACTACATCTAGCTCACTAGTGGGCACATCAAAATTTGTCATTATTTTCAGGTATTATGCAAAGTCTACTTTGATTTCCTTGACCCAATCAATGTCAAGTTTTGCTTCATTGAGCACTCACTCCAGCACCTTCTTTCGGTGATCCAAGCCTAGCTTCCATGTTTCCATGAGCCAGCGGTCATCTTTTACCAAGGCGAGCTCCTTCTCCCAGGATTTATCTAATATCTTGAGGATAGCCTCAAGTTTGGAATATGTGATCCTATACAACTTGAGGAAGTCAGTGCAAAACTTCCTTATACCCTTCAGTATCTTTTGCACCTCTAGGAATTTATGTTTTGTCTTGTCTGCATGACCTATGCCCATATTGCCATTATAGAGGACTTTTCAAAACCAATCCTATGTGGCCTTCGTCCAACTTTTCCTTTTCTTGAGCTTATCAATGTGACCCTTGGACAACAATTGTGGCGACATCAAGGATGTGGTTGGGAGCTCTTCCACTGATGACCACTAATGAATATAGGTTGTTAGATCAGCAACTTGTGCCTTTAGCTCCTCCTTAGAGGTCTTATCTTTGTTCATTTGATGCACGATAGTGGCAATGAACCCCTGGAGATGATCAATCTTCTATTCTCTCATGGTTGTCCCCAGATCAAGGGTAGAAATATTATAACTCACCCCTTCTTCTCCCACAATAGGAGTGGCTATTTGCACCATTCTGGACCCTGATGCATCTATTGTCAGTTGAAATCTGACCTTCAGTTTCTTCTCTTTCTTTGTGCCTATTTGGGCTCAAGCAAAAATGGCTTCTAGCCTTGCCCTTGGATCCCTTATGGTTGGGGTTTTCTTCTCCAATTGTTTCTCAAGCCACTCAGGCATCTGAGATTCTCCCCTTGGTGATTCATGACCACCTTCTTCTTTGTGAGTGTGTTGGATTTCAATTTCCTTGTTCCCTAGAACCTCTTATTATGTCCTTTCTCCTTCTTCTTCATCTGAATCCTGAATGAATACTATTTTCCTCTATGGGGATTTAGTGGTTGTGTGCTCTTTGGGGTTGTCCTCCCCTCTAGCAATTTTCTCTTTTTCTTTCTCATCATGACCATTCTTTTTTAGGATGTTTCATTTCTAGGCTCTTATGGGCTTTAATATCTTCTTCAGACTTATCTTCTTCCTTCTTTTCCTCTTCTAAAAGAGGCATTTCTTCACCATGTTGAAGTGGCACCTCATCATCATGTTTGAGGCTATCTTCCCCCTCTTCTTTTTCTTTCTTTTCTTGCTCTTCTGAAAGAGGCCTTTCTTCATCATGTTTGGGGCTTTTGTCATGTTCCCTGATTGGAGGTTCAGTATCTTCTTCCATTCCCTTGCTTGATTCCTTTTCTTCCTCATGAAGCTGACTTTCTGCTTCCTCTCTGACATTCTTAAGCTACTGAGCTAGCTCCTCCTCTAACTCCTTGTCATAGGTCTCCACGATATACTTAGTGCCGACATCTTCTTCATCATCTCTAGAGGATTTTGCTTCTTCATCTTTGTGTACCACTTCATCAATTGTCAAATGCTAGTACTTGAGGTGCTCATGGTAATCATCTACTTCCTCTTCCATTTCTTTTGTTGCTTCCTTTAATTGTCTCACCAGCTCTTCTAATATTTACATGGTGGATTTCATTTTGGGTGGTTTAGTTGGAGGAGTATGGGAAGGAAGATTAGTAACAATCTATGCCAAGGTAGCTTGTATGGCTAGGTTCATTAGTACCCTAGACAACTCTGTAGGAATGTTTTGCATATGGTGGGAGAAGGCCTTTAAGAGTGAGAGAGAGGGCATTAGCATTGTTGTTGTTGCTAGTAGAGGAGATGTTGTTAGAGACATGGAGGAAGAGGAGAGTGGAGAGATGGTGGCAAAAGAAGAGTCTATTACCATAACTTGGTCCATGCTCATGGTGGAGGCAAGGTGGATTGAGATATCCACTACAGGCAGGGAAGTAGCTACCATTTCCTATGAAGTAGGTGGAAAGGCAGCAGTAGTAGTAATGTCAGCGACAACAGTGGTTGCAAGTGTGGAGGTAGCAAGTGGAGAATTTGGTTGCTCAGTCTCTAGTTCTTCTTCCTCATGGAGGCGGTCCTCCTGGATGGTAGTGAGACTACCTAATGTCCTTGTCCTTTTGGAGGATTCACCCTCCAAAGGCTTCCTCAAGTATACTCGAGGTTTAGGCTACCTTTCAAATGTCTATTTTCTCTTCCTTAACCTGGTGACTAGAGGGGATTGAGAAGCTTCTTCTGTTGGGGCAGCAGTAGTCCCGCTATCAGTTTTGCTTGCTAATTCATCTTCAAGTTCTCCATAGGTCAAGGAAATTCCTTATTGCTTCAATTGGGAAATCTGCCTATCAATCCATTCCTTTGTCCTAGCCTCAATGGGCTTTGTCAGAATGTCAAGGTCATCAACCTCTTGTTCATTCCAATCAATCAGTGACAGCGGTAGATTGGCAACTACATTATATCCAAGATCCATCACTGTATTTTCATCCTCTAGCAGTTGATCTGGCACAGGGAATAAGTTGACCTTCTTCACAAAATAAACTGTTATGTGCATGTAGTTCCTCATTCCCACTTCTTTGTCATCTTTGCAGTTGGCCCAAAATTCCTTAGCATTATGCACATGAGTGTATTCAGCCACAACCATCATTTTTAGTTTACCATAGGGGTCCATTCACGGTCGAGTAGTGTGGAACTTCAGGTTATTCTCCACGAGTTCTTTATTTGAATTGTCTACACATTGAGATGTGTGGAGTTTATACATCCCTTGGCTAAAGGAGAGGGGATAAGGAATCCCCACCTTATGTTTGTTGCTTAGGAGGGTGGGTGCATTTCATAGCTTCTGAGAGAGTTCTAGCAATATTATTTGGGCATTTGGGTATCGAGGCAACTTATATGATTTCTCTGAGAAACCTTCGGCTTGGATGTATGTAAACTTAGGGAATTGTATGAAAAAAAGGTGAATTGGCAGAGGAAGGAATTAGCACTGTGGGAGACTCTCCTTTCAAAATCACCCCCAAGCAATCTGATAATGTGACCTATAAAAGCATCATTGGCTATACAATAATCCCTCTTAAAATTCTTGTATTGAAGCTAAGGGTATCTATCATAAACCTTCAATTCTCTACCAAGTGCTTCATTAGGAGCTCTAAACAAGCTTTTGTATTGTGTCTTGTCGGCCAACAAATAGACAAGGTATGAAGTCATGTAGAAGCGTGAGGTCTTCTTTACAGCCAAAAATTGCTCATGCAAGCAATTACTCATCATTCCTGCCCAATAGAATTTAGCTATGCCTCAAAGGATCTCTTCTATGAAATACAACATCTACTCTTGGAAGTAGGCTGAGGTTGGAAGGCCCATGACTCTAATTAGTAGGGTTACCAAGTCATGGTAATCCTCATAAAAATCACTGCGGAAGAGCTCCTGGGGTACTTTAACTGTGCTACCCCTCTTTTCTTTTAGCCAATATTGATTTATGACCTTATTGCATTTGAGAGGGTCCTCATCCCACATTTGTTTCCCATATTCTATGGATTATTCTTCTATTTCTTTGAAGGTAGGGATATGAAAAGCTCTTCCTATTGACTTAGCGGATAAGTTAGCCAATACATTTTTGTCTTTGTCCACAATCATTTTGGACTCTGGCTGATATGCCTCCCTGCAAGCCATTACAAGCTAAGGAGCAATGAGGGAAGGTGGAAAACTAACAGCCTTGGCCAACCAACTACTTCTAATCTTTCTTTCATTTTATGTTGTGGGGTTAATTCAGACCCTTCGCTCAAATTCATCAATATCTATGTATCTAATGTTGGTGTCTAAAATCTCCTTCCAAGCTGAGGTGATCTTGGAGTTGAGGGGTTCTCCTTGGAACTTGTACTTCATTTGATCTTTTTCCTTTTTACCTCAGGGTGATTTGGCTAACTTCTTTCCTTTTTCTTTCTCCACAACTGCCACCGAAGGTCCTACATTTAGTTCTAGATATCCTCCGAGCAAGGAAGAGGTAAGCACATTCAAGCATGGAAACACATGAAATTTTAGCTAAATATTGCAAAATGATGTTAGATTAGACAATCCTTTGTTTAAGAATCCTAACATCTCTTCCATATTGATTTTGACCTTTCGCAGGAGGGAGTTTCAGCAAGGCGGGCCCAATGGTGTGGACTTCCATGGGCTGGATGTCATTCTAAAGCTACTGTAGGAGGAATGGTAAACAGGGTGCGGCGGTCTGGCTATCCCATCCCATGCCAAGAATTGGGCATTAGGTGGGGTCCACCAAGTAGGTCGCTCTATTTTGGTAGGTGGGTCAAAGTCACTTTCTTTGATGTTTCGAGGGTGTTAAGTGCATCATTTGGACAAGCAGAATTGGGGAGTAGTTTAGCTTTTTGAGGGTCTATCATTGAAACAACGCTGAGAGTACAATGGCCCGTGAGCGGAGTTTTGTTGGGCGCGGACTGTAGCCTCAAAAGATGGTTGATGCTAGTCATTAAATTTGAAATCTTTTAGAAGGAAGCGTGCCATGGAATGAGGATGACATTAAGGAATAGCCATTTGAAATGACAAAAGCCAAATGGAGGTCTGACAGGGGGAACCCACGACACCAGTCCACAAGGGCTCGAGGCATCATTCTTTATCGCTAGAAAATTCAAAGGTGATGGGGAGGTTGGGTCCTGTGTAGCGAGTAGATGTGGATTGTTTTCCATTTACGAATAGTGGGGCTAGGATAGAGCCTTGATAGGCAGACGATGCGTAGGAGACAACCCACTTAAGGTTCATCACTCAACAATTTTCACTTTGGCATACAAGCAAACACTGAGGGCTCGGGATCCGAAGGGCAAAGGGTCAGTTGCTAGGAGCCATTCAGAATGACGGATTCACCATGGTTGTTCATAGATGAAAGTCTAGTAGGAGGGGCTTGTGAGGATTCCTAGACTTGGTCATTTTGGAGCAAGTGAAATTGATCAGCAGAGACAGGCTTGGGACCCAACGATTGGGTTGATGGTGAGGTTTTTCCATTTAGGATAGTCATTTATGCATCGAAAAAAGGGGAGTGAAAGTCCATGGAGGTTTACCTAACAAAGAAGATCGCTTGGATTTGGGTCGAGATAGTGGATGAGGCTATGGAGCTTGATGGATGGAATGAAGGGTCACGAAATTTGTTTGAAACAGTGGAACTCGAATGGAATTCCCTGAACGAAAGTCTACAAGGGAGAATCTGAGATGGATCAAGACTAAAGATTTTTAGAAAATTTTGAGTTCATAGGGTGATAGAAAGGACGGGGTCCATGCACTAGAAGGTCATGGTTGATTAGTCATTTGAAACAATGAGGCCAAAATGTGGTTTGTAGGCAGAGATCCGCACTTGGGGACCCGAGAGGGCCGATGGCTCTTCATTTCACTTTGTGACTTTATGCTAAGTTCGGGGTGGCTGAGGAAGGGAGTCCTCCCATGAGGGAGGACCCAGAATAGATGGCTACCATTTTTAAGTTCAATTCATTTTTAAAGTCAATGACGAAAACAATGAGGGTGCAGGCTCACAAGGGAAAAAGGCCCTGGTTTAAGAACAACGACGGAGAGTGCGAGTTCCGCAGATGGCACATGGATCAAGTTTGAAGTTTATCAAGATATCAACATGTGGGTTTCAAGTGCCCTAGTTAACTCTAGCTAGTTCATAAGTTTTCCTCCTTAAAATTCATCAATTTTGCATAAAAATCAAAGAAAACACAAAGTGGGGTGTGCAGTGGAAAACCTACCTCTAAAACACAATGATTGTGAGCGTGTGAGCAGGTAACGAAGACCTTGAAATGGTGAATGAAATTTTCAGGAGTGAAGGCGACGCTAGTAGAAGTATTTGATACACTTTTGAACAATTGGAAGGTGAAAATGATAGTTGAAAGTTGCCTATTTATAGAAGATAGTGTATTAAATGCACCCTATTAATGATCATATAATGACCTTGGCAGTTGGTGAATAGTCATTTGAAAATGGCCGCGAGAGTGGCAAAACCCGCTACGCAGAAGGTGGTGAGCATTCAACAATGGAAAATGACACCAAAGGTTTCAGGTTTCGTGGGGTGGAAGAATGTTGGATGATGGCCTTTCAGAATGGTGAGGAGGTCAGGGAAACCCACATGGGGTGGCCCAAAAGGGCGGACTTGCCTGGGTCCAAGGACATCAATTCTAAAAAGCAAAGGAAATCAGCCAAGGAAGCTTCGCAAAGGCCTAAAGCCTTGAAAAATTGAGGGGGACGAAACATGGTCAACTCAAGATGACTTCTCTAAAGCTCATTGACCATCTAGGACACAAAACAAGGGGGCACACAAAATGAGGCAGCGACCAAAGCGACCCAGCGAGGCAAAAAGAAAAGAGGGTCCCCATTTCGAATAGGCCGTGTGTGTTGAGGGCACAACATATACAAAAGTGAAAAGTACTTTTATCCACATTATGCAAAGTTTTAGAAATGTGAGCATTTTTAGATCTAATGATGCTTGCTATTTCAATGTTTTCAAAAATGACTACCCTAAATTGATTTTTTTGACCTAGATGTCTAAAATAAATGTTACTACAACTTTCCAAACTTATAATACATGTTACTAGGAGGCTTAGGAAGCACATAAATGAGGGTTTTAATGTTTTTAAACGTAGTTTAAAATATGGACTAGGGATGATTCACTCAAAGGGGTGAATGAGTCCTAGGTAGGGTTTTTTTTCAAAAAAATTTAGAAAATTTTAAGTATTTTTTATGATTTTTAGTTTATGTGATCTGTAACCTAAATGCAAATATAGTTTTCAAATGTTTTTCAATGATTTGAGATGCAAAAATACAACCTATATGCACTTTTAATAATGCAAAAATTTAGCAACCCTAGAATGTCAATTAACTAATGCAAACTCTAATGCAAAGCTAATGAAAGCTAGATCTAGGATGAAAATGCACTCCAAATCAGAATTATGGTGTTCTAAATGTGGGTTCACTAAAATGAAATGTAGAAAAAGTGCTAAGGTGCTATCATATGGTTTTAGGACATAGAGCACACCCACTTCCCAATTTCATTCAAGGATAACCCTAGAGATCTCAATGCAAAGGAGAAATAGACCTTGCAATAGAGTAGTCCTAGGGGATGATTGTATACTAATGAGGCATTCACCACCAAGTTAAGACTTGGAAAGACAAATGAAATGAAAAATGAAAAAACCTAGTGATGCATGAAACTTGAATGAATGACCTAGAAATACATATAAATTAGAACAAAAAGCTACAAAATCATAAGTGTGCACTTGGAAACTTGTAGAGACTTGAATGAAGATTAGAAATGCTACAAATCCTAAAATTTAGGCCTACTGGGACTCATTTGCCAATCTAGGCGAATCAATCGGGTAAACCCACAAAATTGGTTTACAATTCCATTAATGAAGGAAAAATGCATTTTTATATGGAAAGCACTTTAGGTGGTTTGCTAGAAGGGGGGTTCAATAGAACCCCCTTTTTCCCCTTCTCCCCCTCTGGCACCAATTTTTTGCAAATTTTTTCCCTTTGAAGCTCGAGTTGAGGATGAAAATGGAGGAGACTTCACAGACCCAACTAGATGATGGTAATCCTCGGAACGAGCTATCCATCAAATATAATTTTAATATTTTTTGGTTTTATTATGTATTTGTTTCTTTAGTTTGATTAAACATAGGTTTTTCATCAAAAAGCAAGTTATTTGTTCTGCACATGTGGAAAAATAGCAGATTATCAAAATAAAATTCTAAAAATATGTTCAGGCTAGGTATTGATGTCCTTGATCTAGTAAAAGAAAATGAATTTTGATACATATAAAAAAAGCTATGTTGTATACAGTCCACCTATGTCTAAATTGTAATTAGTTTGACTTTGAAACTCGATAAAGGAGAAAATATTCAATAAAACACTATGAAACCAAATGAACTACTTATATATCGTAGTTACAAATCTAAATTCAAAAAAATAGAATTTTATCCTTCATAGAAAAAAAGTTATGTTGTATAGATGAGCATCACTCCTTAAAAATGGTTTTTACTAATAAAAACTAGTTTTCAAAGGAAATGGAAAAAGAAGTGCAATTTGATTCCAAAAAATTTGAAAAAAAAATATATAGAACCTATAGACAAAATGTCACATATCACTAGTTTACATCATCTTAAAATTCCTCACGGTTTAGCTGCTATAAGTGCTCGAAAGTGAATATTTAGTTAGAAAAAATTAGTTCAATGTCTAGTTTGGCCAAAAATTGTAAACCAGTATTGTGGGATCACCGTGTCTTAGATCAATGTTTCTATACAGGAACAAGTTTCTCAAAAAGGGGTATCTGAAACTGTTAAAATATCAAAATTAACCTAAACTGGGACTCATTTTCTAGAAGTGGTGAATGAGTCCAGTTAGGGTTTTCTGGAGCTTTAAAATCTAAATCTAACCTTCAATGTCTGCTCTTTTTGTTCCTCTCTTTTTTTTCAGATCTGAAACCCTAATTTCGAGGCTATAAGTGACTTTTTGGTGAATATTATGACCTTGCAAATGGGGAGACAACTCCAACAACTTTCTCCAAGCTTGTGACCTAATATTCAATGATCTTCAAGTCTTCAAAGCACCTAGATCTACAATCACACAAAGAGAGAGAGAGAGAGAAAGTGTTGATTGTTAGGGAATAGGGGTTTACCTTGGTCAAATCCCTTGTAGGAAATTAAACCAAATGGTGAGACAATGAAATGAAGGAATGAAACATGAAACAAAGAACATGTATCGTAGATAATAATACCTTGAATGATGCCTTGTAAATGATGTCTTGTAAATTTGCAACTCAACATAAAATAGCCATGAAGGATAGTGATCTTGATAATAGGTGTAAAACAATGCTTGAACTTGGATCTTCAATGCTACATCACAACACTAGCTCAATAACATGCTTGATGCTTGATATTCTTGACATGATGATGAATCTTAAATTGCTGCAATAATTGATGAAGAATTTTTCCCTTGAATTCCTTAAAAATGACCTTGGATGCTCTCTTGATGCTCTTGTGAAGTCTTGGAATTATTAACTCTTGCTTACTTGACTTGATATCATGTATACCTTATGTGTATTAGTGATTTGAAATCTCATTTATATAGGCAATCCATATAATATCCTATGTATTAGATCCCAAAGGCTGACATACATAAAATTTGAGCATAAAACCAAATTTTCTCTCTTAAATCCTTAAAAATAGGCCAAATGGGTTCCACAGGGCCTATTTTGATAGCTAAAGTGTCGGGGAGTGTGTAAATTAAGTTTATATGTTGATATTGTTGGTTTTTTTTTTATCAAAATATGCCTTGGGATACATAATATAGGGTCTTAGAGGCCTATATTAAGGTCATAAATGCAAAGGGACCAAAAAATCCAGTGTGAAAGTGTGAATAAATACACTTTACAACACTAAATTAAGGAAAAATTGGGTCTATTTAGCTTTAAAGGGTCCAAAATCCCATGTGAATGTGTAAAAAGCATTACAACACTAGATTAGGTCCACTTGATTTATATGCCTCTTAAATTTAATGTGAAGGTGTAAATAAATACACTTTACAACATTAAATTTGTGAGACCCACTAGATGATACTAGATATTATGCCACTTTATTCATTTTAGATTGGCATAGTTTTATTCTTGTATGAATTATTAGATGCTTTTTTATGATACAGACTAATTCTTTATAATTTTATTTGTATTATGATGATTTAGACATTAGAATTTATATTTGATTTCATGTTATGATGATTTGAATGTTAGACCTTATATTTGATGTTCTTGAAGATTACGTATGAATGAGTAGAATTGATGAAATGATAATTGTGATATGGACATTAATTACAACATTGATATGAGAGTAAATTATTGAGTTTAAATGAAATTTATGAAATTATGAATTATAGTTACTATATGAAAATGGAATAAATGCTATTAGGTGAATGAAATGATGATGAATCTATGAGATTGATATTCTTATGTGATTGAAAATAAGGTGGAAATTATATGATATGAATATATATATGTTTTATTTATTTTAATTATATGATTTTATTGGACATATTAATTTGTGTTCAATTGAGTGTGTATCTAATGCTCCACCAAGGAATCCCAGAGGACAACACTAACTATGTCACATTAGTGGAACAATTTTTTTTAAAATGAAATAACAATAGATTGCATAATATATTAATCTAAACCACATCCTCTAAGGTTCCTCAACTGTGCTACTCACAAACTAAATAATCAAGATAGCTAGAATCATTTAAATAACTTATCAAATGACATGAGTTATCTAACATGCAAGATTCATTTAAAATCACCACATTAAATATTTATACATTATTTACTTCCATAACATGTCAACTAATAATCAACAATAAAGATCATTTCTAACAACTACACATGCAAGATGCATTACATTACAATATTCATTACAAGTAGAATTTTGTTGGCATATGGCTTTGGGAGATTGTTTATGGCTTCTAATGTTGTCATTGATAGCAACTAGAGTCATTAGTGTGGTCCATAGTTTACAAGTAGCTCATATTGGCAAGCAAAGTAGAAAACAAAATACTACCGACAAAAAGCATGAAGAACAAGGTATCCAGTTGGTAAGTTAGTCTGTATACTCCATCAGATCATTATTTTATGTTGTGTATCCCCAAGAAAGCTTGTTAATCATGTATGTATTGGTAAGTTTTGTAATGTTGCATTAATCCATGTATGTGCTTGGAGATCCGGTAGAATGATTTATTGTTTATTTTCTCACTATGGCCAACCTAGTGTATATAGTGTGTCACAGATGTATAAGGAGTAGTTGTTTTAATATTTCTTGTGTTGGGAATTTTGATTTGGGTCCCAACTATAGTCTAGCTGACTTGTGTGGGTACGCATTAATTTTAATTGGTGATTTGAGTTGATTGTTGGAGAATATTTCATGTTTTGTTGAAGCTGACTTAAGTGATTAAAATCTTTGCTAGCAGAAATATATACGAGATTGGTAATTCATTTTTGAGTGTGTGTGCATGATGTTGGAAGAAGGTGTGTGTGCAAAAAAATTTAGAGCAGTTGTATGAGCATATATCAGAAGATTTATTGAGTGATTTTTTTCTTGTACAGCAGAAGGGTTGTTGTAGCAAAGCAAAGTAGAGAAGAGCAGAAGTGTGAATTGGACAGAAGGTCTAGAATCTATTTTATGTGAACTAAATCCAGGAATTTGTAGATGCTATCTTCTCAATTCATTTTTGTTGTAATCACAAACATTTTGTAAGGCAGTGAGCTTTTCTTATTTTAAGTAGTGAGCTCTAGGAGTGTTCCTAAATGCAAGTGCATTCCCTTTTGTTCATACTTTTAACAGAGTATAAATTGGGGATTAATCTCCACCATGGTTTTTCCCCTAATAGGGTTTCCATGTAAAAATATTGGTGTTATAGTGTCTTGATCATCTTGTTTCTGTGCTTGCATCTTTATTTTTGTTCATGTGTTGAAAATGATTTAAGATCTTAATTGAAAGTCAAAATTGTTGAACACTGATCCATCCCCCCTCTTAATGTTCCTTGAGTCCAACAATTGGTATTAGAGCCAGTTCCTCTTCAAAATTTTAATAGCTTGAGGTGGATCTTGGATTACAATGGAATCTGGTGGTCTTCAATAATAGCTTATTGTGGCACTTGATGATCTTGATCAGTCTAAAGTAGAAGTCATGGAATTAAGAGCAAATCTTGTGGATGTTGAGAAATTCATTCAATCGCTAAAGGATAAAATCAATGAGTCAAGAGAAAATAGGAAGGAACTCTGTGATCAGCTAAAGCAGAAAGAAAATAAAAACTTGGAAGATGTTCACCTGAATCAGACTCTAAAAGAGATAACTAAAGAATGTGAAAAACTTGCTAGAAATAATGCTACTATGAAGCTTGAGATGGAATCTATGGAAATGAATTTAACTAAAGAGAATGAGGAAAGAAAGAAGAATAAGGAGAATCTAAGTCAATCCTTGAAAGAAAAATATGAAGAATGCAGTAGAGTTAATAGTGGATTCATTTAGCTAGAGATTGAACTACAACAATCTAGAAACAATGAACAAGAGCTTGAGAGACAGATAGTTATTCTCAGAGATGAGCTTGATACTGCAAATGAGTTGAAGGAGAAGTCCAGGATCAGTTCTGCTAAGCTTGATGAGATGACTAAAGGACAAAAGGATGCAAATGATAAGTGAGGTCTTGGCTATGTGAGAGATGAGAGCTCCAGATTTGAACAAAAGGACTCTGAAAAGAGAACTTAGAAGAACAAAGGCAGAAGATATCTGATAAGGCAACCCAATGCTTAGAAGTTTAATGGTTATTTCTTTGTTTGTAATAAATTTGGACATATGGCTTCTCAGTGTAGAAGTAAGATAAATTCTAGCAGTCCATCATTTTCTTGTCAGTGTTTTAATTGCAAAAAGTTTGGTCATAAGTCATTAGAATGTAGAAGTGTGTCTGTCAGTATGAGGAACATTAAATGCTACACTTGTGGAAGACTTGGGCACGTTTCTAATCTATGCAGATCAAAGGAAAACCACTAGAATGAATGGCTCAAACAAAGAAATCTGATATGCTACAACTATAAAAAAAATTGGTCACATTGCAAGATTCAACAGTAATAGAAACATGGACAAAAGAGGTATGTTATATCAAGGAAGAAATTTATAGAAAGACAACAAAGGAAAAGGAAAAGAATCCATGGAAGAGATAAGAGATCATATGAAGAAAACGTGGGTAAAGAAGAGTGGATCTGATGAAGGTAATAAGACTGTACTAGAAGCTCCCTCCGGTAATTCATCTAGCAATTGATTTTAGACCATTGGCCTAGGGGGATTTTTCAAGAAAATCCTTTGTCCCCTATGTGTAGTTGGTACCAGAACATAGGAAATTGTCAGTAGTTGTGTTACTCATCTTCAAATGTATTATTGATCATTTTTTTAGTAGGATGAAATTTGGAAGGTACACAAATGGATTCTTCTCTTGTTGTCTGAGAGTGCAGAGTAACCAGAACTCCTAGAAAAAAGAATTTAATGTGACAAAGAGGTTAGGTGTACAAAGTTATAAAATGTTATTTGGAACCATCATTTATCACCTTGCATCGAAGAAGATCATAAGTAAATATTTTGCAGAAAAATCTTGAAGAAGTCAAGTAAATTCAATGAAGAATTCATCAGGTACTCCATTCATTTGTAAAATTTATAAATTGTGGTCTGTAGAAAAACCTTGCTCGGTATGGAAAATGAAGCAAAACAAAGGAACAATGACTTTGGATGAACATAGTAGTTGGAAGGTCAGGGATGTAAAAAAATTGTTGCCATCCGGTGAATTGAAGTGGCTTGAAGGGGTGAAACATAAGAATTTAGACATCTGGAATGAGTTTCCTTATTTCGCGAATGTGGAAGTGGTCAGGTTTATCTTGAATAGATTGGATGATGATATCCTTACTCTAGATAAACCCTATCAAATTTCAAAGGATGTAATTAGAAATCTGATAGGATTATACAATATTGGAGATGTCCCAAAAAAGAAGTCAATTCAGAACGTTGAAGTCGAAGCCCTAACCGGTGTAAAAGGAGATCAAAGGGCTCTGGTAATTACAACGATCAAAGATCCATTGACAAGGTACATTGCATATGGAATTTCGTACAAAATTTTCTTCAGAAATAGGGAAGAAGCAACCTCTATAGGCACAGTCTACATTGCACACAAAATGATAATGGAAGACAAAGACTTTGATCTGTGTGGATTGCTGAAAGATCAACTGATGGAAAATGTGCAATTGACAAAGGATATAGATTACTCTTTCAGGTTTGGTACCCTATTTATATGCATTATGATGTATTTTCTGAATTGCTTACCACAAAATGATAATGTGGTATGGAAGGAAAATATACCAGTTTGTAAGAAAATATTTGAGCATTTCAAAACTCTTGAAAACGGTGAACAAGTTTATGAAAAATTCTTTAGAAAGTTGTTAGGAAATTTTGAAGTAGGTAGTATTCCATTCTTGGTAAAAGCAGTTGAAGTTGGATCTTCTTCCGGTAAGGTGGAGAAAAAGTAGAAAAGAGCAAGAGAGTTAGCTGATGACACTCCTCATGCACCTAAGTCAACAAAAGTTGAGGGAAAAGGTAAAGAGCAGATGGTTTTGGATATAATTGATGAAGATTTTGATGATTACATACTAAGAGATGAACTAGAATCAGTTGAACTGGGTGTGATAATAATAGAAGAAAGCAATGAAGAAGGTGCTTTATTCAAAGCAAAGATACTACAAATTGTTCAGGAAGAAGATGGAATGCAAAAGATAGGTGACATATGGATAAATGGACCATCATATGAACAAGACTTCATTGTGGACACTCTAGGCAGATACTTTGTGTGAAATAACATTGAATTGGAGAGTTTGTGGAATGTACTTCTAGAAGAATTGATTGAATGTATCAAGGAGGCTATGGCCTTTGTGCCCTTAGGATAGGAAAGAAGAATAAATAATCTTACATCTAAAGGAGCAGTTTAGGCTATCTCTTGCCAAATTGAAAAAGAAAATGAATGTGTTAAGACAATGCATTGACTCAACAAATAAGAACTACAATTATTGTCTTAGGTGGCCTCATGTGGTTGGTAAATACATAGACCAGTTGGAGAAAATTGAGAATGAGTTGATCATAATTGGTTAGGATTACAGTATGTTTTAGGACTAGGATGGAGTAGTTAAGAAGAAAATTCATGAGTTATAGGTTGACCATTCCTGAATCCCTTGTCAAGGTCATCAACAGGACATTAGAAAACAACAGTTTGATAGCAATTATTGGGATTGTAGTGGATACTTAGAAGAAATTTCTTTCGAAGATGAAAGATAAGTATAAAATAATTTTTTGATTTGAGTGGCAGTTGCAATTCTTCAAATTTTGATCAATTTTTGCATCAACAAAGGGGGAGAGAGTGCAGTGGGAGGGAGAGAAATTTTTTTTTTGTCATTGATGTCAAAGGGGGAGAGAATGTAGTGAAAAATGCCTTGACATCCAAAGGGAGAGCAATTTTTTTTGAAGTTTTGAGTTTTGGCACCGACACTTAGTCATTTTTCACTAACTGTTGCCATCAATGCCAAAGGGGGAGATTGTTGGCATATGTCTTTAGGAGATTTTTTATGGCTTCTAGTGTTGTCATTGATGGAAACTAGAGTCATTAGCATGGTCCACAGTTTAGAAGTAGCTCATACCAGCAAGCAAAGTAGAAAACAAAATACTACTGGCAAAAAGCATGAAGAACAAGGTATCTGGTTGGTAAGTTAGTCTATATAATCCACTAGATCATTATTTTATGTTGTGGATCCACAGGAAAGCTTTTCAAGCATGTATGTTACCTTATTTATAAGTTTCGTAATGTTGCATTAATCTATGTACGTGCTTGGAGATCTGATAGAATGATTTATTGTTTATTTTCTCATTATGGTCAACCTAGTGTATATAGCATGTCGTGGATGTATAAGGAGTAGTTTTTTTAATATTTCTTGTGTTAGGAATTTTGATTTGGGCCCCAAATATAGACTAGCCAACTTGTGTGGGTGTACATTAATTTTAATTAGTGATTTGAGCCGACTGTTGGAGAATATTTCATGTTTTGTTGAAGCTGACTTAAATGATTAAAATCCTGGCTAGCAGATATATATATGATATCAGTAATTCATTTTTGAGTGTGTGTGTGATGTTGTAGGAAGGTTTGTGTGTGAAAAATTTTAGAGCAGTTGTATGAGTGTATATCAGAAGATCTATTGAGTGATTTTTTGCTTATGTAGCAAAAGGGTTGTTGTAGCAAAGTAGAGAAGAAGTGTGAATTGGATAGAAGGTCCAGAATCTATTTTATGTGCTTCACCAGAACTAAATCCAGGAATTTTTAGATGCTATCTTCTTAGTTCATTTTTGTTTTAATTACAAACATTTTGTAAGGTAGTGAGCCTTTCTTATTTTGAGCAGTTAGCTCTAGGTAGTGTGCCTAAATGCAAGTGCATCCCCTTTCGTTCATACTTTTAATAGAGTATAAATTGTAGATTAATCTCCACCATGGTTTTTCCCCTAACTGCATTTCCACGTAAAAATATTAGTGCTATGGTGTCTTGATCATCTTGTTTATGTGCTTGCATCTTTATTTTTGTTCATGTGCTGAAAATGATTTAAGATCTAAATTGAAAGTCAAAGTTGTTGAACACTGATTCACCCCCCACCTCTTAGTGTTCCCTGAGTCCAACAAATTCATCCATAAAAGTTTGTCTCCTCAACTAGGAACATGATCTAGATTCCACAAAATAATGAATAATCTCCACACACATGAACATGCAACAAGAATACTCGATGGAGGAAAAAGCACCAACCTCTTGACCATGTGGAACCCTGAGGTCCACCCCCCATGCTAATAGATAACACAAGTACTCACATCATACAAATAGTCAAGAAGACAACAGGATAACATCAACAAGGGTTATACATGAGCCCAACACAACACTGCTAACAATACCAACATCACATACTAATGTAGGAGCATCCTTGGTTCTTGGAAATCTTTCATCAACCAACAATATTTTGTTTTTGTTTTTGTTCTTGTTTAGTTCAAGTTGGAAGATTCAGTGTTTCATCATATTTGCTCACCAAACCCTATGGATCTATGTTTACAATGTGGACATGACCATTTTCCTTATTCCAATATTTGAGCACAATTGGATCTTTTTCCAGAAAGTTATCACTTCCAAATATAATGGCAGTTCCTTGAACCAACACTGGAATAATCTTCTAAACTAACGGCTAGTTTGATCACTTGTGGATCTTTCCCATAACTTGCGGATCTTGATAGTGTGATTTGAATTGTTCCATGGAGTTTCCCTAACCTTAATTATAGATCCACACTTCATCTTATGAATTCACCGAGGAGTAATACAAATTTGAGGTTGACCTATTCATGCACACGTTACATTTTCTTTCATTAGAGATTGTAATAATCTTTGGCTGACGTGGATAATTCTAGATCTCAAGATGTGATATTAATCATTGTAATAGATCATTAGAAAGGTAGTCAGATGAATAATAGGTTTGAGATGTTAGATTTCTACTTGCATTAAGGAGAATATAGGAATATTGTATGTTGGACATGTAATATCAGGCCTATGAGCCGCATCTATAAGCCTGAATGTTGTCAATCGATTGTAATCAAGATTTTTGTTAATGAGAATGTTTGAATTTTCATTTTCCTCCATATTTTGTGTTGCTTCTATTGTGTGACTCTTGCTACATGGTCTATATTTTTTTCTTTGAGGACCCTCCTACCGTGGCTGCACCATATTGGTATCATAGTGAGATTCAATCTATGAGATATCGCCAGAATTTGTGGAGTCCTATTGAAGATTTGTTGTTGGGTGGTGGACTGAGGATCTAGCCTATAGCTACAAAGGACTTGTGTAAAGATGGTGGGAAGAAGAAATGTTAGAGGAAATGGAGTGCATGGAAATGAAAACCCAACTTTAATGAAGATGTTGATAGGAATCACTGCCAGATTAGATGTAGTTGAAATGGCCTAGAGGAGAGGTCGACCAGTTGATGATGTGAGTGATGACAAGATAGAAGTATAGGAAGAAATGGAAAGAGAAGATCAACCTAGCCTAGATCAGGGAGAAGAGGTTCATAAGAGCCTTAACTAGATCAAATACTAAGCCACATTTCAATCCACTAGATTATAGAGGTAAGTTGGATTTGGATGAATTGCTTGATTGGATAACAGAGATGGAGAAGTATTTTGATTTTGAAGGTACCACTGAAGATAAGAAAGTAAAATTTTCTTGTACAAAGTTGAAAGGACATGCATCCTTTGGTGGGAAAATTTGTAGATAGATAGGCAAAGAAGAGGAAAAGAAAAGATAAAATCATGGGATTGGATGGTAAATAAGTTGAAGACAAAGTTTATTCCTACAGATTATCAAATTAGTTTGTTTTGGAAGTTGTAAAATTTGAAGCAGAAAGAGTCAAGTGTGATGGATTATACTGAGGATTTCTACAAGTTGAATATCATATTTGGACATTCAGAGGATGAGATCAAGCAACTAGCTAGATATGTGAATGACTTGAGGTCATCTATACAAGATGAGATTAGTTTGATCAAGCTGCAGAGTATGGAAGAGGCATACCAATGTGCCCTAAAAGAATAAGAGAGGATGAATAAGAGACATGAGCAGAGACAGAGAGGAAGAGGTGGAAGATTTTAGAGAGGAATAACTTTTACTGGAGGAGGAAGAGTAACTTTTGTAGATTAGAATAAGGATAAGTCAGTAAGAATGATAATTCATAACACAGAGATGATTAAAACCCTTACCGAAGAGGAGGATATGGTGGCTACCGAAATGAAGGTTATAGAAAAGATGATAAGGAGAAAAGAGTATTCAGGGAAACTTGTTTTAAATGTGGCTAAGGGCATAGAGCATTTCAATGCAATTAGGGAGAGAAAAGTACAAATATAGAAAACAATAGAAGAACAAATTTTTTTGAGGAGGATCATGTTGAATCATCTAACAAACTGGAAGATGGAGAAGTGTTGGTGAATAGAACATTATTATGTCAAAGTGAGATGGAGCAGGAACCATTGCAAAGAAAGAATTTGTTTTGGACTAGATACAAGGTAGCTGGTAAATGTTGCAAAGTAATTGTGGACAATGGAAGCTCCGAGAACTTAGTTTCTGAAGAGATGGTGACCAAATTGAAGTGTTGGACACTAGGAACATTAAGAGGGGGCGAATCAGTGTTCCACAATATTTTAATTTCAAACCAGATCTAAAACTAACAACAGTAATATCCACAACATATAAACAGAAGGAAAAAAGTAAACACATTAAAGAAAACCATAACACCAAGATTTTTTACGTGGAAACCCTGTTAGGGGAAAAACCACCGTGGATGTTAGTCCACAATATATACTCTATTAAAAGTATGAACAAAAGGGAATGCACTTGCATTCAAGCACACTGCCTAAAGCTCATTGCTCAAAATAAGAAAGGCTTGTTGCCTTAAAAAAAAATTGGGAATACAAAAAAAGGGTTGAACTGAGAAAATAACATCTCCAAATGCCTGGATTTAGTTCCAATGAAGCTCAGGTAAAATGATCTTTAGCCCTTCTGACTAACTCTGTTTTCTGCTCTGCACTACTTTACTCTTTTTTCTACCCTTCTGAAACCCTTCTAATACTTGCACACACATCTACTCTACTTTACACACATTCACACACTTTCACACTTCTTCACACACTCAAAATGAATTATTGATCTCATAAATATATCCACAAGCAAGGATTTCATTACTATATGTCAGCTTCACATAAGATGTAAGTCTTCCACATGTCGGCTCAAATCACTAATTAAAATTAATGCGTACCCACACAAGTCAGCTAGACTATAGTAGGGACCCAAATCAAAATTCACAACATAAAAAATATTAAAACAACTGCTCCTTATACACCCACGACACGCTATATACAACAGATCGGCCATAATGAGAAAATAAACAATAAATCATTCTACTAAATCTCCAAATTCGTACACCGATCAGTGCAACATTACAAAACTTACCAATAAGTTATCATACATTCTTATAAATCTTTCTTGGGGATCAACAACAAAAAATAATGATCCGGTGAAGTACACAAACTGACTGACTAACTGAATATCCTGTTCTTCATGCTTTCTGTCGGTAATGCACTGCCTACTACAATTTCTACCAATATGAGCTACATCTAAACTTCAGAGCATGCTAATGACTCTAGTTGCCATCAATGACAACACTAGAAGCTATAAACAATCTCCCAAATCCATATGCCAACAATCTCCCCCTTTGGCATTGATGGCAACACTTAGTGAAAAATGACTAAGTGTCGGAACCAAAACTCAAAACTTCGAAGCACAACAAAACACTGCTCCCCCTTTGGATGTCAAGGAATTTTTCACTGCATTCTCTCCCCCTTTGACATCAATGGAAAAAAATTACTGCTTTCTCTCCTACTGCACTCTCTCCTTGTTTTTTGATGCAAAAATTGATCAAAATTTAAAAAATTGCAATTGTTGCTAATTCAAAAAATTATTTAATACTTATATTTCATCTTCGGAAGAAATTTCTTCCAAGCAGCTACTACAATCCCAATAGTTATTATCGAACTGTTATTTTCTGATGTCCTATTGATGACCTGGACAAGGGATTTAGAAATGGTAATGGCTTCTTCCAGCTTTTCTCCTTTCTTCAAAACTTCATTCATTTTCTCTAGTCTGCATTCGGTATGATCCTTCACTTTCCAGAAAGTATCCATAAGAGTGTTTCTGGCAAAGTGAGCCTTTGCATGCTCAACTTGCAACCCATGAATCTTCTTCTTAACTACTCCATTCTAGTCTTGAAACATATTGTAGTCCTGACCAATTATGATTACCTCATTCTCAATTTTCTCCAACTTGTCCTTGTATTTACCAACCACATGAGGCCACCTAAGACAATAATTGTAGATCTTATTTGTTGATTCAATACATTGTTTTAACACATTCATTTTCCTTTTAAGTTTGGCAAGAGATGGCCTAAAATGCTCCTTCAGATGTAAGATTATCTCATCTTCTTTCCTATCTAGAGGCACAGAGTCCATAGCCTCCCTAATACATTCAATCAATTCTTTTGGAAGTACATTCTGCAAACTCTCCAATTCAATGTTATTATCAATAAAGTATCTTCCTAGAGTTCCCTCAATGAATTCCTATTTATATGATGGTCCATTTATCCATATGTCAGTTATCTTTTTCATTCCATCTTCTTCGTGAACAATTTGTAGTATCTTTGCTTTGAATAAAGTGCCTTCTTCAACACTTTCTTCTGCTATTAGCACATCCAGTTCAACTGGTTTTGGTTCATCTCTTGGTGTATATTCGTTAGAATCTTCATCCACTATATCCACAACTATCTACTCTTTACCTTTTCCCTCAAATTTTTTTGACTTAGGTGTCGAAGGAGTCACATAAGCTAACTCTCTTGCTCTTTTATGCTTTTTCTCTTCCTTGCCAGAAGAAGATCCAACTTCAACTTCTTTTACTGGGAGTGGAATACCATTTACACCAAAAAATTTGGTGCAAGGGCACCTACACCTTATGGTTCTAACATAAGGAGTCCTAATGTGATCAAAGGTGGATGTGAAAGGTCTTTCAATGTTTAAGTAACGAGGAAGTTGAAAAATATGACAAATCTTGAAAGGATGTAAAGGTTGTCAACACATGTCAAGATGGATAAAAGTGAATTTTTTGAATGTTTTCTTGTATAAGGTCAATGAATAAGGTCTAATAGGCCACATAATAGGTTTTTAAGGGTGTTTTAGGTCTTAAAGGTCAATTAGGTAATGCAAGAGTTACAAAATGTTGTTAAGAGTAACCTTGGAAAAACTTGCAATTTAAGTGTTAATTAGTTGTGCTCGGTGGTTGAAGGTAGTTTATTGATTGGAATGATTTAAAAATCCTTCCAAGGCTCGAATGGGGGGTTGAAAAAAGTTTGTATCCAGTAAAATTAAAGAAATACCACTATTATTAAGAAAATTCTTGTGTTTTCCCTATTTTCTTGAAGATCTTTGGTGTTGTACAGACCCATATAGGTTGTTCATGGCCTGAATTCATTAGTATTTGGAGTTACTCATGTTTACTTGCATTTCTATTTTATTTGAATTTTTAATCCATTGATTTGAGTGAAAAAACTAACGAAACACAATATTGCCATGTTTTCCCAAGTCAAGGGTTTTGAGAGGAAAAATATGAAAAATTAACCAATCCACCTACTGTATTGGTCTTTTTACTCGGTGGATTGGTCTGTGGAATGTAAATTTATGTATTTAGTACTTTAGTGAATAGGAGGGTGAAGGAATGTGGTATTCAAGTGATGCTCTAGGGCTGAAAGTGTAACTTTTCCTTGAAAAGTGGTGGTTTTGTGATGGTCCTCAATGAAATACTAATGGAATTGAGTTTGTAAGCATTTAATTTGTTTCCCCAAGGTTTCAGAGAGATTGGAGAAATTTGGAGGATACTTCCTTTGTAAAATAGACCTATTTCATTAGGTCTTTCCATGGTGAGTGTATTGAAAGTCAGTACTGGTCCAAAGAAGTCTCAGTTGATCTTGAAGTATGTTATGTGAACCCTTAAAGAGTATCTAAAACCATCTTTTAATTGGAAAGTCATTTAGCAAAATTTGGTGAGAAGTCCCTTGAACCGGGTTGACACTATTAATAGGAAATGCATGCCTGATAGGATGAACTTGTGAAATTCACTTGATGTTGTTTTAGAGATAGGTTGATACTCTTATATTTGTCATTTTAAGTTGGTCTCCACCCTGGGTCTGCATTAGAGTGGTATTAGAGCATCAGGCACAAGATCTTGTTGTTGGTCATTTGATTTTATAGGTTGTGAAAGATGCCTCCAAAGGCTAGTGCAATGGCTAAGGAGATACAAGAGTTGAAGGAGAAATTGGCAAGGAAGGAAAGGATTTACAAAGAATCCCAAGAAGTCACCATAGCAAGGATAGCAGCTTTGGAGAAGAACTAGAGGAGAGGAGTTGTGGATGAAGATCAGAGTGATAAAGAGGCTGAAGGGGAAGAAGTACATCCTCTAGTTCCAGATGAGGAAGATGAATTAGATCCTGATGAAAGAAGAATGCTTAGGATGCTAAAGGTGGTAAAAGGTTATAAGAATCCTAAGGTAAAAGTTTATGTGCCCATGTATGGAGGTAAGATGGATAGTGAAGAAGTTTTAGCATGGATTGATGCTTTGGATAATTTTTTTGAATTTGAAGACATTGATGACAGTAAGAAGGTTAAGTATGCAAAGACAAAGTTGAAAGGACCAACTCTCAGATGGTGGAATTTTGTACAAGAGGATAGAGTCAAGAAAGGTAAGTCCAAAATATGTTCTTGGGATAGGATGGTTGAAAAAGTTAAGGCTCAATTCTTACCATAAAATTATGTTATTCAAACTTTCATGAAATTGTAAGAGTTAAAACAAAGAGAAATGGATGTGATTTCTTACACTGAAGAGTTTCATAGATTGTGCATAAGAGCAGGTCATAATGAAGATGAAGTGGAGAGAGTGGCTAGATACTTGAGTGGTTTGAGGTTGAATATAAGATATTAGATTAGCCTCAATCCACCTAAGACAGTTGAGGAATGCTTCCAAATGGCAATGAGGGCAGAAGATAGAATCAAATGAAGACAAGAAAGACAAGCAAGGGGTAGAGGTAATGTGAATAGAGGTAGAGGTTTAAGATAGTCCAAGGAAGACCAAGAAGATGTTGATAAAGGCAAGGAACAAGCTCCTAAATCAAGAGGTGGATGAAGAGGAGGAAGAAAAAACTTCAGATCAAAGAGGGATTTCAATGAGTTCTCAGGTAGATGTTACAAGTGCAATAAATTTGGACACCCCTTCTTCAAGTGTCCTCAAAATCAAGGTGCAACTTCAAGTGGAGATAGAAGGAATGAGAGAAGAACATAATTGATTCAAGAGGAAGAGTGTGAAAGTTCTGCAAGTACAAGTAGGCCTACAGATCCATAGGTAGGAGAAGCACTCATGATAAGAAGGACCTTGTTGCAAGGAAAAAAAGAAGAATATTTAAGCCAAAGGAGAAGCCTATTCAAAACCTCATGCAAATGTAAAGGTAAAGTGTGTCAAGTTTTAATTGATTCTGGTTCTCAAGATAACATGGTGTCTAGGGAGATGGTAGATAAGTTGAGTCTAGAAAAGATACCTCATGTAGCACCCTACAAATTTTCTTGGGTGAATGATAGTCAAACTTTAGTGATGAATGAGCAAGCCTATGTGGATTTCCAGATCAAGGAGTACAAAGATAGAGTCCTATGTGATATATTTCCAATGGCTTGTTGTCATCTTCTTTTGGGGAGGCCATGGCAATATGATAGAAGGTCTATGTATGATGGTTGGGAAAATACTTACACAATTTGGAAGGATGACCAAAGTTTCAAGTTAACTCCTTTGTAGGAAAGAGGGAAGAATAAAGGTAAGTCTAAGATGGTCATGTTTGGAAAGAAGGAGCCTTTAAGGCTTGAGGACAGTAAGCACAATCTGATTGCTGATTTGGAGCAGGGTCATGCTGCTAGGACAATAAATGGGACACCTACAAATGGTGTTAGGAAAGTGAAAAATCCTTTTTTGCAAAAGGCATAGATGAAATTCATGCCTAG